>CP136065.1:78504843-79104843 GCA_032622095.1 Siphonodentalium dalli
GATGCCGACCCTAAACTTTTTTCCGACTACATATATTTTACCGGTACCAAAATCAAAACATAAAAGTGAAGCACAAATACAGCGACGTTTCGTATAAACAAGGTGAAGTCTTGTGCGTAGAGCTGGGACGGTTATGCGGTTAACCGGTTAACCACCAACTATGGCCGTGACCGGTCACGGATTTGCCGTGGTCGGTTAACCGTAATATCACTATTATAGTGTATGATCACTGTGATGGTCAGCTATAACTGGCTATAAGAGGGTTAATCTGTCTCCGTCAATTAAAATGAATCCGAGATTGACGGAACAACATCAAACGCGGTGTGTCGGCTCTTTGAAGGCTACATTTAACAGCCTGCCGACGTCAAAACGAAACATCAAAGGGCACACGTGTGATCTTACAACATTGTCACATCGCATGACTCGTATTCAGTGCCACGCCGGCATGGATGGCATGTCGTTTTCACTTTGATATGAAGCCGACGGAGTTGTCTGCTTGGGACTCCCGGCCCTTCAATCCATTCCCCCCCCAGGACAACATCACATACCAACGTATATGTAAGTATTTCATTAAGAATAAATAATAATTGTTCGCCCACCCAGCTACCGGAAATTGCGGAATAATCAATAAAATATTCCGGAATGTATATTAAACCTTTCTAGTCGTCACTTCCGTGTCGGTGTGTTCAGCTTCCCGCCCGATCACATATCCCGATGGCGATGGAGTAATTTTACAAGGACAATAAATGAACACAACACAGCCTCACAGGGGAATGGCATTGTATATTTATTTTATTCAGTAATAAATTGAAGATGTGTACTTAATTAGATATGTGATTATGTGTGTCATGGGTGACAACTTCTTTGTATAATGGGCAGGAGCCGTTCTCAAACTTACCATGTCAGTGAGCATCACAATCATCGCCGTTCTGCATACTGGGCTTACCCACCCATAATAGTACCTATAATATGTGGTTAACCAACTTAACCGGTTAATCGCGTTTTTTTGCCGTTCATAACCGGTCACGAAAAACCCATAACCGTCCCAGCTCTACTTGTGCGACTTACAGTGATATGATATAATTTACAAGCAATACTGAATTACGACTTTTGAATAGTTTAAGACAAAGCCGTGGCATAATGGTCCTGTCTTTGATCGAGGATGAAAGGGAATCTCGTAGGGCTGGGCGATATTTCAATATATTGACTATAGTCGGTTTGGAAAAGAAAAACCGTATTGAAACCGTGTGTAAAATAAAAATTCAATATATCGCAACCGCAATTTTATCACCTCAAAAGATGGTTTCAAATTACAATCCAATACTGAGTTGAATACTTTAGCGGACCGCTTATTGAAACCAGCTTTTATCGGTCGCTCCCAATTTAAGTCTACATTGTCATAGACATATCCAGGCCGTTTTTCATACCGTTTACTTACCAAAAAAATAATAATTATTTATTATTTATTATTTTTAATTCAGGTCCCAATTCATATCATAACAAGATATATATATATATTTATATATATTGTTATAAGACATGTAAGTTTACAAAAAGATTCAACTTAAGTTTAACAGTTATAATAATACTGTAAAGTATGTTTGGCTTTATCTAGCTTTCATCTTGAAAACTTCAAATAGTTAACCCTTCAGACATCAGTTTTTCAATCAAATTCAAGTGAAATTACACAATACAGTAGAGGAACAGTGGCAATTTGATCAAGTAAACCTGGTTATCATGTGGGATCTCATAATACCAAATGAATAATTAGCATAGAGATTAGTACTACTAGTAATTACTACATGTAACTTAATAGACATTATTTCTGTACTACTAGTATATTATGAATGTGTCTCTCACTTGAATTTTAGAAAATAGCCTATTATAAGAATTACAGTGATAATTGTCTCATTTCAAGCAGTATAAGCATAATCCATTAAACAAAAAGATATCTAACAATAACTTATAAGCATTTCCAATCCATACATATATATAAAAACATTCCAAAGTTATGCTTCAGAAACTTGATCAAAGTGAACTCTCAGTAAAATTCAAAATACTGACTCCAAGACCTCTAGATTAACTCTCAATGCATTGGATTAAAAAGAAAATTCCAGGGGGAGACCCCCCTGATGATATAGGGTCTGACTGTACCAAGGGGCGTGTCTTTTAAATATCCCTGAACACCTCCCATTTCTAAAGGTCCCACACTACGTCTGAGAGCCCCTTTGTCTGCATATGTAGAACCTTTAGAAATGGGAGGTGTTTCGGGATATATTAAAGACACGCCCCTTGGTACAGTCAGACCCTATATCATCACCCCCCCCCCCACCATCAGTAGGGCGATACCACCTCCCTCGCTCATGTCTTTGGGATATACCTTCAGCATATCATTGCCCAAAAACAGGTGTCCCCAAAAAATCGCTGGATACCTGTAGCTAGCGTTATGCCAGTATCTTGTAAACAACTTGGTGGCAATTTTAACCAAGGTTCCATTAGTGGTGTCTCCCCGATGGTGAGTGCTTTGCTTAATATCACATCCTCTTTATGAACTGTACTGTAATATGGCTTTTGTTTACTAACACAGTGTACAAACTTGACAATAACATACATGTACTTTTAAACAATATTTATGATCGGTTAAGAACGAGGTCCGTCTATATTTTACTATTCTATCGGTTTATGGTGGTTTTAACCGATGTGACTATTTTAACAGCAATACCTACCACGAAGGCCAACCCTATCTTTATTAATGCTGATTAATCTGTCTTTAATTGTTGTTAATTACTTTTCTATTACTTTGCAGTATTCTTCAGTAGATGAATCCACTGATGACATTATCGCTCTGAAAACATTAACATTCGAGAAAAATCAAGGTAACATAAAATATGTAGAAACTTTGTAGATATGGGGTTGGTCATTTGCAGAATGAGGTCCCCAGAGGGTGAATTTAGTGACACTACTCCGCACAGTGGGCTAGTGTCACCAAATTAATTCTCCGTGGACCTCATTCTGCTTAGGCTTCATCTTTTCTGGGAAGTAACTTTATTATCAAATTAACCAGTTTTTATGGGAGGCCAAATTCACATTTAATAATGAATTGCACTTAAGTACCACATATTGTGCTTAAGCATAAATAGACCATATATGGTTAAGTGTAATGAATTGCCCTTAAGCATAATTGTAACTATCTACCCCTAAACTATTGGCATAACCTGTTGTATCAGCTAGCAACACAAGAGGAGCATGGGGCTAATTTTAACCTGTTTTAATTAGACCAGTACACAACAGTCATGTTGGATTTTACCCTTTGCATGACTACTAGTAAATCCTTTGCCAATTTTGCCTTTTTAATTTTATTGGAAAACATGGCAGCCAGTGGCCATCTTGGAATTTACTTTATATATATCTTTTCATGTTGACATCTGGTATTACTTAGACATTTCAACTTTCCGCATTCCTAATCTCTCCATTGACTGTAACACATGAAAATACCCCCCTCCCTTTTTTTTTTCCCAAGTTGAGCTACAGTGTCATTGACACTTTCATTTTGATCTTTAAACATATTGATTAAAATTTGTTTTTAGATATAATTCTTTGCCCAATTTAAGGCCACTTAGCAGTTTGCGCTACAAAATGCACCTAATAAATTAATAATATTCAGTTTTGAGATTTTAGCGGTATCGAAATTAGTGAAATAAATATTTGAACTACCTTTCTACAAGCATTTTATGTCCCAGAAAGAGGCATTGAAGTCATAAAAAAATACAACTTCGAACACAGTGTTGGGTCCCAAACAAAATACAGCCATTTGCATAGCATGGAACAGAAAATAGTGTTCCATGTTAGTCGATTCCTGATATAGTAGAAATTAAGAGCATCTGTTTCCCTTCTGTGTCAAAGATTGAAAACAGCTGGAAAATGGTTGTGACCATGGCAAGTATTTTTCAAAGCATATGAGGCCGTACAGTAATTGTCTAAATAATCGACTCCTTAACCACAGCAGAATTATGGGTAATTTTTCAGGATGTAGTCGGAAATATGGCTTGTTGCCATGGCAACAAGCCATATTTCTGACTAAATCCTGAAAAATTACCCATAATTCTGCTGTGGTTAAGTAGTCGATTATTTAGACCATTACTGTGTATCAAACTATCAATATTTTGTGTATTTGTCAATCTATGTTATGCCTTCAAATTACGTGGACAGAATTTGGAAGCAGGAATGAGCAATACATGTATCTATTGAACCAAAAAAAAACACTTTAAAAAGAAATTAAATATAAAAATTTATTTTATTTTAATTCCAAAATGAACACCATTATAATATCTGCCGCGGTACCTCGAGTCACCACATCAAATTTGGTTAAAATCGGTCCACAGGTCTGGGAAAAAAATCACGAAAAGACAGACAGACAAATCCCACTCTTTATTTATATACGGTTTAATATCTATATCTATATTTGCGACTGTCTGTCTGTCTGCGTTCTATAGAAATTCACAGGGGACCATCTATATAGCACTAAAGGGGTCTGCTAGGGGTAACTTTTCACGAGAAAGATAATGGTGCGGGTTAGAATTTTCTAAAGTGACACGGTTGTTGTCAGGGGCAAAAAATGGGGAGGGGTAGGGAAAAAAATGTCGCTGATTGCCACAAAACTTATATATAATCATCCTCATGATATAAGGAATCTGATGGTATGGTTTAAATATGTCAAAAGTGGCGCCGTTCGAGTCAGGGACGCATGGAAGGGGAGAGGGGCACCAAAATTGATAAACTATTTGGATATATAATTTATGAAAATATGGGTAACGCTTTGAACAAGAGTATCCTCTATTCCCGCCATATATCCACAGTATGCAGAGGGTTTCACATCAGTTTAACCTAGGCAACGCCGGGTAACCCTTCTAGTTGTTTTAATAAAATAGAAGTACAATTTCATATATTGTTTCCACATCCAGTACATATGTCTCTGCAGGTCATGTAGAGAAAGTTGATCATATTCCTCTTGGCAAGGCTAAACTCAGACATACTGTTAGAGGAGGTAAGTGAACCTGTAATTCTATTATTTTAAAGATGCCCTTCCGATTTAACACTCTTAATTTACTATTTTCTTGGGAAAAATAGCTGATTTTAGTCGAGGAACCCACTCCTCAAAGCCCAGAGATATTATATTTTGATTTTTTAAAGTTATTTATCTTATCCGCGTCAAATATTTGTCATCCTAGAATTCCTAGCAAACATTTTACCAGAAATATATACAGACATGTGCTGATGCCGTAACCAGAGTTTTAGAAATCACAGTTCGTGGTGGCTTTGGCAGATCATTGAGATCAAATATGATTTTCGGAAGTAGGTTCGAAAATTATCGCCAAAATCTAAATTTAATAACAGTATCTTGTCATAGTTGGCTAATACATACTGATCACACGTGAAAGAAGATATTAGTTTACTTTTTATGATGACATGTGATGGGGAATTCCATTTTGAACCACCCATCACCATATGGAATACAAAGAGTAGAAAATAAATAAATGAAAAAAATTTATATCTAGTAATACTGTGTAAAAGGTGGGTTACTCAACTTATATCAAATATTTTTCATCCCCTAAATAAATAGTAATTTAGAGCATTTTTTTAATTACTAAATGCATTCTCCCATAGGCCCTGTGAATATTCGAGTATTCGAATCGATGTTGATATCGCCATTATGATTCGGTTTCATCACTGAATCGGACATCCGGTTCAAATATTTTTATTATCCAATCTGTCATTGTCATATTGAGATTTTTGCACAGGTGTGAAACATCCACAATATTTGTCGCACCACCCATATTAAATTACATGTCATATTACAGAAATTGGTTCACTATTAAATATTTATTTATTTCTGGATTTTTTGGGGCTCCTTTTTTAGGTTTTTTCTGAGTGAAACTCTACATTTTCGCATTTTGTTTACAAAAATTGCCGTTGTGCATAAATAAATGTGATGCACCGTGAATAGCAGTTAGTGCGTAATACGGTTTAAAGTTTGAGTTGAAGAAATAATATTGTTCGAGTATCAAATTCTATCGTCGTATCGATTGGGAAAACAGTTCTATGCAAGATACTTTTGTGTCATATACCTGTATCAACATTTAAAGATATGGGTGGCCTTCGCGATGGATATTGCTTTAAAATAGTCACATCCGCTAAAACCGCCATAAACAGAAAGAATATTATAGACAGATTTTGTTCTTGTACCAATCATAAATATCGCATACATTGCATGTTATTGTCACGCTTTGTTATGTAAACAAACATCAAAAATGTTACAGAACCATTTGTTTATAGCAAACACTCCAATGAAAATGTTTCGTTGCGCTGTGGAAGGCGAAGATCAAATTATTGGCGCCATCAACAATCGCATTCACATCACACCAAATTTTATTTGTCAATGAGTATTAGTATAGAAAGGGCTGAACTTATTATTTGAACATTCCTGATGGAACTACTTGTCAATGAGTATAGAAAGGGCTAACGGGAGTTTTGAAGATTATACGACGCCTTGAAGATTTATAATTAAAATTTCATTATCTCTTATTTCAGACAGATATAACTGGGAGTTTAACAGCAGCCCAGTGTCAGAGATAACAGAGGTGAGTTCTCACTACAGGGAGGGGTTCATAATAATACCCCCATCCAAAAGATGGGTATACAGGATTACATGCGTCTATCCATCTGCTCATATATCTCAGCCATGGGTTATCGGATCTCAATGAAATTTGGTATGCGGGTTTGGTTTCAGGAGGGCTGTCAAAAGAGTGTTCATTGATGTTACTCACATTTTCCATTCTGGTTTCCGACCTGCCCATATTTCAATTTGTCACTATTGGGGCATCCCAGCAACATGGTGCAACCTCTTGTTTTTGACCGGGCTTAAAATTTTGGAGCCTAAAAGCAGGCCTCAGCCTAGGGGTTCAGAACAGGGAGACTTGAAGTCTCCCTCCAGGAAATTTAGGGAGACTTCAGGAAATTTAGGGAGACTTCAGGGTGGGGAGACTACCAAATATCGCTTTATTTTATAACATCTGACAATAAAAAATTTAAAAAGATAAAATAACAAATAAAAATAAAAAAATTTGACTTTATCTGAAATTAGCTTAATTAATTGTTATTATACATTTAAAAAATTTGGAAATGTTTTGTGTAGCTATCATTTAAGCAAGACAATTATCAAGTTACAGTAATAGTAACTTTTTTAACTAAATGAAAGTAGTATTATTTCCTAGACTGCAGCTTGGAAGATACGTTTGTACATTCTGAAATGACTGAATCATGAATGATGATGCATGTAACTTTTTAAGTTTAATTTGGTCACGGCTGTAATGTGGGTGTCCGCTAAAATAAACAATAAGGACTAACTAACAAAGGAGTTGCAAAAGCTTTTATTAATTAATGGCCTCCCTTAATTAATGCCAACATCACTGGTATAATCCGATTAAAGCAATAAACTTGACATTATTTTATTTACGGAAGTCGGTCTCTTCAAAAAGTCCGACGCGGTCTCTTCAAAAAGTCCGACACGTTACCGAAACGAACTTCCGAAGTGCCTGGTACATACATACTCTGATAATGTCGTAATTGTTTTATATCTGAAAAGCGGGACGGCGGTCTTTTAAGTTAATTAAAACATTTATTTGTGACACTCACGATGGTCAGTAACAACACAGATGCGAACATCTCATCGTGTTTTCAGCGTGTCAAAACATTCGTGATTAACATTCATTACCGCAAAGGGAACAAAGGCGACGGAATAACAACACAAAACAATAGGTCATATTTTATTTTTTTATTTTAAACACTTGGGTCTTTGGCTCTGCATCGTCTGTTTCTTTTTGGGATGGCCGCCACAATTCATCTATATACTGAAATGTCCAGACATGTCCGGAAAAAAAAATAGAGAAAAAAAAAAAAAAAAAAAACCCTAAAATTGAAGGCGACTTCGATTTCGCCTTAGAGCGACGATAGGGCGAAGTCAGCGACAGTAAGGCGACAATCTCACCCAAGTCGCCTTGTGAGCTGAGGCCTGCCTAAAAGTAAATTTTTCCACAGATTCAAAATTTTGATCCATTTTTTTGTCAAAATTTGGGCTATTCTCAATAGAGTAAAACCTCTCCAAACCGAGCACCCTTCTTGCTGACATTTTTGTTCGGTTTAGAGAGGTGTTTGGTTTATAGAAAGATGCAAATTATTTTATGTAACTTTGATAAACAACACAGTAATAAAGCTATTTATCTGAAATTAATGACTTATTTTAGTCGGTTAACTTTTTTGACTATTTTAGGATCCTGCAAAGATTTGATATATGCAATCAACGTCGTTTTCGATGCATCTGTCGGCGTATAGAAGTGTTGGATGCCGAATTACATACTGTATAATTTCGCGAAGCGAAATTATACAAAGTATGTAGTTCGGCATCCGACACTTCTATACGCCGACAGATGCATCGAAAACGACGTTGATTGCTTATAATTACGACAATCCGCATATTAGTTGGTGATTAAACAAGTTCTTTTTAAAGAAACTATATTAAAAACACTAAAATGGTAAAACTACCCAAGTGATATTTGTGTCTGGACTCAGCTGCTCTTTTAACCGAAATGGGAATTTGGGTCGAGAATAAATTGGGCGAGATGAACACACACAATTCGATCGCTGTTTCCGACATTCCAACTACACAAAAGCAAGAGACCACACCCGTAAACTATTAAACTGTACTTGCTGGTGTAAATTTCACTTATTAAAACGATTCTAGAACATGTATTGTCATAAAGGCAATCCGATTCGATAGCAATTCCGAAGCGGTGTTCCCAAACTTCGCCATCGAATAAATGTGGTCTCCGGCGACTCGAAAAGTAAACAATCGCTACAAATGTGCATTCTATGCTCTCATGACCACTGCCATGTCATAATAGTATTGGCACGAAGATGGATAAATGCTAATACTAATGGTGGAATAGTTATGTAATACATTCTTTTATCCCCAAATAAATTAATGTACTATTTTGCTGTTTAATCGGCGATCATTTTTCGCTGAGATTTGGCTTCTTGTGTTACCACTAGAAACTGAAGTGATTTCTTGCGATTTGATTGGTGGACAAAATAAAATTCCGGGTAAATTCGCCCCATGGATATTCGACTTGGTTTGCGAACTTTTTAAGGTATCCCTACCCCCAGTGATGCGGGAAACGACACTTCCCTCCACTGATAGATATTGTCGCTACCAAGCGTATCTAAGGGCCTTGACCAATCAAATGCACGCATTTTAGTCAAAGCGAAAGTAGTTGTAATTATATTTTATTCAATGTCGATATCTATCATCTGATTTGAGATGGACACCGAATCAGTATCCTGATTCATATATACAGTAATGCTCTAAGTAATCGACTCCTTAACCATAGCAGAAGTATAGGTAATTTTTCAGGATTTAGTCGGAAATATGGCTTGTTGCCATTCATCGGAAAGCTCTCACTGAGAGCATTCCTATGAATGGCTACAAGCCATATTTCCGACTAAATCCTGAAAAATTACCCATAATTCTGCTGTGGTTAAGAGTCGATTATTTAGGGCATTACTGTATTTTTCTAATAAGCATTATTCAGAATCTTTGTCTCATTTTGCATGTAGATAACACACAAAAAAGATATGCAGTGACCTGCAGTGACAGGAAAATGTTAAAACTAAGATGCCAGCATTGATAATTTTGATGTACATATGACTAGCGTATGTCTGGTTTCCTTGCCATTTCCAACTGAATTAAACAAGGGAGTGTGACAGTACTATGTATCCTCCTATGGATTCTGCAATTGATCTAAAGAAAGAATGATGTAGTTAACAAACATACCCAATTCGATTTGATATATACCGGTATGTTTCAATGTAGGCATCAGAATGGTGATTCAATGCAGAGAATCAATTTTAGAAAAAATTACTGAATCACAGAACACTAGGTCACTGGTGTTGTGATTACATCTACTGTAAAAGGCTTTAATTTTGAGACCAAGATATTTATTGTGGAGTTTTTAATTTCGTGGTTGTCAAAAACCACAAAAATTGGACCACCGCGAATAAATGTACTTTGCAGTACTTGGTTTTAACTTGATTTGCATTTATGATTTACGATCATCGTAGTCTTGGCTAGAAGCTTGATCTGAGTTGAGGGACATCTCAATGTTCCATTCTGATCTGATACATGGCCTTTTCGATAAGAAATTAGACTTTGATCACACTCACTAAAGCAAGCACATTTGAAGCAATGAACACTCAAACCGAGTCTGTGCCTTCATAAATATTTAAAAATATAAGCAACTATTATACTAACCCTTTTATTACTGAGTGTATTTTCCAATACTTTTCCAAAATAAATGAAAAGTCTATTCTTCATTTACTGCCAGGATGTTCAGATAATATAATCAGCCCTCTTAATCAGATCGGTTGGCTTTGTCAATCTGCTATGGCAATCATTTGCCATGGCCCAGTTTGCTTCAGCCAATTATGAGGGCTGATATAATAATATAAGCAGATGACCTTTGGATTCCCATTTATCCATCAACTTATTATCTAAACATCCCTACAAATGAAGATGAAAATTAGGAGACATAGAAACTGAACAGAAGGGGAAAATTAACAAAAAACAATATTAATTTGAGACTACTTCCCAGAAGATGAGGCCTAAGCAGAATGAGGTCCTCATAGGGTGAGTTCGGTGATGCTAGCCCACCGTGCGGGATAGCTTCACTAAATTCACCCTCTGGGGACCTCATTCTTCAAATGTCGTACACACTATATCCAGGCATGGAGAAAATGAATGAGCACTGGAAACACGGATACTGTCACTGTGCTATTAAAGTGATGTGAAACACTCCAGTAGGGTGTTAAAAAGTAAATGGAGAATAATCTTGCTCAAAGTAGTTATATTTACAAATATAAACCCAAATTGACAACACACACACTGTCATTCTGATATAATAATCAAATGCAATGGCTCTCGATGATGAAATCATTCGTGTTAGTTTATCGCCGATAGTTGCGTTCCGAATCCAGATGTAAATATTTACAATTGAGCATAGTTCAGACGATGTTTTCAATGGAGTGGTATGGTCGATTTTTCTTTGAAATTTTCGGCGATGTTAGTAGAATGTTATATTCCCCAGGTTGGCATGGGTACTAACTTATCAGTTTCACTGACCCGAACAAGTCCATGGTATGTCTTTAAATGTATATTCAATCGTCTATGTATTTCAGGTTATCGACAGTGGACTTGGAGAAACAGGAAACAGCAGTCCTCCTCCAGAACCAGGATGGACAGCAAAAACTTTTGAAAATTTACATGGTATGTTAGTTAGAGAATGAAAGAAAGATACAGTAATGCCCTAAGTAATCGACTCCTTAAACACAGCAGAATTATGGGTAACTTTTCAGGATTTAATCGAAAATATGGCTTTTTGCCATTCATCGGAAAGCTCTCGGGGAGAGCTTTCCGATGAATGGCAACAAGCCATATTTCCGACTATATCCTGAAAAGTTACCTATAATTTTGCTGCGTTTAAGGAGTCGATTACTTAGGGCATTACTGTAGCTAACAAATGAATACAGACAGATCAATGGTCAAATTGAACATCAAACTTACGGACACCCCATGCACTATATGGTTGAACTGCATTTTTCTGATTGTTTCCAACAGATAATTAACTTTGTGTGGCCTACTAAAATGTAAATCTGCAAAAATAAGTCACACTTCTCACTGACTGCTTTGGGAATCTTCACACTTAATTATATCCATAATAGGCCTCAATAACCACATATGTGTGGTTACCTAGGGCCCTGAGAATATTTGAATGTGATCGAGTCAAATGCCGAATTGAATACTGCATAGTACTGAATTGAATATCGAATCAAATATAGCAGTTCAGAGAAAATGATCAGAATCCAATAAATAAATAACCCATTTCTCGTTTAGAGATCAGAATTGTTTTAATTATTTGTAGTTTATGTTCAATAAATTGTTTTAAGTTTAGTGTTGGCTCCTAGACTGGAAATAGTGTGTCTGACATTTTCAGCGGGTTAGCATCAACAAATTCACCCTCTGGGAATCTCCTTTTGCTTAGGCATCAACTGCTATGGGAGACTTAGGATCAGATTGAAGTTCCCCAGTTGAAGTTGGTGATGTTCACCCATAGTCACCTCGATTATGCCTTTTATCTTCTGAAAATTAGGGGATATAGAAATTGAACAGAAGGGGATAAGTAACTAAAAACTAATGTTAATTTGTGACTATAGATACCTCGCAGAATATGATGCCTTAGCAGAATGAGGTCCCCAGTGGTTTAATTTGCTGATGCTATCCCGCTGTGCGAGGTAGCATCACTGAATTCACCCTCCGGGGACCTCATTCTGCAAATGTCAGACACACTCGCATATATAACAGAATGCATTGGCTTAGAAGGTCAAGTTAAATATTGTTAGGCTAATGCATTCTCGTATATATGTAAGGCTCCATATGCGTAACTCGCATATATAAAAGAATGCATTGGCACAGGGTTTCGCAAAATTTAAGGAAGCTCCCATCATGGAAAGTTTAAAATTCTATTATAATTGTACTATCTCGACACAAACAAACATGTGCATAACATTAACCAGTTCACACACTTGCGTAACTCTCTCCATCTGTTTTCATTATTTCCTCAGAAACATTCAAAGAGATTGTCAGTTCACCACCGGTCAACAGCACTGAGCTAGAAGATGTCGTATCATTAAGCACCGCTTCCAAAACATCTGACATTGACGATGATGAAATCGATGAAGAGCTCACTGGATACGATGTCGAGGAGACGATATACTCAGCAGAATTATCTCAATCACAATCCGCTAATTCTTCTTCATCGGAAATAGAACAACAAGCAGTCGTCCCAAGGAATAACCAAGCAGCCTTAATACCAAGGAATAAGGAAGAAGGTATATATTCATTCATTTGGCCAAAACAAAATTATTTGAGTCTCAAACAGCTTTTTTTCTGAATCAATGAAAGAGGGAGGACTTAATTTTTATTTTTTATTATTTTGTGCTCGAGTAGCCAGTAAGCTGTTGAACAATGACTATGTCACAACTTAATTATGTACTTACTATGTTCATACTTAATTATATCCATAATAGGCCTCAATAACAACATATGTGTAGTTACCTAGGGCCCTGAGAGTATTTGAATGTGATCGAGTCAAATGCCGAATTGAATACTGCATAGTACAGTACTGAATTGAATATCGAATCGAATATAGCTGTTCCGAGAAAATGTTCAGAGTCCAATAAATAACCTGTCATACCCATTTCTCGTTTAGAGATCAGAATTGTTTTAATTATTTGTAGTTTATGTTGAATAAATTGTTTTAAGTTTAGCATTAGCTCCTAGACTGGAAATAGTGTGTCTGACATTTTCAGCGGGTTAGCATCAACAAATTCACCCCCTGGGAATTTACTTTTGCTTAGGCCTCAACTGCTATGGGAGACTTAGGATCAGATTGAAGTTCCCCAGTTGAAGTTGGTGATATTCACCCAACGTCGATTATGCCTTTTATCTTTTGCAAATTATGGGATATAGAAATTGAACAGAAGGGGATAAGTAACTAAAAACTAATGTTAATTTGTGACTATAGATACCTCGCAGAATATGAGGCCTTAGCAGAATGAGGTCCCCAGTGGTTTAATTTGTTGATGCTATCCCACTGTGCGAGGTAGCATCACTGAATTCACCCTCCGGGGACCTCATTCTGCAAATGTCAGACACACTTTATCCAGACTTTATTAGCTCCCTGAAAAGAAAGCAATGTTTTGTTTGGAAATTAGATACAACAATAACTCGGAGGATGGTAAGTCAATACTCTAATGTTTTATGCCTGTATATGCGTGTTTGCTGTTGTTTAAAGACATATTATGAACTTGTTCGATGCGTGAAACTGATAAGTTAGTAATCAGGTGCCAATCTGGTGAATGTAGCATTCTACTAACATTGCCGAAAAATTCAAAGGAATCAACCTTACCACTCCATAGAAAACATTGTCTGTACTACACCCAATTGTAAATATTTACATCCTGCTTCGGGATGCAACTAATTGCGATAAACTAACACAAATGGTTTGGCCATCGAGAGTCATTACATTTAGTTAATATACAAGAATGTATCAGGGAGCAAAATAAGCGGTATCGCATCGCATTTCGCGACACAATTACCAATAAAAGCGATCCAAAATCCCGCTTCTGATAGCGAAATGCGATACAATCATTTATACATTTGTACAGTTGTTGAAGAGGAGTAACTCTACTATCTTCTCTGAACTGCTGTCACAGACGGAAACAGGTAATGACGACGGCTTCTGTTAGACGCATTTTGATTGGATGACAAGTCGTTACTCTTATGATAATGTACTGCAAAGCCAGCCAATCAAAATATGTTTCCCGGAAATGTATGGATTCATTTATAAAAATGTCTGCTAGCACAAAACTAAAAATAAAAACAATTAATTCATGGAAACAAGAATGTAGCTGGAAAAATTATCAGACGGCGATCTATGTATTTTAACATGCACCGTCTGCCAGGCGCAGGAAGATCGCCTGAAAATGCATCGCAATTGCAGCGGTGCATTCGTTCGAAGTATTCGAGCGCCAAAAAAGGACACTGTTATATAAGTTAAAACACAGTTAAAATTCGGACCAACACGCCCGAGCTGTTGGGATTGAAACCCCATGTAAAACCGTCCACGAAACTATGAAATACTAAGCTAATCAAAATTTATACTGTTATGATGTTATTAAAATCTTACACAAGATATGAAAATCCATAAGACTATCATCTATGTCAAAAATATAAAAAATTTAGTAAAAAAATAAAATGTTAAGCCTACCTACGGACCATATTTTTTTCTGACATGTAACCCAAACCAGATGTTTATTTTTCTTTTGACTAAGGGCAGAATGGCTTAGGGTCACAGCAAATAAATAAGTAAATATTAAACATACATTGTATTACAAAAAGTTGAAATTAGGCAAGTGGTGTTCTGTGCATGGAGGTAATTGAGATAATAAAATGAAATATTGTCTGAAACAGTCACATATCTAACAATGCCTACAGTATATTTTATTTTGTTAATTAATTGTAAGCCCAGATACACTCCCAGAGCATTGAAATTTCAAATTTGTTCTTCGGGTAGACCCCCCCCCCCCCTAACCCCCCCCCCCCCCCCCCCCCTAACCCCTAAATTTATAAGGCACCCCTAAGATGAACAATTGTCTTAATGAGGTGATGTTACAGATATTCGATAGATATTCACCGCCAGTTGTCAAATCGAATGCTGGGCTCAAATCGAATATCATATTGTATACCGAATATTCGCTTTGCCCTGTGGTTATCAGTTCATTTGACACCTAATTTCCAATATATTTCATGAAAATGAAATTCTTAATTTCACACATATTGTAAGGAAATTAAAAACAACAATTTACCATGTTTTATTTTAAATTTAAGGTGTTTCATATGCAGATCGCGTTAACACGTGGCTTCAGAATCAGTCGTTTGAGAAGGAAGCATCAGGGGAGATAAGTGAGCAGAATAGTCAGGAGAGCTGTGACAGCCCGCCTGAAGATGGAAGGGAAACACCCACTCGCCCATGCAATGAGACATTTCTTATAGAAAACGAGACTTCTTCGGGGGTGGAGACAGATGATGGCTGGTCTAATGCAGCCTGTGCTAGTTCAACGGGCAGGAGAAATGGTATGTTATGTTTTAACTCCTTTCACTCATTATTTATAGTTTTAATCTAGTAGACAGGTTAAGTCTTTCTATACTAAAGCATCGATCAAGCCTGAGTTTAATGTGCCTGTCATTTGCAGAATGAGGTCCCCAGAGGGTCAGGCCTGGAAATCTCAAGGCGGGCTGCCCGCCTACAGCCCGCCTAGAATTTTCCAAGGCGGGCTTTTTATAGCCCGCCTCGTCTACGATAGGACATTTATTATTTAGTTATTTTATTGTGTTTAATGAGTAAAATACTGCATCGAAATCGTAATTATATTGTACAGTGTGGGGACTGTGCGCATGCGTGACTTGACGGTAATGTCAAATGGGAATTATAGCGGAATCAGTAAATTCC
This sequence comes from Siphonodentalium dalli, assembly GCA_032622095.1. NCBI lineage: Eukaryota > Metazoa > Mollusca > Scaphopoda > Gadilida > Siphonodentaliidae > Siphonodentalium > Siphonodentalium dalli. Next base: position 78,521,022 of record CP136065.1, read on the forward strand.
GGAACGAACTGTTTCGTAAATCTGATCTTTTGATCGATTCTCACACATTTTATGACCAAAATAAATAATTTCTCTTCATAAGATTGAGCTTACAATATATTTCACTGGATAAAATGACACATGTTTGTGGATAGTGAGAACCAAATGTCACTGTCCCAATTAAGTTCAACCTTTCGTTCCGTTTCCGGTTCCTATCAGTGAAAATTGTATTTAGCTTGCAGCCGTCTTTTATCGCTTCGATTGACAATATTTTAATATAATTAGCTAAATGTATCCACGTATTCTAGTTTACACTGTTATTCAATTATTAAAGTTCAGAAACTATTTTCTATGTCCCCAATTGCAAACACCTAGTAAATCTATAGATAGCGACTTGACCGCTGCAAGCAGCAGTCTGCGATCGACAATGGAATATGGATTACTTTGAGAGAAAAAGCAGTCAATATTCAAGTGCAAATATACTGGATTTAATATTGTTCTTGATTGTGTATTTTACGTAAAATTACACTTTCATGGAGAATGCTTTTAATGTGGACAAACTCACCCAATTCCGTTACATGGGTTGGACACCGACTGACAAATTGTTGAGTACAAATACTCTTACATTTTGTTTCTTGTACATATAGATTATCACAACATATAAAACATTAATATTCACCATACCATAATTACTGTGGGGGATTTTGACATTCACAACTCTGTGGACACTTTGTTTCCACATGAAGAAAATTAATTCAAATGGAGTTATACAAAATCAAAAATAGACAAACTAACAGCAGTAGTAACTCAGATAAAATAAATCATAACTTTAAAAGTTGAGGAGGGCTATAGCCCTCCTAGGCATATCTAGGAGGGCTATTAATAGCCCTCCTGGATTTTCTAGATCGCCAGCCCTGGAGGGTGAATTTAGTGATGCAATCCCGCATAGCAGGCTAGCATCACCAAATTCACACTCTGGGGACCTCATTCTGCATGGCCTCATCTGCTATTGGAGACATAGACTTAGATTTAAGTTCCCAGATGGTGAAAATTGTGATGTACACCCATTGGGAACCTCGATTAGGCAATGTGTCGTCTGCCAATTGAGGGATATAGAGAAACTAAACTAAAAAAGAAAAATAATCTATGTGAAGAAGTTTCTATAGAAATTTGATAATAAAGAAACTTTCCAGAGAAGATGAGGCCTAAGCAGAATGAGGTTCCCAGAGGGTGAATTTAGTGATGCTAGCCCACTATGTGGGATAGCGTCACTAAATTCACCCTCTGGGGACCTCATTCTGCAAATGACAGGCACACTAAACTCAGGCTTGTCATCGGTGAGTAGCTATCCAATAGGAAATGTTCAGGTATTAAGTTCAACAAACATTTGTTGAACTTATTATCTAAACATTTCCCTCCATCTGTACTTTTATTTATCTGTTGTCTGATTATATTAGCTGTACATCCTGGCAAATAAATAATAGATCATTCCGATGTACACTTTTTGACTGACTGGGAGAATCCATTTTGTATGAAGTGTTAACGTTATAAGCAGGCCTGTTAAGTTTTGAAATTGGCAATTGGGGAGATATTTGCGGAAGGCATGTCTCTGTTGGGATTAATGATAAACTTCTTTTGAGCGTTTTATTTGGTCATAAATTTCTTTCTTTTATAAAAATTTTATCGTAATTAGTGATAAAGTTGGGTTTACTTTAAACAAAAGTGACTACTGGTCATATTTTTCCACCAAGGAGAAGCCCTCAACTGAACTATATGGATTATTATCCTCGGCCTTGTGTTATCAGGAGGGTTAAAATTTATTGTCCGTTTATTGCGTACTCCGGTCAATCAGCGATCGGATTAGCTCACGCATGAATGCGTCCTGTGCAAATCCCGCGCTCTTAACAATTCATCTAGCCAGTTTTATTTCTCTCCTTGGACCTATCAGACGTGGTTTTAACTAAAGGAAGTATTTCTCTATTGCGAGTTTATCAACTCAATATTTATTGTTGATAACAAACTTGCAATTTATCCGTTGCTTACCCGGTCGTTTAATATTTTTAAGTACGCGCAGAAACTCTTCGTTTCATAGTATGCGCAACGCAATTTATAAAAATTCCGTGTTTTTTATCGACACATTTTATCTCGAAAAATTTGGGATTGGAATCGACAAAATCACGTTGAGAACTTCGCCATTGATGGCCATTTTGACAATGACTACAGACGCACATCGTAGAAAACCTATATTGCATTATTGTGCAACATATACGGTGGCATGAATCGTCCGATTTCGGAGTCCACGTGGTACGGTATGCGAAGTCTCCTAATTTCGTGCTAACAATATTTCACGAAGCCGAATTTTCGATACGTTCATTTCATGTACACTACCTCATCGTATATGCAACAGCTCTGTTAGTGCGCAGAAAGTTGGCCAGGACAGAAATGTCTCCTTTGACGATAATTTACATGTATTCATAAACAAGATAGAACTTGTCATCCTATGAAATTTCTTTTGCCTCAACTAATTGTAAGTTGAAGTTGAGCGACATTTGGATAATGATTATCACAGAACATCATTGTACATATACAACATGTCGTTATAATTAATTGTGCTTACCGATTAATATTTGCAATCTTAGCTAGCCCGAATGTCTTACTATTAACATGAGGGCTCGTATTTTGATACTTGGAACGTCGCGAACGTTACATCAACTTCAAGATATTTATTTGAAATTTGACCCTGTTCTTGCGATTCCATTTTCTTTCCCTCATTGTATCATCGGAACAATCGTTAGAAACAATGAGATTATGTTTGTTACAACATATAGTATTCTATGTTCAAATAATGCTGTGTCTCTTGAATAGTCTCGTTCTTTACATGCCTGTCCAGTATTACTGACAGTGTCCGGTTGCTACGAATCGTGCAACTGGTTTGATTGGGGACTAGGATTATCTGACACTAGATTGGGCACCAAGGATTTTCATTTCAAGTTCCAGGGCTCAAAATACATTCAATTTTACGAGAATCAAATGATGAATCATGTTAGTCTTAAAACACTGCAAATTGTAAAGTTTTGTGAGAATCATTACGGGAATTGATTCGGTGATTCTCGTCGAATCTTGAAGCCTGAGTTCCCATTGTCGAATGGCGATCTCCATCAATTCATACCGGTACTCTGTCGCTATTTCGGCGACAATTGTGTCTGTTTCTTTGCAATCACTCAATGTATTTTGCTGAATGGGCTTCCCTCTTCCATGACTACACAGATATGCAAGTGCAGTAGCCTGAACCTTCAGCTATAGTTTGCTTAAATATCCAAGGATACTTCCGTCCGTGGTCTCTCTTTGGAGATATTTTGGATGAGAGCCTTTGGCTGGCCTACTTGTGGCAAGTCTCCATACCCGTGTGACCTAGCATGGTCGCAGTGTTGAAATGATTCATTGGCTAGCCAGTGTCTCAATAAATTTTCAGTCAATCAATGTTTATACTTTTGATGTTTCACATTTCCATGTGTTCACTGTTAAACAAATAGACAACATCTGAATGTTATCCTCAGACATTAGTGTTTTCAATACATTCAAATTATGAATTAACATGATACAAAATGGTGAGCTTAAAAACATGTATGGCGAGCCATAATTGTTCCATACTAGTACAAGGGTGTCAGTGCCTCAAAGGCTCAATGACATACGAACTGACTATATCAATATGGCATGCGTCAATTTTCACTGATACCGACATACTTCTGCGCTTTCAATCCGTGAATAGTCAAGGTGAACTACTATGCATTTATATTGTCATGTGCCCCGATGCACTGCCAATAGCCTTTCCAACAGAGTCCATCACTTGGCTCTCTACCTTCTATTTCCACATATAGAAAAGATCAAATGTCAAATAGCCTTCACTCACTTATTAAGCACAGTTACAGGCAATGCTTTTATATTGCGCAGGGCTGCTGCCACTATAATTTCCATCAGAGACCAACACATGACTTTTCCTTCTATTGCCTCATATCCAATTGATTATCGGGCAAATAACAGAAAGGACAGCATTTGTATTGTCACACATATAAAGTGCAGTTACATGAACAGCGTTTATATTTATATTGCGCACGACCACTGCAGGCCTGCGTATTGGAGGCACACGACGGTTCGGTTCACATGACGGTTGCGAAATCTAGGTTGCGCCAAGGTTGTGTGCGGTTCTCGCGATACTGATTATAACTGTTTGTGTAACTTATGGGTACCTGAGGACAACCAGACAGCCGACACATACTAGTATGTTATGGCTTGCGCATATTGCATTCCGCAGACCTGCCAGTGCCAATTTCAGAAGAGTCCAAAACATATCTCTTCTCCTTCTATTACTAAATATCCATATGATTATCTGGTGAATAGAATACCTAAATGACTAACACAAATGACAGCTTTTGTATCATCACACATATACAGCGCCGTTCCGCAAGAAGCCTCTATATCGTGTATGACCACTGCCCAGTACCAGTGACTGGCGGGGTGCTACTATCGTTGATTCGGAAAACCAATCTTCATGGGCGCACGCCTCAGCACCTGAGCCTTAGGGTGGGGAAGACTCGTCATGTGCCGCTGACAGCGCACCAGCCAACCAGCCTTCAGTTCTTCCCAGATGAAAATGCAGCTCAAGCTCTCATTTTCTCTCACAATCCAGAAGACGGATGTAATTGCATCCGTAATATAATCGTTCGTTGTGTTTCTCTCAAATTAAATGTCTTTGTGGGATAGACCTCGATACATGCATGTTTCGTTGCACTTTCACATTCCCATACTTTAACTGCGATGGGACCGGTTTTTAAATATACCTCCAATAGTTTAATATTGAATCAACGGTTACTGTAACCATGCATATTTTGTCAAGAGGGAGAGGGCAACGTTTAATGCTCGTGAATTAGAGAATTACAAGTGCATACAGGTGCAAGTACAATTGCTCCTGTCATCTGGGAAGGACTGAGACTTCTGACTCTTTCCCCACGGTCCATGGTCCACTCCATTACGGGAGTGGGTCTTGTCACCCTGGAATCATTCTCCCTTGGGATATGTCCAGGCCTGCTCTACCTTCGGAGGACTTTCCGTACGCGTATAAAACATTCTCCTCACCGTAAGCAAGGGCACCGCGAAAACTGTTCTTGCACAGGAGAAATCGGTTCTCATCGTCCTCTTCGCCGAGAAGTGACAGTATCTTACCTGCAGTTCAATTTCTAGCAGGTAAGACCACGTGGCCACATAATGAACGGAATTTACCTTATTAACATTATTTTGCATTAACTAACAAAATATTTTATGTATTACGCTTGCTAATAACTAACAGAATGTCTTGTCTTGCTTATAGTCGACGAGATTCGACTTTGATGGCCACACACCGTGCGGGTTGCTCAAGAAATAAACGCAGCAATATGCGGTATTGTCATTGTTGGATGAGGGCCCGTTGGTCCATGGTTAAACAATTTGAGCAACGTACCAGTCTTACCTCGGGCAGGACCAGTTCGGCCCCCCCCGGGTCCTGCATCAGCAGACCATGGGAGGCAGCGTGCCGTTCTCGGAGATTCGGGCAACCAATCCTCCAGGACATCAGCACCCGCGCCTTTGGCGGCTGTTCTGGGTGTGGAAGTCTAGATGTCCGGGGCCGCTCAATGCGCTCCAGCCAACAGACCTTCTGACACTTCCCCACGGCGCCGTGGCTCACCTCATTACGAGAGTGGGTCCTGTCCCCCTGGAAACGTCATCCCACGTGATACGTCCAGGCCTGCTCCTCTGCCGTCATGGGATCCTAGTGGTATGTCATCGACGTTTATTCCAGCTTGTCTGGACCACCTGCATTCGGGAGATTCGGTGTGGGGGTTTTCTCTGGTCAAATGGATCCTTCTAATTTTATCTTTTTGCTGACCTTATGGCATTTGGGTGGGCCAAAAGCACCTTAACTTCAACTGCGAGAGCATTTATACCTCGTTCGAGCCATTCCCCGAGTGGGCTTCCCTATAGTACCTTATCTCAACCTGATGCAGGGTGTTCTGTTGCTGTGGTCGATACTGACATGCTTCCTATACTTCTCATGGCGTCTGATGGCTTTGACGACGATGGGCAAGAATCACGGGATTCTGTCGTTCCTAAGGAACTCGCTTTGCGTATGGAAACGACATGGGTCGATCTCTTGTACAAAACTTCATCACAGGATATGTGTCAACTGACTTACACAAACTTGCACAACTGTACCAGTCTTTACCTCGGGATGAACCAGTTCGAGCCCCATGGTCCTGCACCAGCAGTCCGTGGCAGGCGGGGTGCCGTTCTCGGAGATTCGGGCAACCAATCCTCCAGGACAATCGCACCCGAGCCTTTGGAGGCTGTTCTGTGTGGGGACGACTCGATGTCGCATACTGTCAATAGCGCTTTCTTTTTTGGAAGATATCTACAGAAATCACTCTCATCACATGAAAACGCGAAGAAGATGCAGTGAAGTCAGCAGCAGAAGAAGTAGGCTCTAATTGCTCGGTTTTTAGCTGGTGCGTATGGTGTGGCACTGCCTGGGACGTTTCTTCCTAAAACCAGGGGGGGGTGCAGGTACAAGTTTGAGCAATACTGGAATCTGAATTTATGAGCTCTTTCACATAACATATCAAAGCTGATTCATGACTAAATCACATTTACATGACATCTGTTTTGGAAGAGTACGTTCCCGTCAAACTGGAATATTAAATTTATTGCTCGTTGCCTCCTCCTGGGCTTGCATTCTAATCCATATAGTTCAGTTGAGGGCTTCTCCTTGGCGGAAAAAGATAATTTTTAATATTAAAATTAGTTTTTCCTCAAGGGAAGAACTATCATAGATCCCTCCCATGGCGGTGCCATTCCCAACCCCGCGACTCGCAAATCTTCTTATTAAAAGTCGGAAATAAAACTGGCTAGATGAATTGTTAAGAGCGCGGGATTTGCACAGGACGCATTCATGCGTGAGCTAATCCGATCGCTGATTGACCGGAGTACGCAATAAACGGACAATAAATTTTAACCCTCCTGATAACACAAGGCCGAGGATAATAATCCATATAGTTCAGTTTCGGGCTTCCCTTGAGGAAAAACTAATTTTAATATTAAAAATTATCTTTCCAAAGTAAAGTTTTCAGATTTATTGAATGATACAGTTAAAACCTGTTTTGAGAGACCACTTTACCAAACTCACATGCAAAAAGCAAAGAACAGTGGAAACAATCTCGAGAACATTTATAGGTATACAGAAATGTGTCCACCAATTTATTAAAGAGTGTCCAAATGAAATTAAAACACTCTGGGAAAAAACAATTTTCTCAGGGACAACATCAACTTGCAAAGAGGCAATATTTGGTTGAATTCACATTGTGGTTCAGTTTCGGGTTTTCGTGCATTCAAAACAAAACCTAAATGCTGAGCATTTCGGTTTAATGAACTAGAATTCAACAGATTCTTGCTGCGATTATGTTTCTCTTAAACTGTTGATCAGTAAGTGGTTAATCATATCTGTTCTCAGTAAAAGGAGTTGTCGTTAATTTCTATCAACGTCTTATGAAAGGCATTTGAACAGTCCTGCAGTTGGTGTTGGAAGCTAGATACGGTTATGTAATATACATTCTACAAGTTTGAATTATTCAGTGAAATATAATAGAGCATGTCTTGTCTTTGACTATGCGGGTATAGTTCTTCGCTTCATGAACTATACCCACCCCACTGGTCATTATACCCGCGTAGTCAACTCCAAGCCTTGGTCTATTTATTAACTATAACAACAGCTGGCATGGCTATTCACGAGTGTGAAAATTAATATTTGTCTCAGTTCACTCACTGCTGAAGTCCATCAATTTGGTGATTCACTAAAACATTCAGGTTCACTATTAACTTTTGAACTATTTTCTCTTTCATTCGTTCACAAGCAGTAATTTGGCAAGTCGTGGCAGGGATTATACAGGAATCAGTTTCTCTGTCCAAAATGTCAACTTTGTTCGAGTGTTTATTAATGTTTTGTTTCTCAGACACCTGCCTCCTCATATAATTATGGCCCACTAGGTGTTTTTTTTATAAATCATCCTGCCGCTCGACTTCACAACACGATGTCCACAATTTCTCTCCACAACTTGCCATAACTCTAGCTATACTTATTTCAACTTATATTTGATATTTTCCTTTGTTATTTCTGATAAAACTTTGTTTTCTTCAAATACTATGTACTTGGGTTGTAAAACAGACTGCTACAAATGTAAACACATAAAAATATGCCTGTTTGGAATTATGGTCATTAACCCTTTACCCAACAGAACAGCCCTGTGCCAATGCATTCTCTTATATATGCGAGTCGACCATAGGTCGCCTCGCATATATAAGAGAATGCATTGGCTTAACACATATTAAAAATGATAAAATTGTCAAAGAATGTAGAAAAATATTATAAAATTGTTAAAAAATGTAAGAAAAAATTATAAAATTGCTAAAGAATGTAAGAAAAAATGGTAAAAAGTGTTAAAAAAAGATTTTTAGGCCAATGCATTCTCTTATATATGCGAGGCGACCTATGGTCGACTCGCATATATAAGAGAATGCATTGGCACAGGGCATAACTGTAACCATCACATTGTGGTCAATGAACCGGTTCCAATGATATCCATATTTGTATGGTGTTATTGAGACAGACCGAAGATATTTTAGGCTGTTGAAGCTTATTTGGGCGTTTTTGGCCGTTTTGTTGGGTAAAGGGTTAAAAGTGGGAAGAAAAACCTGCGCTCTGCTCATTTTGATAAACAGATAATAAACTTTGGTTGGCCTTTCCTTGTCATTTTTTTTTAAAACTTAGCGCAGATGATGGAATCCTGTGATCGTGAGATCAAACTTATTTTAACAGTTACATGTATTGGCCTTTGTTGAGAATTCTTTTTGTAACTTCATTTTGCAACTTCAATTTTTGTTCAATAATTTTGAAACTGGATGATTATATTAACCACCTTTTCACCGATACATAGCACTACTATCTTCAAATTGTAAAGTTAAAAATATAACAAAATTAAATTCCTTTGTTGTTTTTATTTTAGAATCCCAGTATTCAATGGATGAACGAAATGATGATGAAGATACATATGTTAACAGATCAGAGGAGAGTATATCCCCGGTGTCAGACTACACTCCGTTAGAAGAAACCATCAATCGTACCTGCCGGCAAGAGAGTATATCCCCAGTGTCGGACTACACACCCGCAGATGAAACCCTTCATAGAATCCACCTGCCTACAACTGATGATGAAACTGTTTATAAGAAGCACGCATCTTCACCTGCAGAAGAAAGAATTCATAGAAAACACCCACCTGCACCCACAGAAAAAAGACTTCATAGAATCCACCCATCTGCACCTGAAGATAATTCGCTTCGTAGAAACCACCCATCTGCATCCACAGAAGAAGGACATAGAAACCACCCATCCGAGAACACCTCTCCATTCTCAGACTACACACCTGCGGAAGAATCTGTCCACCGATCTTGTCTTTCTGGGAATTCATCTCCCATGTCAGACTACGCGCCCATCGATGAGACATTCAACAGAACTGTTGCAGAGCACATGACTGATTTTGGAAATGAGTATGGGCACCCTACCAATGGTGTGTCTTATGAAATGCTCATTAAATCTGGCGTCGAGCAATCTACGCAAACTGATGAAAAAGAAACACTTCTTTATTCTAACAGTGAACCTGCTATCAGTTCTGAGAACATGCTTTCTCAGTTTCAACCCATCGGACATCCTCGTCATCCACTCACGGACAGCGATCAAGCTGAGCAGGTGTATGACCATTCTGAATTGAGCAGACCCGATGTTCTTAGTCCTAATTCAAAGTTCACCAAGGTATTTGACCGCAGACAATATTATTCAGAAAGCAATGTCCGTAATCATCCACAAAAGTTGTTTACGACATGTAACGAAGAGCAAATTAACAGGACAGATGAAAACATTAACCAGAACTCAGAAAATTGGACACGAACTCGTTCACACAGGGCACGAAATGGCTCTGGAATGATTGACTCGGGTAGACCGAGGCATGCACCACAAATGATAGATGCTGGTTCTAATCCACAGAGAGATGACAACAATCTGATTGTGTCTGCATCTTCTGGCTCGCGGAGTGTCGGAAACTGTGTTGCTTATGCGTCACCTCATTCCCGGAGAGGCGTTAACAGTGATGTGTCTGAGTCGACTGGTTCACGGAAAGCCAATAATCGTGTAGCGTATGCAATGCCTGTTTCACAGATAGATGTCTGTGATCATGTGAATGAGCCTCGTAGCTCTCAAAGAGGGAACAGTCGTTTTGTCTATGAGTCTCCTAGCTTGCAACAGGGTGCTAATGCTGCTGATTATGCGTCACCTGTTTCACAGAGAGATGTCAGTGTTCATATGAATGAGCCTCCTAGCACGCGGAGAGGGACCAATCATGTTATGTACAAGTCGCCTAGCTCTCAACAAGCCGCTAATGTCGCTGCTTATATGTCACCTGACTCACAGAGAGGAAACAACCATGACATGTATGACCATCCTGACTCACAGAGAGGTGTAAATAGAGTTGTCTTTGAGTCTTCGTCAAATCGGATTGTTTATCCAGCACCCGACACGGAGAATTATTCAAGGATTAGAGATGAATACGAGGGAAGGAACATAAGATCCGAGCCAAAAATGGTTTATAGCCACCAGTCTGTTGGCCCTCAGGGCTATTCAAGAAATAGCAAGGATTTTGTAAGTGAACCTGTAGAGAATGAAGGTGTTACTGGTGTTGACTATGAACTGCCTGGCTTACGAGGAGACAAAATCCATGACGCTTATGAATGCCATGACTCACATATAGGTGTCAATGGCGTTGTCCACGAGTCTCCGTCAAAGCAGATTGTTTACCAACCACCCAATTCTGAGAATTATAACAGGATTAGAGATGAAAACACTGAAAAGAACAGAGGACATGAGCCGAAGAGAATAAATAGTCTACAATCTGTTGACTGTCAAGGCTATTCAAGGGATAAAAAGAATGGTGTAAGAAATGGATTCGGTGGATTTCCAAGTGAACAAATTCAAGTAGAGACTGAAGAAGGTATGATGATCGATAACAGAATACCTCAAGTGAGGCCGCGATCAGTTATTGCTGCTCTCTTAGAGCAGACTGACAGCTCAACTGACTACCATAATCTAAGAAATAATCCTACATTATGGTCTCCACGATATGGTTCACAAAAGCATGAGCAACACCATTCTAGGCAGCCTTCTGTAGGAAATGATCGAAGACACGGTGTCGATAAGGACCGCAGATTAAGGTCAGGTTTCCAAGATCAAGAGTGCATGAGGCCTGCATTGAACATCCAGTCCAAAAACAGTGCGTTTGTTAATTTAAAAACAAAAAATTCTCAACGTTTATCATCTCAAAATACTGATGATGCTGAGAAATCTAAGCCAAGACATTCTTTGAGAAAAGCTGCTGCTGACAAAAACGTTATGAATGCTGATGTTTCTCTCAGAAAAATGGATGAGAATTTACCACAGAGATTAAGTGGTCAGACAAATTCAGCAGACGTATCTTCTGGGAATAGTACAGCAAAGAACATGGGGAATACACACTTTCAACAGTGTTCCAGGTCTGTTGGGAATTTAAATACTCGTCACAGTCAAATGGCAAAGAGTAATAACGGCCAACTATTGTCAACGAAAGCAAACAATCAAAACCCAGAAGTTTCTGGACAAAGAATCGTGCCATGTGATTCATATTATTCTCATGTTGGGTCAGATGAAACCACTTCAAAATTAGTTAGCCACATTGAGCATTCATCAGATTACTGTATTAGTGGAATACAGGCTTTACATTTTTCCAGTATTCCTAGGTCAACCACAGAAGATGTCAACTTATTGCAGCGGTCCAGTCGAAAAAGGAATCTAGATGCCATCACTACTGATGATCTGCCTAACGAATTAGTTAATATTACAGAGAGATATCAGCCTGCAGCAAAACGATCCAGAACAAACGTTGAAAATGAAAAATCCAAGCTTCGAAAAATGCGGGAAAAATACAAGAAATATCAAGATCGGTTGAAACAAGAGAACCAAACCCAGCAAGATATTATGAGCAATTTAATTAATAGTGGTGGTTATGCTGTTGTAGATGAGTCGTTCGGAAAATCTACAATCACCGCACAGTCCGAGACTATCTCTGCACGGCAGCCTATTTCAACAGCAACAATATCCAAAAGGTCTTCATCTTCAGGTGTTGTTAAAACTCATGAGAATAGTGCAGCTAAGTCAATTGTTACGATTAGTTCTAGTGGGTATGGCGGTGGTAGTTCTACAAGTATGAGAGAATCGGGTATATCTGAGTCTATCGTGTCGTCAGGCATTGAACATCTCTCGGTTTCAACCAATCAAGGAATACCTAGGCAACAGACGAGAAACTTAACTGATTTGGAACATCCTAATAAATGTCAAGCTCATATGAGTTTTGCTGGTTCGTTCCAATCCGGCATTGTTTCTAGTCATGATAGGGAGTCAAGGAGGACAAGAGAAAGGAATAGTTCTTTATTGAATACAACTGATACATCCGAAATAAACTCTAAAGGTCAAAGTTCAAAACAAGTGGCATTATCACTAAAGGAGAACACTCATCAGAAAGCTAGTTCTTCTGGAATTGGTGTGAATTTAGGTCACTCAAGGAAGAATTCATCAGAATCAAGACACTTATCAGCTTCTTCGTTGACTAACTCTGCCATTCAGAATAGTACGCTACTCACAAGCGGTGCCGCTTTGGATAGTACACTACTTGCAAGCGGCTGTACATCGCATCTAGTAGCTCAAAACAATATGAAGTGTGTATCTAATACTAAAAACAACTGTGGAAATGATGCTTTACTCACAAGCGGCTGTACTTCTCATCTCGTAACACACAACAACATGAAATGTGTATCTAGTCCTAAAAACAACTGTGAGAATGAAGTACAGGGATTCAAAGTACCTACTGTTCCTTTAAGTAGTTCTAAGAAGTCAGTTACCCAAAAGATGCCTTTATCAAATGTAAATCTACAGTCTCAAGCTGCGAGGACCAGTACCCCTATTAGACCTGGGTTTTCGTCCGCTGGTTTCAGTGAGACACTCTCTACCATTGGTTTTGATGATACCACCAGCTTGATGGGGAACAAGACACAGTTATCAAGGAATGTTTGCAGTGCTAGTACTCCTAAGAAGACGACAGGTCGGAGTCATGCGTTCAGGGACAGTATGCTAAATCAGTTTTAAATTTATTGATCCTACTTAAGTAATATTGCCGTATTTGCTACATTGGTAGAGGGACAACTCTTGGAAAATAATTCACAGGCAATAGACGTGCTGTGAAATAAATAATTCCTCTACCAATGTTATAAGTACTGCAATAATTGTTAAAGGGACCCAAGGCACTCGCAGTAGGTTTAATATAAAAGTCTGTAAAAACATCGCCACTAAGAAGAACATGGAGAAATAGAATTTGTTCTTATATTCATTAATGTTTAGTTCTCCAATAAAAAATGTTGCATGTTGAAACCATTGTTATGTAAACACAACTGTTACATTGATTTATCAACAAAAAGGTGTATTCAAAATATTTTAGTCTGAATATGATTTTCAAAATATTTTTCAATCTTTTGACCTTTTCCAATATCTACCATCAAGTTTTGATTCAACTTTTATATTTTATTTGACTATTTGAACTTTTGTCTTTAATTCCACTGTAATGTTTACATAACAATGGTTTTGATATGCAAAATATAGTTATTGGAGAGTTATTAATAATGAAAATAAGAACAAGTCGATCTGTGTTTAGCTCAACTTGACAAAGTCAGATTTGAGTTATTGCTATGGGTTGGCTTCCGTCTGTCTGCCCATCTGTCAACAATTTCCTTTAGCACACCCTACAGGTCACCAAACTTCATATGGATCTTTGCGGTGACCTCCAGATGGGAGCCGCCAATAGTCATCTTGGATTTCAAATTTTAATACATGCCACACCATGCAGGCTGCATTTATTGGGGAATTGTTTTGAAAATTGACAGGCATGTTTAAGATCACCTAAATGGGAACTGTCAAATTTGAAAGATTTTTTGTCAAAAAATAAAAAAAACATGGCCACCAGCAGCCATCTTGGGTTTTACTCTTTGCATCACTAAATACTTGGGCATGCCCTACTGCCAACATATTTCATCCAATTGATCACAAACTTCATATGGCTCTTCTGGTTGACCTCTGGTATTAATAACACATTTAATCTTTCCGCATTCCTTATCACTTCATTGACTGCAACGAATGACATTATCTCAACTCCAAGTTGAGCTATTTTCTCAACTCCAAGTTGAGCTAAAGTGTCATTGACACTTTCATTTCATGTAAGTGTTAATAATAGTCGTTTTACAGACTTTTATGTTATGTCTTATGTTTATGAACCCACTTCAAATGCCTTGAGTCCCTTTAAGGCTATAATTTTCAGAATGAGGTCCCCAGTAGTAGACGTGTCATTGTTGTTTTTGATAATCAGTAATTGACTATAATCGATTAATCGCACCTAAAATTAATAACATCAGTGGAAGTATTACGTAATATGGCCTATTGGCCGGGTGCTGGTTAACTGCTGTCCCTGATTGTTTCAGGTATCGGCTAAATAATGTGGATCATAAATCACCGGTAATGACTAGTGAGCTCAATGTATTCAATTTCAGTGTTATGAATAGCCAAACATACAAACATTATAAAAGTAGGAATGCACGCCAGATCGCCGGCGGTTCCTAAAAAATGGAATCTAATGTTACGGAAACTAAAAGTTTCAACAAACTTCCATAGCGTGGATAACAATCACAAAGGTGAGCCCCCACCCAGCAAATTTCAGGACTCAGAACATGTTAAGTATTTGATAATAGTGAGTTTAATTCACCAGTCACCACTCCAATCAAGGGAGTGCATTCAGTTCATTGAACACAATGACAGTCGGTACATTTCAAAGATGTAGTGCCGCCTATCTCGTAGAAATATACGACGACGCCGCCATAAGTTCAAAACTGCAGTGCCGCCAATTTGAAGAATATAACGACCCGAAGCGTAACCATGTCACATTTTCAAATGAACTGCTGACTGTTTGAAACATATTAGTAGTATAGGTACTCATATTGTCCGATCAAAGGTTGTTATTAACCCCTCGGTTGTAGATTTAACTGTGTAAAACCAACACAGTATTCAATAATACCCAGCATTTTCTGACGACTGAAATAACACAGATTAATCAACGATGGAAATGGTAATCTATTATCTGCTTTATCAACGGTTCATCGATTATACGATTAATCGTGGCACCCCTATTTAGAGGGTGAAGTTAGTGACTGGAAAGAAATATCAAATTTTCACTCATGGCTGCAATCGTGAAAATTCTGTATTTCTTTACAGACACTCATCAGACACTCATGCATGAGATATATCAGTATTCAAACAAAAATTGTAGGTGTCCTCTATATATTTAACTGTGGCCTGAATGGTTGATCATATTGATATTCTAGAATTATGTAGTACCAGTCCTCAAAATAACTACAAAAGACAATGCTGTAGAAAATACAGTAGAAGCCAATATAGAATTTCATACCATTCTATTAAAAGCAATGTCATAGAATAAAATGCAAATTTCAAGGGTTTGTTGATGGATCTTTCAACAATAATTGTACATTTTCACTTTATGCTTAAACCCTAAGATGAATCTGTTGTGTGTGTGTGTGTGTGAGGGTGTGGGTGTGTGTGTTGCATTGAAATTGGAATACAGACAATAGTACTAAGGAGTTTAGACGGCTGTTATGAATCCGCTACATTATATTCATTAATGCACACAGTGCAGAGATTCTATTTTCAACCCAATGCAAGCTGTTCTGCATAATGGTAATTAAGCTTGTATTATTAACAAGCCTTGAAATGGTGTGCCTGTCATTTGCAGAATGAGGTCCCCAGAGGGTGAATTTAGTGATGCTACCCCGCATAGTGGGCTAGCATCACCAAATTCACCCTCTGGGGACCTCATTCTGCTGAGGTGTAAGCAGAATGAGGTCCCAAAATGGTGAATTTGGTGATGCTAGCCCGCTATTCGGGGTAGCATCACTAAATTCACCCTCTGGGGACTTCATTCTGCAAATGACAGGCACACTATTTCAAGGCTTGCTTGAATATCATGACATTTCTTGTTTACAATTGTTAAAAGATGGCGGAAGTCTGCGAAGCAATGGAAATTTTACTTGTATTTATGTCAATAAAGTGTTAGTTGTTGGGATTTGACATTATCGTAGCATTCATTTATCACAGATAGATTGATTTACAATATTGCATTTATACAAATGTCGAACTTATTAGCTGCAACAGGAGGCTCTGAATTAGAATGCAATGCACATGTGTGAATGGTTTAAATCAAGGTGAAACACTACACTGGGGCACACAGCTAATACACTTGCCCAAAGCAGGTCTTTTAATTAATCTTGTATACAAATTAGCAGCACACAACGTCATTCTCTCATATAAATCAAATATATTCACTCTCGTTAGCGAAATCATTGTCGTTTGTTTATTTATGGCAATTTGTTTTATGAAAAGGTACATCCATTGTTGTTGACTTTTCTGACAATAATAGTTTAACCCTTCCATGACTGGAGCTTCCTGAAATGTTGCGAAAACCCTGTGCCAATGCATTCTTTTAAATATGTGAGTCTCCCATGGGGAGCCTCGCATATATAAGAGAATAAAATGGCCTAATAATATTTACCTTGACCTTGTAAGACTGCATTCTCGTATATATGCGAGGCTCCCATCATTAAAGGGTTAATGATAGATTCTTCAAATGGGTGCAGTGGCCCAGTCGTAAAATATTGAAGTAGTGAAATAAGCACATATGTCTTTAACACAGACAATCTATCATGTCATGCCAACAGACCATCACAACACAGACATCTGAAGACTACTTTATAGTCTGACTGCCTTATTTATTCTTAGTGCTGGAGGAATCGGCACACACTTGGTATAGCCCATGTTTATACTAGCAATTCACATATACTGTTATTTATGAATTGTATGTATATGTATTTTTATTTGTATTATTGTTTTCTCTCTAGGCTGGTCTCTGTGCGCAGCCATCCATACGATTGCTGTTCAGATGTACAGTTGACATTGAATGTAAATCTGTGGAATCAATCTTTTGTATATCCAGTTTTGAAGAACTGAGATTCCTATTAGTGTGTCACCTTACCTCAGCCTTGAAATAGAATGAATTCCTCAGAGGGTGAATTTAGTGATGCTATCCTGTACGGCGGTCTAGCATCACCAAATTCACCCTCTGGGAACCTCATTCTGCCTAGGCCTCAACTGCTATGGGAGACCTAAGATCAGATTGAAGTTCCCCAGTTGAAGTTGATGATGTTCACACATTAGTCACCTCGGTTATGAATTTTATTTTCCGCAAATTATGGGATATAGAAACTGAATTTTTATTTTTAAATGTTATTTAAAAATGACTCAAGGTTGGGGACATCTTTAAAGGTACTCAATCCGATAAAACTCCTCTCAATTACTATTTCAATGGCTTCGGGGGTCAAAAATATTTGATTGAATCGAGGAAGTCACCCATCAAAGCTCAGATTTGTTAGATATCGATTTTTAGAAATCTATTATTTTTCATTATCGGGAATATTATCTGGCCCAGAACTCAGTCAAAATTGCACTGTTATTACCACTTGATTTTAGAGTTATCCATCCTTGTCTGTTTGAATAGATTGTGGAGTACACATCCAGAGCAGATTACGGCAGTTGAAGGCAATTATTAGTACTCATCTCGAGTAAATAACAAATTTCAAAAATCAATATCTAATAACTCTGAGCTTTGTTTGATGGGTTCCTCGACTCGAATCAAATATTTTGTACCCCAAAGCCAAAGAAATAGTAATATAGGACCCTCTGATCGGATTGTTGTTGTTGGAATCTGTTGAGATGGGGACCCTCTGTTCGGATTGAGTACCTTTAATCTGTTTTCTTGTTACTTAATCATGAATTCAAGTTCTGTTTAAATATTTAATAAATTTATTGAAATTTTTCTATTGTTTACATTTGACACATTAATACTTTATCCTTTTCATGTTGGGAGTTGCGCTGGTGCAGCATTAAAGATCCTGTGCCAGTGCATTATCTTGTATATGCGAGTCTCCCATAAAAGCATGCACTGGCTCACAGGGTCAAGGTACATATTGTTAGTTCAATGAATTATCTTAATATATATGTGGGGCTCCCTATACAAGAGAATGAATTTGCATCACTACTGACGATTTGGTTCTCTTCTGAATTTTATTTGCATTCTCTACTGAGTTAACATTTCTGATTCTTTGCAGTTTTGCTCATAATATATATATATGACCATCGACTATAGGTTGACAAATACATGATTTGTTTTATATACCGGTTTCATATGCTCTGCTAAATAATTGACATGGTCACAGCCATTTTCCAGCTGCTTTCAAGTTTTCACACAGAAGTGAAACAAACGCTCTTTATTTTTACCATATCAGGAATAGACTAACACGGAATACTCTTCTGTTCCGCAGTGTTCAAAGTTGTATTTTGTGATTTCAATGAGTTTTTCTGAGATATAATGTTTGCAGAAAGGTAGTTAAATATTTATCGACCTGCTTTGATACCAGGAGAAATTCAAAAGCACATATTATTAAGTGTATTATTGAGCGCAAACTGCGAAGTGGTTTTAATATTAGGGACCATCAAGGGACGCTATATAGAGTAAGATACATGGTGTAAATTTAAAACTTTGTAATTGTAACTAAGTGCTCTTTGACCCAGCTGCTTATGGACCTTAATACCTATGTCAATGCCGCCTCTCACCAAATGTCAGGTCTATAACTAATTATGACAATTCTATAGTCATATTGGTAGAAATCAAGCTGATGACATGCACTACTTTATATAAGGCAGAGAATCAAGTTATTCACAGAGAATCAAGCACTCTGGAGAATCGGAGCCCTCGGCAGAAAATCAGTCGGAAAATAAAAAGTCAGATTTCTGTGTATTTCGGGATTAGTTTTAAACTTTTTAGCTCACCTGAGACGAAGTCTCCGGTGGAGCTACAGTCATCATTCCTCGTCCATCCATCCGTCAACAATTCTTTAAACATCTTCTCCAGAACCATCAGACCGAATGGGTTCATATCTGGTGTGGATGTTCTCCAGGTGACTCACATTCAGATTTGTTAAAATGAGGTGACCAGGTCAAAGAGTTGCAAAACTCTTTCCCCCCATAGTAATTCTTAAAATGACTTCTCAAGAACCATCAGGCTGATTTAGCTTATATTTGGTACGGAGGTTCCTTGTGTGACTGGGATTCAAATTTGTTAAAATGTGGTCACCAAGTCAAATATGGGCATAGTCGGGGACATAACTAATTTTAAGATTGAACAGTTTGAACTCCTTGACCAATTAAAAAAATATATACATGTATTATTATTATTAATTTTTTTTTTTTTAAATTCTTTATTGACAATATATACATGGACATATTCATATATTTAAAATACAGAATAATGACAATAACAAAAATAATGTCCTGGTATTTTCGGGAGGGGGACTTTCGCTTGCAACTCACACACGCCTTACACACGTTCAAAATCGAAGACACCTCGTGCATGTGTTTGATTACATGTATATTAACAAACAAAAACTTCAAATAATTATATTTGATGTTTTTATTTTTAATTTCCATTTAACTCCTTGCTCCATTTAGTTTTTTTTTTAACTTCTTAAAAAAAGAAAGGAAAACTGACGCTATTATCATATCCCCATGGTCACCACACCAATTTTTTTTTAAATCAGTCTAAAATCCAGAACATATGTATAAAACTGCAGAAACTCAAAGCTATCTAAGATATGAGATATCAGCAGGGTGCCTGAGAACACATAATGTTTACTTAATACAGTTAAACTTTGTTAAGTCGAATCGCAAGGGACCATTGGAATACTTTGAGTTATCTGTGTGTTCGACTTAACCATTTCGACCATTTGGTGACCACAAATTCCAACTAGTTGAATTCATTTCGATCCGAAAATAATTGTTTTCAACCGTGTGCACGCTATATACCCACGCTAAATCAATAGGCAGTAACTATGCTGATCACGTACAGCAGAGAAGATGATATTTGTTCAGATTATTTATTGAATAATATAATAAAAACACAGAATATGATAAGAAAACATCAACAAATTTGCGGTAGAAATAACAAAAGTACATTTGACCCGAAAGTGGTTACAATAGTATTTACAAAAATTGGGATTCAGGATTGGAAGTGGCTGGTGATCAGGGACTGGTTTCTGCATGTATCTAGTCGTTGATTCTTTCTATAGTTTATCGCCGATTCCCAGCATTTTCATAAGGTCGTCGGCCGTGAGATAACATGAGATAACGCATTACAATGTCGCAGCTATGCATTGCGTCATCGATAGTTTTGGTAAAACATGACTGAATGAAATTATTCTCTGTATCAGGCGGTTTAAATACTAGTATGATTTTCATTTCGTCTGTAAACATTTCTAAACCTCACACGGGGGGAAATTGACCCACACACCTCGTTAATATGTTAAATAAACAATGCATTAGGACATATGAAGACTCCAGGAAACTTCACAGCTTTTTTGGCAATTGAATAGAAGCACACTGAGTTATAATCACACGGCGATGCATCGCCGACGGCACTTCGACTTAAACATTGTAATTAGTGTTATAAGCTGGCTGGTGGGACAAAATTTCGTTTCGACTTAAGCGGAATTTCGACTTATCCACGTTCGACTTAACCGTGATTATTCTAATGGCTTGCACACACGCTCAGCCGGGACCAGGCAATGGCTTCGACTTAAGTGGGGTATTCGAGTTACCGACGTTCGACTTAACGAAGTTTGACTGTAACAGCATATAGAAGTCACACTGTGCTGGCCTAAGGTGATGAAAAAGTAATTATTGAAATGGCAGTTATTCTTCAGTGTTTACAAAACAATGCATAGCAGTTATAATTGATATTAAATATGCTTGGTGTGACAACCCTGTTGGTGGATTTCCTAAACCTCTATGCCTAGTAGAAAGTTTGTGTATAAATGCCCCCCTATGGCTCAGAATGGCTTATAATAACCAACTAGTTTCAATCCAAATTATCAATCTTGGTATATTCAGATACCAATGTTGCTCCCAAGTGTGGATCTGACAGTTAGGCCATTAAAAATAAATATCTGGGGTTTTTTTTCAGGCAATTACATATGGGAAACTGGTTGAGAGTTATATGGTGTGGATGGTCCAAAGGTGGTTGGGATTCAGATTTGTTCAAATGGGGTCAAAAAGTGGCGTAGTTAGGGACATAACTCTATCCGACCATATTAATTCTTAAAACATTTGCTTCTCAAGAACCGTCAGGGCTATTTAGCTTATATTTGGTATATCCAAATTGACCACATACAACGTCATTCTTATATATCAATTAAATGCAGTGACTCTCGATAGAAATCGTTTGATTTGTTGAACCTCATTCTGGTTAGGCCTTAACTGCTATGGGAGACCTAAGATCAGATTGAAGTTCCCCAGTTGAAGTTGATGATGTTCACCCATTAGTCACCTCGATTATGAATTTTTATTTTTAAATGTTATTTAAAAATAACTCAAGGTTGGGGACATCTTTAATCTGTTTTTTTGTTACTTAATCATGAATTCAAGTTCTGTTTAAATATTTAATAAATTTATTGAAAGTTTTTCTATTGTTTACTTTTAATATATTGCTTTAACCCTTTCATGTCGGGAGCTGCGCTGGTGCAGCATTAAAGATCCTGTGTCAGTGCATTATCTTGTATATGCGAGTCTCCCATAAAAGCATGCACTGGCTCACAGGGTCAAGGTACATATTGTTAGTTCAATGTATTCTCTTAATATATATGTGGGGCTCCCTATACAAGAGAATGAATTTGCATCACTGTGGGGGAACTATTGACAATTTGGTTCTCTTCTGAATATTATTTACACAAAACTGTTAACATTTCCGAATATTTGTAGTTTTGCTCATAAGATATATATATGACCTTCGACTATAGCCTATAGGTATACAAATACACGATTTGTTTTATATACTGGTTTCATATGCTCGGAAAAATAATTGACATGGTCATTTTCCAGCTGCTTTCAAGTTTTCGCACAGAAGTGAAACAAACGCTCGTTATTTTTACCATATCAGGAATAGACTAACACGGAATACTCTTCTGTTCCACAGTGTTCAAAGTTGTATTTTATGATTTCAATGAGTTTTTCGGATGTTTGCAGAAAGGTAGTTTAAAGGTACTCAATCCGATTCGACGGTCCCCATATCAGATTCCAACAACAACAAAATCTTTTTGAAATGCCGATTCAGTTATCAGAATCGATTAACTGCACAAAAATAGTGCTAACCACAGTCAACTATAGTATAAAATTGCCTAAAACATGTTATTTATCAACGTTTTATTCAAAAGAAATTTGGCCGGTTTGTCAAATATCTGACACAAAAAAGCCACTGGATTTTAGAGTTATCGATCTTCATCCCCAATTGGTCAGATAAGTTCTTCTTGTTTACTGCTTACTGGGCCACTTTTATAAAATTAAAATAACATATTTCAAACATCGATATCTGATCACTCCTAGCTTTGATGGGCGGGACACTCTGGCCCGGGTTCCTCGACTCGAATAAAATATTTTTTACCCCCAAAGCCAAATAAATAGTTATTTAGGAGCATCTAATCGGATTGAGTACCTTTAAATGTTTATCGACCTGCTTTGACACCAGGAGCAATTCAAAATCAAATATTATTAAAGGTACTCAATCCGATTAGACGCTCCTAAATTACTATTTCTTTGGCTTCGGGGGTAAAAAATATTTGAGTTGAGTCGAGGAACCCATCCATCAAAGCTCAGAGTGATTAGATATCGATGTTTGAAATGTGCTGTTTCTATTGTTTGTGGCCCAATCTTTTCCAGGACCACGTGCTAAAAACGGACAAATTGCGGTTGTAAGATGGATAACTCTAAAATCAAGTGGTTATTATTGATAATAGTAACCACTTGATTTTAGAGTTATCCATCTTACAACCGCAATTTGTCCGTTTTTAGCACGTGGTCATTGAAACTCCATTGACCAATTTAAAAAATATATATATTGAAAAAAAAAAATTCAAATAATTATATTTGATTTTTTTTTTTTAATAACTTCTTATATTATAAAAAGAAAGGAAAACTAACGCTAATATCACATCCGCCAGGGTCACCACACCAATTTTGGTTTAAATCAGTCTAAATGCCAGAACATATGTATAAAACAGCAGACACTCAAAGCTATCTAAGATATGATATATCAGCAGGGTGCCTGAGAACAGATGTTTACTTAATAACAGCATATAGAAGCCACACTGTGCTGGCCTGAGGTGATTAAAAAGTAATTATTGAAATGGCAGTTATTCTTCAGTGTATACAAAACAATGCACAGCAGTTATAATAAAATTATTTATATTAAATATGCTTGGTGTGACAACCCTGTTGATGGATTTCCTAAACCTCTATGCCTGATAGAAAGTTTGTATATAAATGACCTATGGCTCAGAATGGCTTATGATACATGTAACTAACTAGTTTCAATCCAAATTATCAATCTTGGTATATTCATAGAGACCAATGTTGCTCCCAAGTGTGAATATGACTGTTAGGCCATTAAAAAATCAATATCTGGGTTTTTTTTCAGGCAATTACATATGGGAAACTGGTTGAGAGTTATATGGTGTGGATGGTCCATAGGTGGTTGGGATACAGATTTGTTCAAATGGGGTCAAAAAGTGGGTAGTTAGGGACATAACTCTTTCCAACCATAGTAATTCTTAAAACATTTTATTCTTAAGAACCATCGGGGCTATTTAGCTTATATTTGGTATATCCAAATTGACCACACACACCGTCATTCTTATATATCAATTAAATGCAGTGACTCTTGATAGCGAAATCGTTTCATTTGTTTATCGCCGACAGTTGCATCCCGAATCGGGCAGTAAATATTTAAAATTGAACCTATTTCAGATGTTTTCTATGGAGTATCCATAGGGAGCCTCACATATATAAGAGAATACATTGGCCTAACAATATTTACCTTGACCTTAGAAGGCAGTACATTCTCTTATATATGCGAGGCTCTATGGGATCGAGACTCATATATATAAGAGAATGTACTGGCACAGGATCTTTAATGCTGCACCAGTACAGCTCCCGTCATGAAAGGGTTAAAGACTCGTCTGACCATGTCACACTGAATATAACCGCATGCCATCGACAGCAACGAGTAAAGTTTTAAGCAAGACTTTGAGGGGCCATGCTCACATTATAATGCATGGACACATGGCTGCCAATTTCCCTGTGTAGTAGGTGAGCATTCTCAGTTAAAAACTGGTGGACCTCTTACTGACTTTGCACCTGAACCATTGGGGCACATGGCTGCTTTAAGTACCATCGGGGCTATTTAGCTTATATTTGGTATATCCAAATTGACCATGCGCACCGTAATTCTTATATATCAATTTCCCTGTGTAGTAGCTGAGCATTCATGACGGGAGTTGTACTGGTTCATCATTAAAGATCCTGTGCCAGTACATTCTCTTATATATCTGAGTCTCGATCCCATAGAGTCTCGCATATATAAGAGAATGCAGTGCCTTGTAAGAATTTTGTTTATGGCTGCTATGAACTCTTTTTATAGACTGCTCATGCTGACCCAATGGTTCAGGTGCCAAGTCAGTAAGAGGTCCAACAGATTTTAACTGAGAATGTTGACATTTGAACATGACCAAAATCACCAAATGTCTGGCAAATGAACGCAGTGATTTTTGGAAAGTCAACTTCCCATATAATCGGAGTTCATTCAAGTATATTTACATACTAAGTGTGATTATCACTAAATCCAGCATTCCGATTGGTCGGCGCCCACGTGACTAGTTGCACTTATTTTCGGTGAACGCACAAGAGCTCATAACTGCAGCCCCATAATTACATCGCCGCGTCATAGGTTTCGGAAAGAAGAACGCGTAATGTTTTGGGCGCATTTGGACTTGCACAGGATTGACTTAATAAGTCGTCAGGTTTCAATATAAAGAAATTGTTCCTGTTAACTTTTGCCAAGGGTGCTATGGGATATTTTGGGCTGGTTTTGTCACGATACACTTTTCGATTTAAATACATTTACAAAAGCGGCTTTTTCGCTACATGTATATAAATATAAGGATTAACTGTCATGTGGACTGTTTTTATGGAGATGTAACTGTGAGGTAAGTGGTCATAACTTGTATGTAAAACCCTTCGTGTTTTACACAAGTTATGACCACTTACCTCATGGTTACATCTCCATAAAAACAGTCCACATGACAGTTAAACCTTATATGAAGCTACTCACCATATCATTAGTTTCATGTGAAAATATCACGGGGAAGTTTCTTTTTTTGAGGTGTTTAGTACCTGGTAATGATAACATGGTCTTGAAATATACGATTGGTGTCGTTTGTCAGATCACATCCTTTGGAATGGTGATAGAGTAACATCGCAATATATCAGAGTTATTTATCTTGTTTGACAACTAAGAAAAATTGTCGTCATGAATATATACTGCAGCTTGTCAGATCTGGTATCTGAATATTGTGAATTTCAGCTACTTGTTTTGCTCCGTTGAAATTAACTTACAAGCTTGTTGCTATGAACTTTTTACGTTATGTTTGTGTAGGAATAAGAGCATGTCGCCTAGTTCACGAGGTGATATAACTAAGGTATATTCAAAACCATGATAAAAAGAAACCCGCAGTCATACGAGCAGTTGAATTTGCCTTTTGAAGTTTTGATTAAGACTCAGAACTTTAATTGTCAATACCAATAAGCCTACACCAAGCGTTCTCGGATAAGTTTAGGTTTTCGTGACTTTATCATAGTACTTGTCAGAAATTTTGAATAAAAAATGTAAAGAGATTACAAGGTTATCTTCTTAATAAAATTTATTCAAATTAATATATTAATAAATAGGTATAAAAAAGGCAACAATCAATGGCTTAACATTTTCAATGAAAACACAATTTACATCAACAGAACAATAACATAATTCAGGCCAGATATATAAAATAGTTCATTTCTCAGGGATTTTTTTTTCAAAGTAATGAGGGAGGCAGATACTTCAATTATTACATATGTCATTTTATTTTTATTGAGGTACAGTATTACTCAAGACATGGAAACTTAATCTATAACATTTGATCTCACCACAGTGCCTGACTGAGCACGAGCCATAAAGATTTATTCAACGGGATTGTGGTATTTATTTATTAACCTTTCCCCTTACCTGTAATGAATTTATGGAGGGGGAAGGTATATAGGAATCAGATTGTTCGTCTGTCCAAGCTTTTTGTATTCCTATATTTTTCATTCAATTTTTTAAAACTTGGCACAGATATTTACCACTATGCGAACCTGTGCACCTGCGGTTATGAGCTCAATCCGACTATAGTGGAGTTATCCCCCTTCTTTGACTTAAAAATATTTTTGCAACATGCATAATTTTGTCCGAGCTTGTATTCCTTGTGTTTTTGTTTGTTTTGAAAAGCATATATGTTAATATGGCTACCCTTAATGTAGCCCAACTGCACTGTGGGGGTACCCATAGTCCATATTTTTTTTGGGGGGGGGGGGACTTTACCTGAGAATTGAACTATTGTGTTTACCTGTCCTTAGCGTCAGAAATCACTGAAACAATTTCTGATCAAAACTGATCAAAATGAAACATTCAACAAGAGAACACCCATTTCATTATTGCAACATTTAGTTCAATTACCATGTTCTCCTGCTATACAGAAGCTTTTGAGCAAAATATAAGTATTGATATTCACATTGATATATGAATATTGATATTTTGAAGGTACTCAATCCGATCAGACACTCCTAAATTACTATTTCTTTACCCAGAAGCCAAAGAAATAGTAATTTAGGAGCGTTTGATCGGATTGAGTACCTTCAAATATCTGCATTGGCCCAAGGGACCAGCCTAGTCGGCAATTTTGGGACATATTCTCCCTGAAATGTGCCACTTCTCCATATTTTTGCCTTGGGGAGACATCTCGTCCTCTCTCATATACAAGTATACATATTTATAAAACAACACATTTTAAGTATATCTACTGATTATAATGGTATACATGTACTTGCTCATTTGTAATAATATTATAAATGCACTCTTGTATTGCATAATACTTATTGGATCACACAACGGTGATGTTAGGGAGTAACTCAAACTTAAGCATTTATGACTTCTCCCTGATAACAGTTGATTTCTCCCTAACAATCTAATAGGGAGAAGTAACTTCTACAAATTTGAATGCTCTAGGCTTGTCCCTGGCATTGGGTGTGGTTACAGACCAAACCCGAATGGCGCAACACATCCATCTGAATACCTGGGTCGCTTTTCATGTGTTTAAATTTCAACTAATAGCATGCAAAAGATTCATCCGAACACTCCTCATCCCATTTAATTTGGAGATACTTAAGCCTTTCATGACGGGAGCTGTGCTGGTGCAGCATTAAAGATCCTCTGCCAGTGCATTCTTTTATATATGCGAGTCTCCCATAGGGAGCCTCACATATATAAGAGATTGCATTGGCTTATAAGGTCAAGATAATTATTGTTCGGCCAATGTATTCTCTTAAATATCCGAGGCTCGCAATGGGAGCAGATAGAAGAGAATGCATTGGCACAGGGTTTTCAAAACATTTCAGGAATCTCCAGCCATGGAAGGGTTAATATGTCCTTTAACGCTTTCTATACTAAACACTCATTGATGAGTAGTTATCCCTTAGGAGGCTTAAGAAATGTTTACCATAGATAATACATTAATGCCCTAATTAATCGACTCCTTTAACCACAGCAGAATTATGGGTAACTTTTCAGGATTTAGTCGGAAATATGGCTTGTTGCCATTCATCGGAAAGCTCTCCGGGAGAGCTTTCCGATGAATGGCAACAAGCCATATTTCCGACTAAATCCTGAAAAGTTACCCATAATTCTGCTGTGGTTAAAGGAGTCGATTAATTAGGGCATTACTGTACTTTCATAAACGACCAGGTTGTTTTGTTGAACTTATTATCTGAACATTTCCCAACAATGAATCTGAATCCTTCTGCTCTTGTATTATCTGTTTTTCTGTTTGTCGGCTGCTTTTGTTACCTCAACACCCCTCCAATGAATAATAGACTTTCAATCGTTAAAATGAATAAAAATATAAATTAAAAAACATTTAAATTTAAAACGAGGCGCGTCACTTTAATAGCGGTAATAGTATTGACGAACAATTGATCTGTTATGTCAATATTTCAGATTTTAAGAAAATTCAGGACCCGTGCATTTTACTGAAAATGGTTCACAGTCTAATGATCCAATGATTTCATCATTTCCCTTACTCGTATTTAAATTCATGCAGTACTAGTAACTATATTTCGCTCATTTTTGAATTTGCGCAGTTTAAATTCGCGCACCTGTCTGTGCGAATTCAAAACTGACAAAAATATTTTTGTAAAAGTGTTGGATCTGATGACAGTGTGTAAACTATATAAACACGATCACAGTGGATTTACATCGTGTAATACATAACTACATCATCAATTTGTTGCGATGATCAATGGATGTTTATATGCTCCATATAATGATTTTGATATTGAAATAGTTATGGACTGGATATCAATGCAATGAATGCGAAAACAGAAAACCACAACCGCGAGGGCAACTGATTTCAGAAAAATCAACACTTGGTTACGGATTGTGATGACATAGCTAACTCAGACTGTATGGTCACTCCAGCGTGGTGAATGGGGGAGCATGCTTTCATGCACATGCACTCCTAATATATGTGATCCGCCATATCAAATCCAGTCGGAAGTCGGGATATTTTTACCCTGTGTCAATGCATTCTCTTATATATGCGAGTCGACCATAGGTCGCCTCGCATATATAAGAATGCATTGGCCTAACAATTTTAATAATTTGTTCTTGTATTCTTTAACAATTTTATAATTTCACCCATACAGAGCCCCAGACAAACATGAGCAGACGACACTCTTCTATGTGCTTCTATATATGTGTGGGGCTCCCTGCAGGGTAATGGATGTTTTTTTTATTTTATGTCCTAAAAATTGTAAGAAACATTTATTTAAAAAACATGATAAAAAATTGTTAAGCCAATGCATTCTCTTATATATGCGAGGCGACCTATGGTCGACTCGCATATATAAGAGAATGCATTGGCACAGGGTAAAAAAATCCCGATTTCCGACTGGATTTGATACGGCGGGTAATATATGTGCATCTCTTACAAGCATTTCAACATCATCCACGTTACCATGATTTGTATGTCGCTTTGCATTGAGTAATGGTTTAGAATTTTGATATTGGTTGACCGAATGTAAACATAAACCTACATGTATAGGTATTATTGTCTATTCAGTGTCCCACGTTTCTCAAATGTGTGTAACTCATCAACATAACTCTCTTGTTTTCCCTGTGGTATATTTTAAATTCAGAGTTGTACTATTTTTCGCTCAGTTTTAAATTCGTGCACCGATGGGCGTGCGAAAAATAGTACTGCTCGAATATAAATACGAGTAAGATATTCTGAGAAATATTTTTCTCAAATTCCCCCTACTGAACTGAAAACAATTCGTAGCGCACATGGCAAAACATCAGAGAAAAAGAGAGACTTCCAGAAAAGTGTTTGTCGATACTAAAGAAGCGCCAGTGAGTCTATTGTGCTCAGTTCGGAGCTGATTGACTGAACCTATTCAACCATTTATCAGCATTATGAGTGTAGAACCAATCCAATCAGCCTGGTCAGTGACTGAATCGACATGTATTCTCCATCAGCACTGTGAGTCTGGGGGCGATTCGCTGAACAGGTACATAATTACCAGCACCAGGTATATCATAAAAACCACTGTACCTGCAATAGGATTAAAAATGACCAAATGTGTCACTGTCTCAAGGAATACCAACAATATCAATGTATTCTGAGCAAGCCTGGAATTGTGTCTGTCATTTGCAGAATGAGGTCCCCAAAGGGTGAATTTAGGGATGCTATCCTGCACAGTGAGCTAGCATCACCAAACTCACCCTCTGGGAACCTCATTCTGCTGCGGCCTCAACTGTTATGAGAGACCAAGGATCAGATAGAAGTTATGCAGTTGTTGGTGATGTTCACCCATTTGTCACCTCAATTATGTTTTTTATCTTCGGCAAATTAGGGGATATAGAAACTGAACAGATGGGAAGAAGTAACTAAAAACAATATTAATTTCAGACTAATGATATTTCCCAGAAAATGAGGCCTAAGCAGAGTAAAGTCCCCAGTGTGTGAATTTAGTGATGCTAGCCTGCTATGCGGGGTAGCATCACTAAATTCACTCTCTGGGGACCTCATACTGCAAACATCAGACACACTATTTCAAGGCTTGCTTTTATAAATTCTCATATCTTCTCTGCGAATACCATATATGTTGCCTTACATACAGACTGACAGCAGAAGAAGATTATTCATATAGTCTCCTAAACATTGGAATGCAGGGCAACAAACAAGCCAATAAATTATTGTAAATTATTCCAACTGATATCTAAATTAAATATGTACAGTAGACATATATTTTTTAAATGTTTCCCCTTGGGTTTGTTCAATCATCTTTGGGAACATTTGAGAAGAAAGTTATTTAAAACAGCATGGTATGATGCGTGAAAGATCTTACCCTGGAAGTAGTTACTCTTTCCATCTTGGAAGATATAATTCATGACAATAACCGAGAATATCACAGCATACAAATGTAGGTCCTCAAAAACCAGTGTCAGTCCAAATGGCTGAAAATAGAATAAATAGAGGATCTCTAATGAGTCACTATTCTATACAAAATGTATTAACTTGGTGGGCTAAATTTGATTAATATTGATTTCCTCATCACAACAGGAAGAAGCAAAGACACCTTCAAGAAAAAATAAAGTTTCATTTTAAATGTGTCTTTTCATGTTGACAAAATTTTTTGAACCACCCTTATCACCCAAATATCACCCAACACAAATTGAATATCATAATTATATTCTATGTAACCAATGTGCCCGACTTTGTCTGGGTTATTTAGGGATTTCTTTGTGATACAGCGACTGGACAAAATATTGTTCAATCGGTCCAGAAACATGCCTATATGAACGAGGCCAAGGATACGGTCGCACATGAAATTGAGTATGCGATATGAGCAAGGTCAAGGACATGGTCGCACATGAAATTGGACCCGCCCATATTGTTCCCAGGATCAAAGTAGGCCAACATACCAAATTTGAGTCGGATCGATCGAGGTCCAGAAACATACATATATGAGCGTATATGAGCGCGGTCAAGGTGTCGCACGTGAAAATGGACTCACCCATATTGTGCCTGTGATCAAAGTAGGCTTACATACCAAATTTAAGTCAGATCGGTCGAGGTCCAGAAACATGCCTATGTGAGCATATATGAGCGATGTCAAGGTCACACATGAAATTGGACCCGCCCATGTTGTTCCCCCGGATCACAGTAGGTCTACACACACATACAGGCAGAAGTTCCAAAATATATAATAGACTAGCCGATGAGCCCGACGTTGTCTGGGCTATTCAAAAACCAAATTTCAAGTCGATAGCTCTACCCAGCCCGACTTTGTCCGGGCTATTCAAAAACCAAATTTCAAGTCGAAAAACCAAATTTCAAGTCGATAGCTCCACCCGTTTCCGAGATCTGGTCTGCGCATGCGCGAAGCTGGCGTCGCACGGGCTCGGCGACCCGATAAAATTTGTATCCGGGGCAAGATACATTCACATAGCAAATTTCAAGTCGATAGCTCCACCCGTTTCCGATATCTCGTCTGCGCATGCGCGAAGCGGGCGCCGCACAGGCTCGCCAATACGACAACGAGGACCGCCTTGTCAAACTACACACACGTACCAAGTTTTGTCCCGATCGGTCGAGAATCGTAGATTTGTATAAATGACAGACAGACAAACAGACAGAGGTCTTCAAAATATATATGAGATTAACATTATAATAAAGTTCCGGCATTGACATCGATATCTTTACACTAAGCTCTTACATCACTGCGCATACATGTGTGTATTTCTAAAAAGTATGAGGCCAGATTTAGGGGCTAATTATGAGATAAAGTAAAATGGAGAGTCCAAATGGCAAAAAAAGGAAAAGGTGATTGACGCTAAATATAATATTAATTAAGCATGGCCTTGTAAGGCATCAAACAATCTTCACCATCGCTTAAAGGCCTATTGTAATTTTACTCATAGATTTCTTATTTTATAAAATAATGTGTAAATTTAGTCAGAGATATTTGTAAAATTGCTGAATTTAAATAGATTACTGATATGACGAGATTTGTTACATTACTTACGTAGATTGCATCTATAATGAGAAGCACAGGGATTTGTAACAAACAGACTTGTATTGCACTGGATGTACCAATATCAACTCTGTAACATAATAAATAAAATATTAAATAAATATATATTATGATTTGAAGATTGGAAACCAATATCGCTAACAAATTAACATCAATGAGTTGTGTTGATTTTATACAGCACAATCGCCATTACATCAATGGCTCAGCGTAATGGCGTCAATTAGCAGTGAAGAAGTCAACATGAAAAATCTCAGCACAGCTACAAACTTCAAATAAAGAAGATATTCACTGGTGGCTAACAATAACGTTTTAGTAGAGTTTTGACTGATCTTGCTTAAGAGATTCTGCTATGCTCTAATTAATCTAACCCTTTAATGAGGTTATAGGCCGGTAATGACCATGGTCGTACCTCCTGTTAACTGCAGTTACATGTACAAGTGGTATCACAAGCGAATGCTAGAGGTTGACATGCAGTATCTGTCGGTAATCTTACTGCAGTAATATTTATTAAATGTGATAACCAAGTAAAATATTTCAATTAATAAATTGTTTACGGTTTATTCAACATACGAAGTTGGTCGCAGACCGACATTTGCGATTGCATCATCAATGCAGCTTCACACCATGCCAGATATAAACAAATTCTATGGTGTGGCTACAATGCCAACTTTAAAAAAAAATTAAATTCATATAAACATTGCATACAGAAGAAGAATACTGTCTTAACTGGGATTGCGAGGTGGTACAGCGGTCACCAGTATAATTGACCACGGTTGATCGCATGAGTACCGTGGTAATACCGGTGGTAAACCTCTTTAAGGGTCGATTAATTAGAGCAGAGCTGTACATGTACAGTAAAACCGCTTAAACTGAACACCATTCCATTCGGTTTAGAGTGGTGTTTGTTAATTAGAATATCTTGCCACCATTGGAATATATTGCCACTTTTACCAAGAGTGACCAAGACACAAAAACTGCATTATTTTATTAATGTGACTTTATTGAATAAACTACAATAAAAACAAAGATAAAACACAATATATATAGATAAGAACGATAATACAAAATATAGATAAGATATGAAAACGATAAATTTTATGGTGATTTAGTTTGACTGCACAAAGAAGAGTTTCTAGTTTTGACTGTGCATGGGCACCAAGCCTTGAAATAGCGTGTCTGTCATTTGCAGAATGAGGTCCCCAGAGGGTGAAGTTAGTGATGCTACCCACACAGTGGGCTAGCATCACCAAATTCATGCTCTGTGGACCTGATTCTGCTTAGGCCTCATTCTCTGGGAAGTATCTATAGTCTCAAATTAACATTGTTTTTAGTTACTTTTTCCCTTCTGTTCAGTTTCTATATCCCCTAATTTGCAGAAGATAAAATGCATAATCGAGGTGACTAATGGCAAACATCACCAACTTCAACTGGGGAACATCAATCTGATGCTAGGTCTCCCATAGCAGTTGAGGCCTAAGCAGAATGACATTCCCAGAGAGTGAATTTGGTGATGTTATCCTGCCATGTGGGATAGTATCACTAAATTTGCTCTCTGGGGACCTCATTCTGCAAATAACAGACACTACATGTATTTCAACGATTGATGGGCACATACTGACTTGACAATTGATGGGCACATCCTGACTTGACGATTGATGGGCACATACTGACTTGACGATTGATGGGCACATGCTGACTTGACGATTGATGGGCACATGCTGACTTGACAATTGATGGGCACATGCTGACTTGACGATTGATGGGCATATGCTGACTTGACGATTGATGATATCATCTTGAAGTTGCATTAGTTTGTCGTGGTTTTTAATATGTCAGTGACGGTTGATATGCCGATATCATACTTTATGTCATGGTTTATTAATACGTCACTGATGTATGATTTGCCGATATCATACTTTATGTCATGGTTTATTAATACGTCACTGATGTATGATTTGCCGATATCATACTTTATTAATACGTCACTGATGTATGATTTGCTGATGTCATACTTTATGTCATGGTTTATTAATACGTCACTGATGTATGATTTGCCGATGTCATACTTGATGTTGTGGTTTTTTAATATGTTGCTGATGGTTGATTTGCCAATGCTTCAACTATGTACAGTCGCTTTCGTAATGGCTAATTCGTTGTGGATGATCGATTCAAACAGTTACTAATTGTGTAGTTGGGCACACAGCACCAATGTGTACTTATAGCGAATTAGTATTTGGACAATGATTGTAGCACAATAACTGATGTAAAAAACAAACTGTATTGCTCTAATTCTCTGTGAAGTCACCATTGTTCACTCTGACAATGTGTGAAATAAGCATACAGGTATCTAATCAGCCACCTGTTGTTATAATCCTATTCAAAGTGTTTGTGAACAAAAGATGGCTAATTAAATCAGTACCATAATACAACAGTACAAAACTGAAGTACTTTAATTGTGTGCATGTGCATTCTGTTTTCGGAGGTAAAATACATGTATTTAGTCACTTGTGGACTACCAAAGCTGTCTGATGTTCGGAATAGAGAGGTTCCGGTAAACAGAGATAATTTTTAGTGAGAATGCACTTGGGTGAATTTCGGACTGGACAATTTGTTGGGTATGGAGAGGGATTTGATTTATAGAGGGTCCAGTTTGGAGAGGTTTTTCTGTATATGCTATATACTCACCCTAAGCTAACATATAGAGGATCCGGTTTGGAGAGGTTTTACTTTATATGCTATATATACTCACCCTAAGGGATTTGATTTATAGAGAGTCCAGTTTGGAGAGGTTTTACTGTATATGCTATATGCTCACCCTAAGCTAACATATAGAGGGTCCGGTTTGGAGAGGATTTACTTTATATGCTATATACTCACCCTAAGGGATTTGATTTATAGAGGGTCCGGTTTGGAGAGGTTTTACTGCATATGCTATAGAGGGGTCTGGTTTGGAGAGGTTTTACTGTATATGCTATATACTCACCTTAAGCTATAGAGGGTCCAGTTTGGAGAGGTTTTACTGTATATGCTACATACGCATCCTAAGCTATAGAGGGTCTGGTTTGGAGAGGTTTTACTGTATATGCTACATACGCACCCTAAGCCATAGAGGGTCTGGTTTGGAGAGGTTTTACTGTATATGCTATATATGTGGTGCATAAGATACTATGGGTGGCGGGATGGGGTGGTGGGTGGGAACTACATAAATACTCTACTGATATAGGGGCGCCTGCGGCGCATAAGATACTATAGTGGGGGTCAGACTGTGTACTCTTACCATACTTACCAGTATACGAGCGCCTGCGGCGCATGAGATACTATGGGTGGCGGGATGGGTGGGTACTACATAAATACTCTAATGATCTAGGGGTGCCTGCGGCCCATAAGATACTATAGCGGGGGGTCAGACTGTGTACTCTTACCATACTTACCAGTATACTATGGGTGGCGGTATATAGGTAGTACCCACCCACCACCCCATCCCGCCACCCATAGTATCTTATGCGCTGCAGGCGCTCGTATATAGGTATCATTCCCTGTTCGCTTAGCTCGCGAGCCCCTAATTCGACCCCTAATCTGTCTCAGGGTACATATACATGACCGCCTCTGATGACGTTCCAAGCTCCCGTGACTGCGTGAGTACGACAGTAAACAGAACTCACCGTGTAAGCTGTGGGTGGTCGGAGTGTTTGAAAGTAATCCCCGGACGTTGGTCCATTCCGTTTCCGTGTCGGCAAGAAGAAACCGACCACATGGGGTAATCTTCGTCTCTGGCTATCCTTCGCACAGCGACGTGCATTTGGTACAGGCTGACCCCCCTGGCCTTCACCCAGGAGTCAATAGCATATTTCTCCTTTAACATCGCTTTCAACTCAGACAGTTTTACAGTGTTGCTCAGTTCAGCAACAAAACTCCTCATCTCGGGGCGAGTTCCATCCAGAAATGACAACCTACACGCTGTTTCTAGCAGCATACCGGTAAACACGCGAAATTTATGGGAATCCAATTTCGATGCAATGGCCTTGACACTAATTAGGAACCGTAACTCTTGCCGGTTCCGGTAAATCTACACTTCGGACAACCGCCGCAAATAATGACCGGAAAGATAAAGAGCACCGTATACAAACGAATATATACAGACTAAGTCCAATAAGAGTGTGCATCAGATTGGATCCCATATAAAATTCATGATATTATGATCTATTATGACCAAATGAGGAACCAAATCGCAATATTTCACCCGAAATGGAATCCGTTTATATAAATACATGCATCCAGAATCCAGCTTAATTTGTGTCTTGAATCCAGCGTACGGGTCCAAAATGGGTCGAATCCGGCGTACGAAAAGGGGGGGAAGGGGCCCTCATATATGCACCCTAAGCTATAGAGGGTCCATCCTGTTTTGAGAGGTTTTACTGAAAATGCTATATAAGCACCCTACCCTCGGTTTGGAGAGGTTTTTGCTGTATAAGCTATATACTCACCCCAAGCTAACATTATTCTGCATAGCGAACTGGATACTATTAACTATTTCTGGAAGTTCTGGTATAATTGATAGAAGGGTTGCACCAATAAAATACTGAAAAGAATAGGAATGGCAGAGTCAATGAAGAAATAGTCCAGGTTATAATATGCCAAATACAATTTAGTAGAGTGATTTCCCCTGTGACCATTAAGCTAGGATCAGCATAAAAATATCCTGGCAGCTCAATGGTCAATAATACAATGATAAAAAGTGCACGAAAAAATGCATTAATGTGTTCCCAACAAGAAACATCAAATAAAGCCACACGGTCAAAGGTTACAGTTGGTGTTTTTTTTTTATGTCATTTTGTTCTCCTTTTAAGGTTTCAGTGTTTATTATGCCTTAGCCATAAATCAATATGTAACATAAGTGCATTAGTAAGTTAACAAAATAGTATTAGTTACATGATGATGATGATGATGATGATGCGTGATGATGAAGATTATGATAATGGTGATGAAGATGATATATTTGTGGTTATGGTGGTATATACACTTAGTTACATTGTTGGACCCCGGTATGTCATCTATCTTCTAATTCACACATGTGTTTACTCGTGTACATCTGGTTCGCAAATTATTGCAGCGCCTAAATCTGATAACATTTTAGTCCTTTTAAATTAGCATCTATAATTTCTCGTGTCTAAATAGCGCAGACTACTTTACCATTGAACGACTTCAGTCAATCTATCTGCCAGTTCATCAATCAGAATCACGATGATCGCGGTTGGTTGCCTTTGATTGACTGTTTGATTGGGCAGAGCAATTGGCTACTACAACAGAATGTCTTGTTCTCTCACACGCAAGTTTTGTCTTCGTCTTCAGACATGTCTCTACCTGTAAATCCACATGTGCGTGTTATCACGACAGGCAAGTATTATGTCAGGCCATATGTCATGTATATCTATTTAAGGGTAGTGAGACATTTTTGGTCGTCGGTCGGATTAGTATCGCGGCGGTATATGATTATCCAATCATGGGGGATTCAAAGATTGTTCACAATTTTTTATCACAATCGCATGTAGCGGTACACATGCTTGGTTTCAAGCCTTGAAATAGCGTGTCTGTCATTTGCAGAATGAGGTCCCCAGAAGGTGAATTTAGTGATGCTACCCCGCATAGCGGGCTAGCATCACCAAATTTACCTTCTGGGGACCTCATTCTGCTTACACCTCAGCAGAATGAGGTTCCCAGAGGGTGAATTTGGTGATGCTAGTCCGGTATGCGGGGTAGCATTACTAAATTCACCCTCTGGGGACCTCATTCTGCAAATGACAGATGCACTATTTCAAGGCTTGCTTGGTTTATTTTAATTATGGGCCACATGTTTAAGAGACAGGAAGTATCCACCAGCCCAATTTTATCTTCAACACTAATTCCCTAGAAAGATTGAGTCAGAGTCTCTACCTCCATATTTGTGGATATTATACACTGGGCATGTTTGAACCATGGGTGTCAGTGTCCATTGATAAATATTTATTATGTCTATTGATATCCACGGTAGTGTGTGTTGTAAATGCTAGTGATGGTACCATGTGCATTCACTACTGTTAAATAAACTACGGGTTTATAAAATAAACCCAGTTGGTGAATATGAGCCCAGGTGTGGCTAGCAGCTATCCCTACGGCACTAAGAATTGGTGAATACAAGCTCAGGTGTGGCTGGCAGACATCCCTACGGCACTAAGAATTGGTGAATACAAGCTCAGGTATGGTTGGCAGACATCCCTATGGCACTAAGTATTGGTGAATACAAGCTCAGTTGTGGTTGGCAGACATCCCTACGGCACTAAGTATCGGTGAATACAAGCCCAGGTATGGCTGGCAGCTATCCCTACGGCACTAAGAATTGGTGAATACATGCTCAGGTGTGGCTGGCAGACATCCCTACGGCACTAAGAATACCCAGCACTTATACATACAAGGACCATAAATGGGATATAATTATGAGGTATTGGGTACAAAAACCGATCTACAGAGAACGAAACTTCAAAGTAAGATTAATGTCTAAACATTAAAAGGACAAGGGTTTCCATTTAGGTTGGTATTTTTGTCTTTATACCCTTAAAGATGGTCTATTTCTTTGGGGCCACAATTACAGCAACAACATCATTTTTAAAAAGATTTTTAAAAGATAAAACTGAAGATAGGGTTTATTATTTGTCTACAGAAGCATAAAGAAATGTTTTATTTCTATCATAATTCTTGGATGAAAATGCAAATTGTCTTGAGTGGGGGTGCTAACAAGATAGAGTTCTCTCTCTTGGTACACTCCAAATGTTTCTACATTGTTGGCGAAATTCAAATTATTAACCTGTCAATCATTGCAACAGGATGCATTTTTAGCAATGTCTCGTGCGTCAAGTGTTTGATCAATGTGCCATGTACCTATACTATAGTCTTTTAACTCTTATTATGGGAAGTATTTTTGCGTTTATAAAACTGTCTCGTCTGCGTCAAGTGTTTGATCAACGTGCCATGTACCTATACTATAGTCTTTTAACTGTTATTATGGGAAGTATATATGCGTTTAGCACTGTCTTGTCCACGTCAAGTGTTTGATCAATGTGCCATGTATCTATACTATAGTCTTTTAATTCGTATTATGGGCAGTATATACCATGTTCCGACTATTCGACATTGGGAGATATCGGCGTCGACGTTGCTTAGTCGACTAACCATTTAAACACTACACTTACTTGTGATAGACCAGAGGATTTGAGTAGGATCACAAGATTATCTGTTATAATGTCAGCCTCCAGTCCAATAAGAGCTGCCGCGATCACCAGGATTACAATACTCTTCAGTCGAGACCATTGAGCATCGCCATGGGAATTATGGCCTGTTATTAAAGAATTGTGATGAGATGTATAAAGCTCATGTAATTTACATGTGGGTAACATTGAGTTATAACCAATCAAAACATTTACGTTATTTTTACAAGCCATGCATTATCATTATGTATTCTATTGCAAATTTTTTTGGTGATCACCCATCTGTATCATCACAATTATCTTATTTTTTGGGTGCAGTTGGATTTGTTAGAGAAGTTTTTGACCACATATGCTCTGTGTAGCTTTTGGGGTGTAAAATTAGTTGATGGAAATATAATAAATATAGAATATATAGCTAGTGCAGTCGCTTAAACCTTTGAACCCATAACACGGATATTTTAGTGCAAACGGAGTCTATGTCCCTGTAACACCAATATTTTGGTGCAGCGATGACATGAGTCGATAGCAAATTTACATAGTATAACCAGAGTCAGACCCACTGATTTATATTTAAATGGCACCCAGATATGTCAGCATTCCCCATGGTTTGTATGGACTGGTTGATCGCTAGTATCGGGTAGAAATATATTCAAATGCGCGTAGCATATAATCTACAATAAACATACGATATTTAAAGAAACTGGCGCTATATTTATGGGATATATAGTTTCATGTTCCACAAGTTTGTAGAACATACATAAATATACCCCCATTCCAAACGATGGGGGGTATTCTGGATTACATGCGTCTGTCTGTCCATCTGCGTGTTCGTCCATCTGCTCATATATCTCAACCATGGGTTATCATATCTCGATGAAATGTGGTATGCAGGTTTGGCATTAGGAGTGCTTTCAAAAGAGGGTTCATTGAGGTTGTTCACATTTTCCTTTCAAGAGTTATCCCTCTTTCTTTATCTGAAAATGTTGGATTAAATTCCGTCCGCACACGGATTACTATTAATTGATGGGAAATGTTCATATAATAAGTTCAATGGTCATTTGTTCAACTTATTATCTGAACATTTTGTAAGGAACTTCTCATCAATGAGTGTTAAGTATAGAAATGGTAAAAGAGCTTATGCGACAACATTAGCTGGTATTAATACATATTGTATTTATCCATCACACAAAGCTTGTCCTTTGCGTATGAAAGGTGTTATTTTCTTAGAAGAAGCGCATGCAATTACGAGCCCAAGTAAGCTAACTAGTTTTGAAGACATGTAGTTTTGAAGACATGAGTAAACCGAGTGCAGAAGAAAAAGAAACAGTACTTTGATACTTGCAGGGTTCGAGCTGCCACTTGCCAATGGCAAAAATAATTCACATTTGGCAAAAAATATTTTCATTTGGCAAAAGTTTTGGCAAGTCACTTTTTAATTCCTCAAGAAATTTGAAAAATACTGGTCAATCAATACCATTAATTTCAGGAAACTGAAATGGTGTTTTTATAAGGTTTAGGAAAAGTTAACACCTCAATTAAGATGCCGTTAATCTCATAGCATTAGTACTGATGGTTGGAGGGATTACTAATCCTCCTGTTATGTGCCCTTCTGTCGGAGAAACCCTTCTACCATTGTATTGTTCGGTGATCGGCTTATTGTTGTATGATAAACCACAATAGAGATGCGAGTATAATTAATTATTAACTAACTGCTTTTCTATCGATAACAAAAGTGGTTCAAACCGCGAGTGTCGAAACATAAGACTTAAGGTTGCAGAAAATTATACTATCGGGGAAAGCATTTGGCAATTGCTAAAATAATTTGGCAAAAAATATTTTCATTTGGCAAATTATTTGGCAAAAGTAAATTTCGGTCCAGCACGGACCCTGGATACTTGTTTGTTGAAAATTTCATAACAATAAAAATTTCCTGTTTTTCACATTTTTTATTGATAAAATGTCCTGAATCATAATGACGTTGTCCCTTTAGCTAGTTAACTGCACAATTTGCAAATATAATTACATAGCAAAACTAACCTAATGAAGCTGCTTTGACATAATAAACCTTTATCAAGCAGGCTTTAAGTGGATATGGCTTAGGGCCCGACGAAGCCTCGAGATTCGATTCGATTTCGAATCTTACGTTCCGATTCGATTCGAAAGCGGTCGTGTGATTCGGGATAGTTCGAATCGTTGTATACAAGTCCTTCATCACCGGGAATAGACTGCACTATATATACAAAACATTCATTTTATCACCAATACTTAACCTGATGCTCCTTCCGCGACCATGCATCTGGGACCTCCGTGGTCCAACGTGTATAGCGTAAGTTGTCCAATAGCCCACTGCTCATATATATATTGGCCTCCCAGTCCCAGCGCTGGTTACTCGTGGCAGGTCGGTGGGTTACTCGTGCAACCTGCTGGTAGGTCTGTGATGGTTTGCGTGTTCATCAGGGTTGTACCATAATCGTAGTGCACACGGGTTTCCTCCACCACATAAAACCAGCAATGTCGCAATTTTACCCGGCCCCAGCTGCGGAAGCGAGTGATATTTCTTGTGGGACATATTTGTATGTCCGTATTTTACATTCTTACCAGCAAAGCCTATATTGCGTTACTCAGCTCAATCAAATAATATATTTTTTATAATTTAAAACATAACACGACATAAATATATTAAATAAATATTTTGGGCTCCAACATGTTGTGTCCAAATCCGATCAACATCTTTATACAGCATACGTTATCCGGGAAATGGAATATGGTTGACCATTTAGCTTTCATGACAACTCAATTGATCCGATGGACAGGCCCAAGTTGGGATACTATACATAGTTCCTGCAATCCCGTTTGCGTATGCGCCATTCCCAAGTCACGATGCGTAATTTTGATATCGCGCGTGTCTGCTGTGCATGACAGGGTGAAGCGTACATGCGCAGAATGGTTTCCGTTTGCAATGACTCGAATCAGACTCCATTGACTCCAAAGTTCCAAACTGCTTACTTTCACGAACTTCCCGCATAGTGGCAGTTTCACAAAATATGAAATGGTGTCGTGCCATTCTCACATATTAAACTGTTTAAAACTGTGATTAAATACTGTTCATATCATGTCATAGAAATTAAGTTTAATGAACCTCCTTCGTAATCTGAGTTATCTTACTGACGTTATAAAATCATCGGACATTTGACCCAATTTTTTGCTCGTACCTCCCACTGATCGGTACCGCCAATCTACTAAAGTTTTTGAAAAAGATTCGATTCTAGATTCGATTCGATTTCGATTCACTAGCATGATTCAAATCGAGATTCGATTCTATGTTGAAATTGCTGTGTAGGGCCCTAATATGGCTCAATCGAGCTTCCAAATTTTGTCTATGTATCTTGGAAGGAGGTAGACAATAGATTGACAAATACACAAAATATTTATATACTGGCCTCATATGCTCTGAAAAATACTTACCATGGTCACATCCATTTTCCAGCTGTTTTTCACACAGAATGAAACAAACGCTCATTATTTCTACAATATCGGGAATAACTAACATGGAACACTCATGTCTGTTCCATGCTGTGCAAA
Organism: Siphonodentalium dalli; assembly: GCA_032622095.1. NCBI lineage: Eukaryota > Metazoa > Mollusca > Scaphopoda > Gadilida > Siphonodentaliidae > Siphonodentalium > Siphonodentalium dalli. The sequence goes on from CP136065.1 coordinate 78,564,417, forward strand.
TTTCTGTTGTTTATTTGGGACCCAAAAATCATGTTCAATGTTGTATTTTTTATGACTTCAATGCTTCTTTCTGGGATATGTAATTATTGTAGAAAGATAAGTATTTATCAACCTAATTCGATATCCAGGAAAAATTCAAAAGCAAATATTATTACGTATATTTTGGAGTGCAATCCGGCAAGTGGCTTCAAGTAGCCACTGGAGATAATGAGCGGTGGATAAATATAAAATACACCCACAGTAGCTGAGAATATCAAATTTTTACCACAAGTGGAATTGTGGTTTTTACCACGAGCCTTTTGGTGAGTGGTTAAAACCACAATACCACGAGTGGTAAAAATTTTGTACTCGCAGCTACTATGGGTGTATTTTATTTATGCCATAATTATTTTTAAATTTTTGCACGAAATCAATTAATCCGCTGTTTACTTTTAATGTGTATCCTGACCGAGAGACACAAACACAACGCTATAAGGCATGTGCGTCACGCGTAGTGATGCATACAGTTACATCATGGCATCAGCCTGTTTCTGAGCCATCAGTCAATTGATATTACCATTCATATATGTTTCCTAGTTCATATAACACTAGAATACTACATTTGATTGAAATGCAAGCAATTTGCCTCATATTGATATCATGACAATCTCTAATTTTAAATGAATGTAACATAAGAGCTATTTTGCTAACTACGATATAGTACTACTTCGGGTATAAACGTTTAACACACGAAATCACGTTTGAAAATTTACACCCACAGTAAAAATTTATACCCACAGTTGGAAGCTGTACACCCACAGTAGGGTGTAAGATGAAATTTACAAAATGAGTGTTACCGGTATACGCACAATAGAAAGGGCAATTATGGCATAAATAGCCATTTCGCATCTGGCTATTATTAACACTTATACATAAAAATGAACATACCTGATTCAGGCAGCTGGCTGCTAGCCTCTTTTTGTTCCGTATTGTATGCCTCGTAAATATGTTTACTGTGTGTTTTGTGGGAAAACACAAGACCTATTATATATGTTAGAGGCAGTATGGCACAAACACAGTACTGCAATGGCTTGATATGTTTCTGGTATAATGTGTCATCACCGTTCTGTCCGAACTGAAATCATAACACAATACCTAGTATATATGTTAGAGGGAGTATGGCTTGATATGTTTCTGATCTAATGTGTCATCACCATTCGGTCCGAACTGAAATCATATTTAAGGGATAGTTAGAGAGGATACATAGATTTATTATGGGCTCAAACAGGGCCGGGGGGGGGGGGGATATGGGTAATACAAAATTTGCAGGAAGGTATGCCATTTTTTTGCATCTGGCATTTTCGGGGACACCACCCCAAACATGCAAACAATCAAAAGTTTTACTCCAATTTTTTTACACCCACCCTGGCTCAAAAGTGATTTATCAAAAATATCGCGGTTAAATAAAAAAGGGGATATAGAAGTTTTCACTTTCACACTTGCTCGCACATGTGACTGATTTACTTTCATGTACCAATGCACTACAGGAATATTTCAAAATCCTCGCTAATCAGTAGAGTTATCTTTTACTTTTATTATTATAGCTGTTAAAAATCTATTTTATGTTTAAATTCGATACCATCATGGGGAAAATAAATGGAAGAATATTGGAACTATATTTCTCTATTCTGCAGATGGTGAAGTGAACAGGCAATGATCAGCTTTTGGATTTGATAATTTGATTGAAAGCGATAATGAGAACATTTTCATAAATGCAAATTTCATTGAAAAAGCATATAATAATTAGACTATCTAGTGTTTTTTTTACATAATTTGTGAACGAGATAAATGTAAATTGTTGCTCGTGGCCTAGATATCCTCTATATAAAGTTGGGTACAAGAGCAGTCATGTTATCAAGAACTTTACTCATATAACACCCTACAGTAAAGCCCTCACTGAGAGCTTTCCGGTGAATGGCAACAAGCCATATTTCCGACTAAATCCTGAAAAATTACCCATAATTCTGCTTTGGTTAAGGAGTCGATTAATTAGGGCATTACTGTACTTTGTAGCCTTGTTTTATTGATTTCTCGAACGACGAATGGTTAATCTGGATGTGGACACTATGGTACAATACTATGGTATGGGTACACATAAAAACATTCCAGAAAGTTTAGTTTCAATTTTGTTATTAAGTGCATCTATATCATAGATATATGGCTATTATGGTGACCTAACCAACGGAAACAAAAACAATCTCGTGTTTTGTATCTGAATGCTGACGCAGTCCTAACAACATGTCACCAAATAGTTTATACAGTAATCAAAGAGTTACTTACTATTGAATTGTAGCAGTTAGCACAGTCCAGACTGTAGTCTCCCGTGGTGTTCGTTGTAGAGTTTTGTATCTGAATGCTGATGCAGTCCTTACAGAACATATCACCGAATAGCTTAGCATACAGTGAGGGAGCAAAGACACCTGAGAAATCAAACACAGGGTAGATCTAAACAAGCCTGAGTTTAGTGTGCCTGTCATTTGCAGAATGAGGTCCCCAGAGGGTGAATTTAGTTATGCTAAATTCACCCTCTGGGGACCTCATTCTGCTTAGGCCTCATCTTCTCTATCAAATTTCTATAGAAACTTCTTCACATAGATTCTATTTCTTTTTTAGTTGAGTTTCTCTATATCCCCATATTGGCAGATGACACATTGCATAACTGAGGATCCCAATGGGTGTACATAATGAGTTCCCAAGAGGGTGAATGTAGTGATGCTAGCCCACAATGTGCGATAGCGTCACTAAATTCACCCTCTGGGGACCTCATTCTGTGAATGGCAGGCACACTCAACTCAAGACTTGGATTGAAACTACAGTGTTCAAGTATTATTTTCTAATTTTCTCTATTCAGTATACACTGGAATGGTTATTCATTTGGAGGGATGTTAGGAAATATAAGCAGACAACAGATTTCTAATGTTTACTTGGAAAAATGCAGATAATAATTTCAATAAATGACCTATGGTCGTTTGTTGAACTTAATATCTGTACATTTCCCCTATGGGATCTACTCACTAACAAGTATTTAGTAAAGAAAGAGTTGAGCAATGAAATGTAATGCTGATAGCAACCTGCAAATAGCATGTCTGTCATTTGCAGAATGAGGTCCCCAGAGGGTGAATTTAATGATGCTATCCCGCAAGGTGGACAAGTATCACCAAATTCACCCTCTGAGAAACTCATTCTGCTTAGGCCTCAACGGCTATGGGAGATCTAGGATCAGATTGAATTTCCCCAGTGGAAGTTGGTGATGTTCACCCATTAGTCACCTTGATTATACATTTTATCTTCTGCAAATTAGGAGATAGAATCTTCCCAGAAGGGAAAAAGTAACTAAAAACAAAGGTAATTTGAGACAGTAGAGACTTCCCTGTGTTCCCAGAAGATGAGGCCCAAGCAGAATGAGGTTCCCAGAGGGTAAATTATGTTATGCTAGCACCACTAAATTCACCCTCTGGGGACCTCATTCTGCAAATGAAAGACACAATAATTGCAGACTTGGCCAATAGAAATTTACACCCTAGATTGTAACAATGTGTCCATTGAAAGAAAAAGGAAGGAAATGTATTAATTATTAAGATAATTTAACAAAATTGTATATTATTTTTCAATTGTTTATGTTATGAAGTATCAGCCTATAGGATGCTTTGTTGGCAGATATAACGTATGAAAGAAAGTAAAATAAATGTCATTTCTGATGCTAAACAAGTCCTCACACGATGCAGTTTTGACAAAATAATAATAATAATAATAGAGAACATTTATATAGCGCTTTTCCCAAAAGGCCCAAAGCGCTCGGCCACAACACAAGTTCACGCACAAATATGCAATATACAAGTGGGTCACGTAATAAACATATGCAGAACTAAGAGGCATCACTCTCAGGGACGACGTTTCCATAGTAGAATTCGAAAAGTTCCGATTTAAGTAATGTTTTAAAAGTGTCCATGGTATCGGCTTTCTTTGTGTCGGCCTGTAGCCCATTCCAGACGGACGGAGCATGATATTCAAATGATCGTCTTCCGTAGTTTTCCGAGTCACGTCTAGGAACAGCCATCAGATTTAGAATAACACGGAATACTGCTAAATAATTGGCTGTCACACATTTAGCCATTAAGGTTATTTCTCGATAATCTAATTTTCTTGATTACATTCTGCTATAGAAATGACAGTAGCAACGAAGTGACCATGCCTATAAACAGCATGCCTAAAATGTACATGAAAATTTATCAATACTTCCTCCGATTTAAAGGGAATTTTGATGTTGCACCAGAATTCCTTCGAATAGGACTGCCTGGCCAATAACCTTAGGGCCTACTGCTAACCATCAGTGCGAATGTACCAAGAGAAATCAGCAAGAATTGTGTTAACTTTCCTAAAGAAACTAACAATTCAGTGTAACAGTCACAGAATACCAGGAACATGTGTGTACAGCATGCTAGTGCGTGAACGCTGGCCACTGGCCAATAAAAAACATTGAATTGATTACACCACTTGAACAATCAATAATTGGAGATATGAGTGACAGAATGTCTCTTTCAACTTTGTGTCTGTTTCTTTGGAAATAACCTCAAGAGTTTTCACTTGATTTACTTCTACTTTCTACTTATGCCAGTTCTCCTGCGAAATGACAAGATTAAATTATATGAAATATCTCTTGTTTTGATTAAGATTATGAGTTATACCCGAAAAGTTTGAAGACAAATTTACAATAATGCACTATGTGCGTTAAAGAATTTGTCTTCAAACTTTTTGGTTATAACTGCATAACCTTAAACAAAACAAAAGTTATTTCTTAAATATCCAAATATTTTTAGAATCATTAATTACTAAGCTGATGATAGTTTCTGAAAAACAAACATGTTAGTTCATAACCAAGTAATCATTTGTTGATCAGATATGATTATTATATGGGGTATTACCTGCGACTGAGACAAACAGCAACAGAGAACCAACACCAGCAGAGCGAGGATTGAATGTCTGTGTGTGATAAATAAGACCTCCTACAACCATGCACAGGCCCTGTAACCATAGAAACATGAATCAATGTATGTGACAAATAAGACCACTGTAACCAAGCACAGACCCTGTAACCATAGAAACATGAATTACTGTGTGTGATAAATAAGACCTCCTACAACCATGCACAGGCCCTGTAACCATAGAAACATGAATTACTGTGTGTGATAAATAAGACCTCCTACAACCATGCACAGGCCCTGTAACTAGAATTGGAGATTTTGATCGAATCGAATATCGAATCGAGTTCAGGAAATTGAATCGAATATCAAATCAAATATCAAATCAAATCATATCTGTGTGTTGCATTCTCAATTGGGCATGTTTTGTCAATGATTAGTCTATTTGTAAAACGTTCTATGAACTACATGCACGAAGTTCCATCTTAACTTATGTGGCGATGAACCGTCGTTTGCAATACTATTAACTTCAAATGATAATTGTCGAGAGAAAAAAACAGATTAAAACATCCATGCGGCCATCACGACGATTAATATATAACCACTAAACTGATTATCGGAACTAAAATCACGCGAAATTTATACAGTTTGCATGTATATGCAAAATTTCAAATCAACATTTGGAATCACCCATTGTTATAAACTTGAAGATGCAACAACAGTCGCAGGGTAGCCTGTTTATGTAGTGCTGCATGGATGCTTCTTGGACAGATGATTCCATAGATGGATCGTTGTCCCAGATGCTTGCGATTTATTCACCATTTTGCATCCATCACACATGTAAGTTCCTGCCTGCAGCTTTATCATGTTTAAAATAAACATGAATAACGGACATATTGTCAATTGTCAAGGAATGCTCCGAAACTGAAAGTCAACTTCAAAAGAAAATACAGCCAAAATGCAGTTTTCAATACCGTGTTGTTTAAATTCTCAGCTATATTACATGACGCAGAATCTGAGACAGATAGACGCGGATAACGCTAGCGGTCGCTCTGTCTCATAGCTATTATAATTTACACGCGTCGTCGGACCATCGGCAATCTCCAAGCTTTTGGTTACCTTGTTCAAAGCTAGAATTCAGACGTATTTAGTCGTCCTATAGTGGCTAATTGCTTATTATATTTAATATATATAATCGCGACGTTCAATAAGAATTATAAGGTTCATATATACATCATTTTCTCTAATTATATGGCAAAAAACAGCTAAGATCGACGTGTGTACTTGTCTGTAAACAGCCTACTTTTCTATCAGTGTATTTTCGAAATTTCGAGTTGGCAATTTCGACTCGAATTCGAGTCAAATTTGACTTTCGAATCGAATCTCGAATCGAATATCGATTATTCGCAGAACCCTACTGTAACCATAGAAACATGAATGAGTGTGTATGATAAATAAGACATCCTATAACCATGCACGCTATAACCATGCACATGCCCTGTAACCATAGAAACATGAATGTCTGTGTGATAAATAAGACCCCTGTAACCATGCACAAGCTTTAGCCCTGTAACCATAGAAACATGAATGACTGTGTATGATAAATAAAAACCCCTGTAACCATGCATGCACAGGCGCTGTAACATAGAAATTAGGATTAACTGTCATGTGGACTGTTTTTATGGAGATGTAACCATGAGGTAAGTGGTAAGTTTTACATACAAGTTATGACCACTTACCTCACGGTTACATCTCCATAAAAACAGTCCACATGACAGTTAATCCTTATATTTATATACAATTAGCGAAAAAGCCACTTTTGTAAATGTATTTAAATCGAAAAGTGTATCGTGACAAAACAAGCCCAAAATATCCCATAGCACCCTTGGCAGAAGTTAACAGGAACAATTGAAACCCGATGATTTATTACGTCAATCCTGCGCGAATCCAAATGCGCCCAAAACATTACGCGTTCGTCTTTCCAAACCCAAATGACGTATCGATGTTGTTATGAGCTTGCAGTTATGAGCTGTTGCGCATTCACCGAGAAATAATTGCAACTAGCCACGTGTGGACGCCGACCAATCAGAATGCTGGATTTAGTGATAATCACACTTAGTATGTAAATATACATGAACGACTGTGTATGATAAATAAAACCCCCTGTAACTATGCACAGGCGCTGTAACATAGAAACATGAATGACTGTGTATGATAAATAAAACCCCCTGTAACCATGCACAGGCGCTGTAACCATAGAAAGATGAATGTCTGTGTGTGATAAATAAGACCTCATATAACCATGTACAGGCCCTGTAACATAGAAAGATAAATAAGACCGCCTGAAACAATTAAAAGCCCTGTAACCAAGAGCAGGTGAGGAATATCAAAATCATAGCTGGTAAGATCTTAGTTATTATGGATTGAGGCGTTACAGAATTTAGTGACCAGATTTCTGATTTGGGTGTGTGGTTTGGTCAAATCACAAACAGTTGGAGTGTTAAGTTATTGGAAATTGGTTTCGAGCAAGTTACGGTTGATCCAAATGCAGGATGCGATGCCCAAGACTGCAAATAGTGTGTCTGACAATGAGGTCCCCAGAGGGTGAGTTTAGTGACACTATCCCTCACGATGGGCTAGTATCACCAAATTCATCTCTGAGGACCTCATTCTGCTTAGGCATCATCTTCTGGGAAGTATATATAGTCTCAGATTAAGTTACTTTTTCACTTCTGGGAAGTTTTTAGTTTCTTTTTCCCTTCTGGGAAGTTTCTATATCCCCTAATTTACAGAAGAAAAATGGATAATGGAGGTGACTAATGGGTAAACATCACCAACTTCAACCTGATCCTAGATCTTCCATAGCAGTTGAGGCCTAACCAGAATAAGGTTCCCAGAGGGTGAATTTAGTGATGCTAGCCCACTTGCGGGACAGCATCACTAATTTAACCCTCTGGGGACCTCATTCTGCAAATGACAGACACACTAAATGTAGGATGTGCTGCCACTCATTTTGAAGGTTCGAGCCGCACTTGTCATTTTTTATTTTATGAGTACCATTTATGTCCCATTATAGATATACTCACAGGAATTAATAGCACCGATACAAGGATTGTTCCTGAAAATGAGAAACATAGCTCAATTGTAAGCACACTTCACCATCTGCCATGCTATTACTACAGTAAAACCTCTCTAGATCTAACACATTCCTGGCTGACCTTTTGTGTGGTTTAGAGAGGTATTTGCTTTATAGAAAATCATACCATCATTCAGGGTTTCTGCTATGGGTGCAGTGGGTCCCCTTTAAGGTCCCTTTCCCCTCACCCAAATTTCCCCTCCAACATCGTTTGCTACCTGATCCATGGATTAATAAATGAAGATAATTTTATTTGCCTGTTAATGCTAACCACTTCTAAAACCATTTGGGAGGAAATGAAGGCTTTTCAGGGCAACACACATTAACAATTATTATTGCAATATTCTGAAAGATATCGGAGCAGACATCGCTAAAAGCCATATAGTTGATAATGTATGGATACATCGTGATTACATTCACAACTAACACTCTGTTCTGACTGGTTCTCATTAATGATTATGTAGACGAAGTCCAGATGTTAACCACTGAAGAATGATCAGGAACAGTTCATGATATAAAATGTTGTTATGAATATATTGAAGTCGAATGTCAAAATAAATTGAGAATTTTAACATAAACAATTTCCTCTACCAATGTACAAAAAATTGTCAGTGCATTTATTTTACCTGCGAATTTACTTGATTTTCACAGTATTTTATTGACTGAGATTTCCCCCAGCGGCAATAGGGGTACAATTTCCCCCAATCCCTAGAGGAAAAGCTGCATTATCAAAAACGAAACTGCCATTACAAAGAGTGATCAGGATAAGGATCAGAAAATACTCCATTATTAATTGCTGTAGCTTTAAAGGTACTCAATACGATCAGGCGGTCCTCATACCATCAATATACAACAACAACATTGCTTCAAAATACGCTTTAGTTATCAGAATCGATTTATTGCAACAAAATAATGCTAACCACTATGGTATCAAATTTCCCAAAACTTGTTATTTACCAACATTTTGTTCAACAAAATATGGCCGTACTATCACTACAGTATCACAAAATTTGACAGTATTTAATACCACTTGATTTTAGAGTTATCCATCTTCATCCGCAATTTTGTCTGAGACCCTCCGTTTGACCACGTATATATGGGCCCCATATTGTTATATATCTAGAAAAAAACAAACTTCAAAAATCGATATGTGATCACTCTGAGCTTTGATGGGTAGGTTCCTCGCCTCGAATCAAATATTTTTTACCCCGAAGCCAAAGAAATAGTAATTTAGAAGTGTCTGATCAGATTGAGTAACTTTGATAAACAACACAAGAAAATATTAGTATAAAGCTGATGATGCAGGTGTATAGATAAAAATAAAGACAGACTTCGTGATGAACGGCCCTGTGCCAATGCATTCTCTTATATATGTGAGTCGACCATAGGTCGCCTCGCATATATAAGAGAATGCATTGGCTTAACACATATTAAAAATGATAAAATTGTCAAAGAATGTAGAAAAATATTAAAAAAATTGTTAAAAAATTGTAACAAAAAATTATAAAATTGTTAAAGAATGCATTCTCTTATATATGCGAGGCGACCTATGGTCGACTCGCATATATAAAAGAATGCATTGGCACAGGGCATAACTGTAACTATCAACGATTCTATGTTTCATGCTATGTTCTTTCTATTATGATCTTTGAGATAGTATCGATCGTTGATCATTTTATAAACTTGAATATCTTCTGGCTGGAATTCAATGCTGTGTAACATTGGTTTCAATCATTCTGGATGTAAAAGTACAATTATGGCATAACACATTTACAATCAGAGTTCTTCAAGGATGTGTCTTTGCACCACATTGTCTGTTCTCTTTATAAATGAATGCCTGATAAGCATGCCTTGAAATAGTGTGTCTGTCATTTACAGAATGAGGTCTCCAGATGGTGAACTTAGTGCGCTATCCCACATGGCAGGCTAGCATCACCAAATTGACCCTCTGGGAACCTCATTCTGTTTAGGCATCAAACTGTTATGGGAGACCTAGGATCAGATTGAAGTTCCCCAGTTGAAGTTGGTGATGTTAACCCATTAGTCACCTCAATGCATTTTATCTTCTGCAAATTAGGGGATATAGAAACTGAACAGAAGGGAAAAGAAACTAAAAACAATATTAATTTGAGACTATAGATACTTCCCAGATTTAGGTCCTCAGAGGGTGAATTTGGTGATGCTAGCCTGCTGTGTGGGATAGCGTCACTAAATTCACACTCTGAGGACCTCATTCTGCAAATGTCAGACACACTAAATTCAGGTCTTGAGAGAGAGAGAGAGAAAATCACTGTGGAATTCACTATATCATATTGAGTTTTATATTCTGGAAGACATTGAAAATCACGGCACATAGTACAATGAAGATACTTACCAGCCCAGGCACTCTTGACCAGGTCTTGGAAACAAGAATTGGAGGAATCTTTGCCTTTTTTCAGAGACAGTATATAAAGAATTAGCTCCACAAGGGAGCCAAATGTGGCATTCAACAAGGCACCGACTGCAAAACTACTCTGTGCTGAAATCCTGAAATAGAAAGGGAGAAATTAGCAATATTCGAACTTGGCCTGTAATTTAGCTGGGAAACACACATACCAGCTTTGATTCAGATAAAATAATCCAAATAGGAGTTATCGGTCAGAAATCAAAATGTTATGAAATCGGTCAAATTCTGAGTCGAAAAAGGGCCATAACTCATGTAAAAATAATTGGACGGAACCCAAATTCGAACTTGGCCTGTATTGTTAGTAGGGAAATACATATACCAACATTTGTTCAGATAAATAATCCAAACTGGAGTTATCAGTCAGAAACCAAAAATGTTAACAGACGGATGGACGACCGATTACATAATACAACCTTTTTTTCAAAAGGGCATATAAAAAGATAGGCCAAATGGAGGATGAGTATTAGCTAAGTATAATGAAATATTTGTTAGTTAACCCTTTCAGTGCCAAGTCTGATTTTTGTATCAACCCATATTTCCTTGATCATTTTTTTATTTATTGCATGATTATAATAATGTGATATATTGATGGAAAGAGCTCTAATGTATCACATTATTATAATCAATAAATTTGAAAATAGAGCTCTTTCCATCAATATATCACATTATTATAATCAATAAATTTGAAAAATGATCAAGGAAATATGGGTTGATACAAAAATCGGACTTGGCACTGAAAGGGTTATACTTACATAGTTATTCCCATTCCAATGTAGTATGTCAGTGGTATGATTGACAAAATGGACAGGATACATTTCTAGAAAAGAATAGTGATAAAATGAACTATGAGCAGGGTTCACGCTGTCAGTGGCCAATCAAATCTGAGTTTGCCTGTCATTTGCAGAATAAAGTCCCCAGAGGGTGATTTAGTGACTCTATCACACACGACAGGCAAGCATCACCAAATTCACCCTCTTGGGACCTCATTCTGTATGGTCTCATCTGCTATGAGAGACATAGACCTCAGATTGAAGTTCCCAAATGGTGAATATTGTGATGTACACCCATTGTGAACCTCGATTATGCAATGTGTCGTCTGCCAATTTGGAGATATAGAAAAACTAAACTAAAAAAGAAATAGAATCTTTCTTAATAGAAGTTTCTATAGAAATTAGATAATAAAGAAACTTTCCAGAGAAGATGAGGCCTAAACAGAATGAGTTCCCCAGAAGGTGAATTTAGTGATGCTAGCCCGCTATGTGGGATAGCGTCACTAAATTCACCCTCTGGGGACCTCATTCCACAAATGACAGCACCAAGAGCCTCTTTGCATGTATTCCATTCCATATTGCAGTTTTTATAGTTTTCAGACAAGTCTGTTTGGATTGAAATTGGTTTACAGGCAATAACAATAAGACGTTCATATGGCTGCGATGTGCCCATTAATATGTTGTATATGTTAATGCAATTGCTGCGATGTGTCCATTATGTTGTATATGTTAATGCACGTATCAGAGAGATTCTATTGTCAACACCTTATATGGCCTGTAGGGCTGGGCGATATTTCAATATATTGACTATAATCGGTTTGGAAAAGAAAAACCGTATTGAAACCGTGTGTAAAATAATAATTCAATATATCGCAACCGCAATTTGATCACCTCAAAAGACGGTTTAAAATTACGATCCAATAGTGAGTTGAACACTTTAGAGGACCGCTGATTGAATGCAGCCTTTATCGGTCGCTCACAATTTAAGTCTCCATTGTCTTTTATTGTAACCAATGACGCAATGGTTGTATTTTGGGCTGAAGTAGAGCGATGGAGTATCTTCTTCCGAATCCAACATGGTAGCGGTGTAACGTCATGTGCGATACTTCGTCAAAACTTTCTGACTCACGACTTGGCGGTATTTGTCGTTCGATTATATCTTAAAACTTGACTCAGGGAATGAACATGTCTCAATCCTTCTAGAGTTGACGTGTTAGTGTTCCTTGCCAAGAATTTGGACAAATAAACTCACGAACTGCAATACTGTTCAATGATTAATTATGATTATTTTTCCTCTGTTCAAAAGTTAATTAAAAATGTTCCGTAATTCATTGTGTATGATAAACTGCACACAGCCCAGAATGAACCATCTTGGTCCAATTATACTAGGTCCTCTATCAACCTATGAGCACGTGCTTAGCTATGACGTAACGGGAATGGGCATCGCATGCTGATATGTAAACAATGGAGTAATCAGGATCACTTGCGCCTGTAATTCACTCAATGTTGTTGCGTATTCCAGAAGGCAGGAACTTTATAGAATGGGCCGATGCTATTGTGAGAATAGTGTATAATTTACTGCCTGGCGATATAGTGTGTACAACTTTACATCCCTTATAACGAAAACCTGGAGTGTTATATCTCTCATTTAAAATTTGATTTTACGTGGTAATTTTCAATAGTAAAATAATATTCAATAAAACTGTATATCGCGGTGTTATTTTGGAAAAATCACGGTTTTTAAAAACGTCAATACCGCCCAACCCTAATGGCCTGCATCATGACGTTTCTTGTTGGCGGCTGTCTTCGAAACAATTAAAAATCTACTTGAATTTATGTCAATAAAGTGTTAGTTGTTGGGATTTGACAGGTTTGACATTAAAACTTTGACTTTAAATGGAAATCTAACAGAAATCAACACAGGAAAGCTTCATTATTCAATATTGTTAGTTGTTAAAGCATAAAGTTGGTTCAGCAATTGGTCTTTCTTATGAAATAAAACGCTATTTAAAATGGCTGAATTGCATAAAAACTTATGTTTCACTGTTCAATTTCTCCACACTCAGACCTGAGAAATCTTAACTCTTTCATGGTGGGAGCTGTGCTGGTGCAGCATTAAAGATCATGTGCCAGAGCATTCTCTTACATATGCGAGTCTCCCATAGGGAGCCTCACATATAAAAGAGAATGCACTGGCTTGCAATGTCAAGGTAAATAGCATTAGGCCAATGTATTCTCTTATATATGCGAGGCTCCCTATGGGAGATTTGCATATATTAGAGAATACATTGGCACAAGGTTTTTCGCAAAATTTCAGGAGGCTCCGGTCATGGAAGGTTTAAAGGAGGACTGTACACTAAATCCAACTATTTATGGGACCATCTCCTATTATACCCAACATAAAAAATGCAACAAATGAATGAATGGATGAGTGCAAAATTCACTTGTGTGCTCTGTGAACGATGTAAAACAAATGGTAATTATAATGAAAATGAATTAATGACTCGAGTCATTAATTCATTTACATTATTATTACCATGTTTTTTACATCATTCATAGAGCACTTGAGCATATTTTGGACTCAGTCATGGATCAAATTCATTCATTTGTTGCATATATTCTGTTGATTATAATAGGAGATGTTCCCATAAACGGCCTGATTTAGTGTACAGTCCCCCTTTAATTATGCTAATGATATACATACTGTGGCTCCACTGGTGTAGACATTATCTGCATCCAACATACCCAGCAATATTGACACGATAACAAAAGGAAAAATGTCTAACATATAGTTAAGATTGAACAAATACAGTGAAATTATATGCATGATGAAATGATTGTCATGATCAATTGAAAACTGTCAAAGGAAAACCGTAGTATTCATAGACTAAATATATGTTTATTTGAGATAATTATTCTAAGGGATATCACATTGCTTGTACATGTTCTGGGGTGATAATCACAAGCTAAAACAATTTTTTCATAAAAATATAAGTGCCCATCTAGGGCCCTGCAAATCGGGTGAATCGAATCTCGAATCAAATCAGGCAAATGATTCGAAATTGAATCGAATCTCAAATCTAATCATTGTTACTGAGCTAATCGGTGTCAAATGTATAGAACTTCGAAGAAACACCTAAAATTTCCTGGCGAAAACGGCCTAGTGATCGTTGATATAGTGCAATATGCGCAGATTGTGCACTTATCTACACACCTCTATGCATTTTCTATGCCTAATCAATCGTTGAGTACAGATACGAGCATACATGCAAGAGAGAACCAATGTCGACATAAATAAGGACAATAGTACCATGTGATGCCTGTTTCATTTCGTTGAATAGCACAGAATATTTCGCTACACTTGCGATGATTGTGACATTGTGTTGTCTGTCGCTTGAACTGACAGGACTTACCGGACAATGTTTACAAAAATACTCAGGACTTAGATTCAGACTCGCATTTATGCAAATCAAACAAAGATCTAAAATATGGCATACATGTGCGTTATGGAATTCCCATGATTCCTGGAACAACACTAGCATGCTGCCTTGTATGTCATTCTTACAGATTGGGTCAATTAATTATAGATTAGTTGGTGATAACATTACATGTCCTGCCATCGGACATAACGGTACGTGTGTACGTTTAGGTCGTTTACTAGATTATTATAGTGAACTTTCTTTTCTGGTGAGAGCATTGTCGTCTGTAGAAATGCACCTGTCACCAAAGATTCGACAAAATCTGAATCATGGTAGCTGATTTTGAATCAAATTGAATGAGGCAAACGATTTTGAATCACATTGAATCGAATCGATTCGCAGGGCCCTATGCCTATCATTTAACCCTTTGAGTGCCAAGTCCGATTTTTGTATCGACCCATATACCCTGTGCCAATGCATTCTCTTATATATGCGAGTCGACCATAGGTCGCCTCGCATATATAAGAGATATGCATTGGCCTAACCCAACAAACAAACAAAATTTTTTTTTTTTTTTTTTTTTAGTGCACTCTACAGACCATAAATAAAACGCCGCTCGGCCACAGTGTCCCCTGAACCGGTGGCTTCATTTGAAGCGGAGGCTTTGTCGAAGTATACTATATGGATAAGACACTTGTGCATTGTCTCATTACTGACATGCATACAAATAACCAAATCTTTAAAAAAACTCTTAAAGTCAAACCAGAAAATTACAAGATTATAAGTAAAAAATATGTCGGGTCGGCGGACAAAAAAGGGCCATATCTCTCGCAAAAATTATCGGGTTAAACCGAAATTCGAACTTGAGCTGTATTTTGATATAAGTAATCCACAAAAAACGGGTTTTGTATATAAACAATCCAAAATCAAGTTATCATCCCGAAACCAAAAAACAGAAGAAAAACTGAATTTTCTATGTTGAAAAAGAGGCATAACTCTCGCAAAAATGTGCGGAGCAAACCCATATTAGAACTTGACCTGTATATAGGGCTGATAAACTCACATACCAAATTTGGTTCAGATATGATCACACAAACTGAAGTTATAATCCGGAAACCAGAAAATTACAAGATTATAAGTAAAAATATGTCGAGTTGGCGGACAAAAAAGGGCCATATCTCTCGCAAAAATTATCGGATTAAACCGAAATTCGAACTTGAGCTGTATTTTGATATAAGTAATCCACAAAAAAACGGGTTTTGCATATAAACAATCCAAAATCAAGTTATCGTCCCGAAACCAAAAAAAACAGAAGAAAAACTGAATTTTCTATGTCGAAAAAGTGGCATAACTCTGCCAAAAATGGTCGGGCAGAACCCAAGTTCGAACTTGACCTGTGTTTTGCTGGGAGAAAGTAATATACCAAATTTGGTTTGAATCCGATTAACTCTACTAATGTTATTATTCGGAAACCAACTTTCAGGGGTTTTCTAAGTCAAAAAAGGGCCATAACTCTCGCAAAAATGGGCGGAGCAAACCCATATTCGAACTTGACCTTTATTTTGGTCTGATAAACTCACCGATGAAATTTGCTTTTGATCTAATAACCGAAACTAAAGTTATCATCCGGAAACCATTTCCGGACGCACGGACGGACACCGGCTATTTTAATAGTCCCACAATTTTTTTTTTTCGGGGGACAATTAGGGCCGATGAAATCGGCCCCTGGCACTAAAAGGGTTAAAGATATAGAGGATTTCTAATGACACACTATTTCAAGGTTTGGTATTATTACTATCAGATCACTCATTACATAAGTCAAGGATACTGAAGAGTATGACATTCATCCCGTCTACAGTGTACTTGTAGTAATAAACATTGACAGCTTGATGCGTGTACACAAGTATATCTCCCGTGTTAGCTGCACCAACATTCTGAAATATATAAAGAATGGACCATCATTATCATCATATTAGGTCACTCAAAATAAGTTCACACAAGCTTGGAAATAGGGTGTCTGTCATTTGCAGAATGAGGTCCCCAGAGGGTGAATTTAGTGATGCTACCCCGCATAGCGGGCTAGCATCACCAAATTCACCCTCTGGGGACCTCATTCTGCTTACACCTCAGCAGAATGAGGTTCCCAGAGGGTGAATTTGGTGATGCTAGCCCGCTATGCGGGGTAGCATCACTAAATTAACCCTCTGGGGACCTCATTCTGCAAATGACAGACACCCTATTTCAAGGCTTGAGTTCACACATGCAATTTGCAATGTAATAATGTAGGGTTTCATCTGTGGGGGCAGAAGTTCCCTTTTAATGTTCCTTTCATCCAAATTTCCCCTGAATCATATGTTCCTATCCGATCCATGGATTAATACCTACAACACATGTGTATATATGCCACTAAATGAATCCAACACAAGCCTTGAAATAGCGTGTCTGTCATTTGCAGAATGAGGTCCCCCCAGAGGGTGAATTTAGTGATGCTACCCCGCATAGCAGGCTAGCATCACCAAATTCACCCTCTGGGGACCTCATTCTGCAAATGACAGACACGCTATTTCAAGCCTTGATCCAACAGGGAGTAATAAACGAAGATAATTTTATTTGCCCATTAACTTTGACCACTAGTGAACCATTTGGCGGGAAACAAATGCTTTTCAGAGCTACACATTGACAATTATTATTTCCATATTCTGAAAGATTACAGAGCGGACATCACTAAAAGCAACATGATTGATTCTGTCTGGATACATCGTGATTATGTTCTCAACTAACACTCTGTTCTGATTGGTTCTCATTAATGATTATGTGTACAAGGTCCAGATCTTAGCCACTGAAGAATGACATCACATACAAAATAAATTGAGAATTTAAACAATTTCCTTGACCATTGTTGGTGGCGGTACAAAAAAAATCGGTACACTTATTGTACAGCAAATTTAACTTGATGTTTTGTCTCAAAGTTTACGGTACCCAAATTCCAGTAGCAGTTTTTGTGGACTGAGATTTCCCCCACTGGCCATAGGGATACCATTCTCCCAATCCCTAGAGAAAACCCAGAATAATGTAAATTCTATGCCCAGCGACCATCCTAGAGTATCCAATTTGGGAGAAGTCACTTCTCACTATTAGATTATTATGGAGAAATGGACTGTTATCAGGGAGAAGTAATAAACTCTTAAGTTTAATTTACTCTCTAGCATAATAAGTATTATACAATACAAGAGCACATTTATAAGACCATTATAATCAGTAAATACACGTAAAATGTGTTGTTTTGAAATATTCACACTGGAAAATGAGAGAGAAGTCACTTCTCTCCAGGACAAAAATAGGCAGAAGTGGCACATTTTAGGTAAAAAGATGTCTCCCAAGTCTCCCTCTAGGCTGATCCCTGCTTGCCTGTGAACTGAGTATCTGGCTAAGGGCCGTAATGCACAGATATACTTACAAATAACTGAGTATCTGGCTTATAGTCGTAATGCACAGATATACTTTAAAATAACTGAGTATCTGGCTAATAGTCGTAATGCACAGATATACTTACAAATGACTGAGTATCTGGCTAATAGTCATAATGTACAGATATACTTACAAATGACTGAGTATCTGGCTAAGGGCTGTCATGCACAGATATACTTACAAATAACTGAGTATCTGGCTAAGGGCCGTAATGCACAGATATACTTACAAATAACTGAGTATCTGGCTAATAGTCGTAATGCACAGATATACTTACAAATGACTGAGTATCTGGCTAATAGTCGTAATGCACAGATATACTTACAAATGACTGAGTATCTGGCTAATAGTCATAATGTACAGATATACTTACAAATGACTGAGTATCTGGCTAAGGGCTGTCATGCACAGATATACTTACAAATAACTGAGTATCTGGCTAATAGTCGTAATGCACAGATATACTTACAAATGACTGAGTATCTGGCAAAGAGTCGTAATGCACAGATATACTTACAAATGACTGAGTATCTGGCTAATAGTCGTAATGCACAGATATACTTACAAATGACTGAGTATCTGGCTAATAGTCGTAATGCACAGATATACTTACAAATAACTGAGTATCTGGCTAAGGGTCGTAATACCAGATATACTTACAAATGACTGAGTATCTGGCTAAGAGTCGTAATGCACAGATATACTTACAAATAACTGAGTATCTGGCTAAGGGCCGTAATGCAAGATTATACTTACAAATGACTGAGTATCTGTCTAAGAGTCGTAATGCACAGATATACTTACAAATAACTGAGTATCTGGCTAAGGGCCGTAATGCACAGATATACTTACAAATGACTGAGTATCTGGCTAATAGTCGTAATGCACAGATATACTTACAAATAACTGAGTATCTGGCTAAGGGTCGTAATGCACAGATATACTTACAAATGACTGAGTATCTGGCTAATAGTCGTAATGCACAGATATACTTACAAATGACTGAGTATCTGGCTAATAGTCGTAATGCACAGATATACTTACATTTGGCTAAGGGCCGTCATGCACAGATATACTTACAAATAACTGAGTATCTGGCTAAGGGCCGTAATGCAAGATATACTTACAAATAACTGAGTATCTGGCTAATAGTCGTAATGCACAGATATACTTACAAATGACTGAGTATCTGGCTAATAGTCGTAATGCACAGATATACTTACAAATGACTGAGTATCTGGCTAATAGTCGTAATGCACAGATATACTTACAAATAACTGAGTATCTGGCTAATAGTCGTAATGCACAGATATACTTACAAATGACTGAGTATCTGGCTAATAGTCGTAATGCACAGATATACTTACAAATAACTGAGTATCTGGCTAAGGGCCGTAATGCACAGATATACTTACAAATAACTGAGTATCTGGCTAATAGTCGTAATGCACAGATATACTTACAAATGACTGAGTATCTGGCAAAGAGTCGTAATGCACAGATATACTTACAAATGACTGAGTATCTGGCTAATAGTCGTAATGCATAGATATACTTACAAATAACTGAGTATCTGGCTAATAGTCGTAATGCACAGATATACTTACAAATAACTGAGTATCTGGCTAAGGGCCGTAATGCACAGATATACTTACAAATAACTGAGTATCTGGCTAAGGGCTGTAATGCAAGATTATACTTACAAATGACTGAGTATCTGTCTAAGAGTCGTAATGCACAGATATACTTACAAATAACTGAGAATCTGGCTAAGGGTCGTACTGCACAGATATACTTACAAATGACTGAGTATCTGGCTAAGGGTCGTACTGCACAGATATACTTACAAATAACTGAGTATCTGGCTAAGGGCCGTAATGCACAGATATACTTACAAATAACTGAGTATCTGGCTAAGGGCCGTAATACCAGATATACTTACAAATAACTGAGTATCTGGCTAAGAGTCGTAATGCATAGATATACTTACAAATAACTGAGTATCTGGCTAAGGGCCGTAATACCAGATATACTTACAAATAACTGAGAATCTGGCTAAGGGCCGTAATGCACAGATATACTTACAAATAACTGAGAATCTAGCTAAGGGCCGTAATACCAGATATACTTACAAATGACTGAGTATCTGGCTAAGGGCCGTAATGCATAGATATACTTACAAATAACTGAGAATCTAGCTAAGGGCCGTAATACCAGATATACTTACAAATGACTGAGTATCTGGCTAAGGGCCGTAATGCATAGATATACTTACAAATAACTGAGAATCTAGCTAAGGGCCGTAATGCACAGATATACTTACAAATGACTGAGTATCTGGCTAAAGCCGAAATGCACAGATATACTTACAAATAACTGAGTATCTGGCTAAGGGCCGTAATGCACAGATATACTTACAAATGACTGAGTATCTGGCTAAGGGCCGTAATACCAGATATACTTACAAATGACTGAGTATCTGGCTAAGAGTCGTAATGCACAGATATACTTACAAATAACTGAGTATCTGGCTAAGGGCCGTAATACCAGATATACTTACAAATGACTGAGTATCTGGCTAAGGGCCGTAATGCACAGATATACTTACAAATAACTGAGTATCTGGCTAAGGGCCGTAATACCAGATATACTTACAAATGACTGAGTATCTGGCTAAGGGCCGTAATGCGCAGATATACTTACAAATAACTGAGAATCTAGCTAAGGGCCGTAATACCAGATATACTTACAAATGACTGAGTATCTGGCTAAGGGCCGTAATGCACAGATATACTTACAAATAACTGAGTATCTGGCTAAGGGCCGTAATGCACAGATATACTTACAAATAACTGAGTATCTGGCTAAGGGCCGTAATGCACAGATATACTTACAAATAACTGAGTATCTGGCTAAGGGCCGTAATGCACAGATATACTTACAAATGACTGAGTATCTGGCTAAGAGTCGTAATGCACAGATATACTTACAAATAACTGAGTATCTGGCTAAGGGCCGTAATACCAGATATACTTACAAATGACTGAGTATCTGGCTAAGAGTCGTAATGCATAAATATATTTACAAATAACTGAGTATCTGGCTAATAGTCGTAATGCACAGATATACTTAAAAATAATTGAGTATCTGGCTAAGAGTCGTAATGCACAGATATACTTACAAATAACTGAGTATCTGGCTAAGGGCCGTAATTCACAGATATACTTACAAATGACCGAGTATCTGGCTAATTAAGGGCCGTAATTCACAGATATACTTACAAATGACTGAGTATCTGGCTAAGGGCCATAATGCACATATATACTTACAAATAACTGAGTATCTGGCTAAGGGCCATAATGCACAGATATACTTACAAATGACTGAGTATCTGGCTAAGGGCCGTAATGCACAGATATACTTACAAATAACTGAGTATCTGGCTAAGAGTCGTAATGCACAGATATACTTACAAATAACTGAGTATCTGGCTAATAGTCGTGAT
Source organism: Siphonodentalium dalli (assembly GCA_032622095.1). Taxonomy (NCBI): domain Eukaryota; kingdom Metazoa; phylum Mollusca; class Scaphopoda; order Gadilida; family Siphonodentaliidae; genus Siphonodentalium; species Siphonodentalium dalli. The sequence goes on from CP136065.1 coordinate 78,586,119, forward strand.
GCATAGATATATTTACAAATGACTGAGTATCTGGCTAAGAGTCGTAATGCACAGATATACTTACAAATAACTGAGTATCTGGCTAAGAGTCGTAATGCGCAGATATACTTACAAATAACTGAGAATCTGGGCTAAGGGCCGTAATGCGCAGATATACTTACAAATGACATGATGCTGGAATCTCCTATGAGGACAGAGCTTGGATTCTGTATAAGAACTTTGCTCATAGCTTTCAAATTGACCTGTTGAAAAGAAAAAAATTCTATGTTAATCCTCAGTTTTCAAATTAGACAACTACAAATAGAGTCAAAATGTTACTGTTGTAACATTGAAGAAATTAAGAGTTATATTCTTGATTCCACACCTGTTGATGCAAGGTACATGTATTCAAAGTAATCCCAGCCATTGAATACTTAGTGTTGTATATCACAAGGGGAAAACAAACTGGAACTACTTCGCGTTGAAGTTGTTGCCAAAAGCAGGCGATGACGTACATGACGTCAACGCTCCGCTCCTGGTGATGCACAGATAATTAACAGTTTTTCAACCTATTTAAATCAGATTAAGGTAGTTATAGCATCAATGGTGGTCACTGTCACCAATTAAACATATCCAACACAAGGGTTGTGGAATAAATACAGAACACAAATTATAATCTAGAATCTTTTATCAAACTCATTGCGGCAGATGGCACATATTCATATTTCACTCAAGCTCTGCTTTCGTGAAATATATCATTGCACCGTCCGCATCTCATTCAATAAAAGATTCTCGATTAAGATACGCATGTGTTCTGTCTATGTTGATCCCTGTGGTAGCAGCAACTATGCTATGATCAGGAAATCATAATTCTCAAAAATTAATTTTCAAGATTTCTACACAGAAGTGGAAAGCAAATGTATGGACCTTTTCACAGCTGTCAATCAAATAATTATTAGCAGATACTTTGTGCCAATCAGAAACTGAGCCGGTTGTTTCCTGCATTGAAAAAATCTTTGTTCACCTTAAGTTTGATATCGCCCATAATTGCTAAATTGTCTATTTTCAAACAACATGTCAAATCATAATATACAGGAATTTTGATTTGTGCAGTGATGTTTGAAATTCATCCATTACTATAACACTTTTATTTATTTTACTTGGCACTAGTCATATTTTTACCCAATTAAAGATGAAGAGAATGTATGTTCTCGGATGCATTAAAGAATAAAAGCAGGCACTGTAAAACTGATTAATATATTTCTGCAGATGGCCTGTCTCCTAGCGACCACAAGCTCATTCAACTAATGAATGTCTGTGGAATCCTCCATACCTTACAGTCCTAAACTTTTATTTAAAAATCGCTCAGTACAATTTTTCACACACCCATCGATGCACGATTTGAAAACTGAGCTAAAGATATATGTAGTATGACCCCCAATATATCAAATCTACGAGGAAAAACAGAGGCTAAATATAGTAATGATTTATTTATATTTCAAAAGTGAGAGCTTTCCGATGAATGGCAACAAGCCATATTTCCGACTAAATCCTAAAAAATTACCCATAATTCTCCTGTGGTTAAGGAGTCGATTATTTATGGCATTACTGTAGTTGTTTTATAGATCTTTATTTTATTTTGCATGGACCCACATTGAAGGCCTTTAGTCCATTTAATGGCTAGTGGATGGCAAGTAAACACTTCAAAAACAGTCTTTACAAAAACTTGAATGAACCTCGAGATAGTCTCACCTTGGCAACAGGAATGGTGACAACGCACATCCAGCTGATGAAAAAAATTATGGAATGAGCAATGTACAGGAGAGGTGCACCAAATATTAACCATATGTATGTCACCGGCTTCTTCTGTAAAATAAATAATGTATATTTATTAGGCCAGATAAACATGTAGTTTGTTTCTAAGGGAAAGCCTCGACCCCATAAAACCTGCTCGTGCCATAAATAAGTAAATCAGTAAATAAATACTGCTCATCGATATTCATCTGACAGCTACGAAAGCATATTAGGGCATTCTGAAACACCACCGCACCACCAAATAAACAAATACACAACTTGTTATAATGACTTGCAAGTTGTTAAAAAATTACTTCCAACAACTTGTTATAATGACTTGCAAGTCATTATAACAAGTTGTTGAGAGTCGTTATAAGGACTTGTAGAAATAAAAACAAGTCGTTATAACGAATTGTAAATGATTTGCAAGTCATTATAACGAGTTGTAAGTCATTATAACGAGTTGTTGGAAGTCACTATAACAACTTGCAAGTTGTTATAATGAGTTGTGTACTTGTGTACTGTCATATAAGCAGTCTTCATTGACAACACACAAGATGCTCCAATGCTTTATTTCTTTAGAAATAAATCAATTTCTAACAGGGCATCGGTTTTATAGAGCAATTCATGCATATGGCATATAAGCACCAACCCTGTTGAATAATGATTGATACTGTGCTTATTTAGAGACTGAGGTCAGATCAAATTATATGGATGAAGTTTCCATGTGTTAATGAGTAATATTGTATACATATTACTTATATTACAAATCTGTGGGTTTGAAATTAAGGATAAATGTGATGGAAATTAGTCGTGATTCAGCGTACTGTCCTTATTTAGTGTCTTTGGTGCATACAGGACTATAATATATATTTTATATATAAATATCTGCCTCCTCACAAAATTAATTTGAAATAAATAACAAATGAAAATATCTGACTCTCTCATTACCACGAAAAAATAGTTGCTGAGAAACGAACTATTTCGTTTATCTGTATCTGGCCTTGTTTTGCAAACTAATAACATGCTTTATTGCAGATGAATTTTGGTAAAATTAGAGTTACATTCCTTGGACCAGAATCAAATAGGAGTATGTGTAATCAAATGCAATTGGTTAGACTTGAAAAGAATATTTGTTTCGCAAATGTTGTTTGGTTGGATAGTTGTGTTTTTACATCGTTCTCGGCAGCCATGATCATATTAAAATGCTGTTGGTGTTTTAGTGGCAAAAGAAAGACAGTTCAATGTAATAATACATCACTACACACAGAAACCCCCATCTCCATGTAAGCAACTGATAACCTTGGTCAGGTATGAATCCAAATATCTATCTTTTTCCTGGAACATAAATCTACACTTAAGTTCATCAGGATTTGAACATACTTTGCCAGTGCTAACAATTTGATGAAATATAAGTCTAGAAATGTTGAAACAGCAAACGAAAATGAGGGTGTCACCCCACCCCCTTCCCCCATCCTCTTTTGGTATGCAGGCTTCAGGCCATTTTCAGGCGGTTCACAGGATTCATACCCTTCTGTTAACTGGTTCTCATGATTCATATGCCCAATTTAAATTGTATTCAGGATTCAACAAAATGGCTGGTACACAGCTTCTTATTTTCCAGCCCAAATATGACATATTTTGATGTAATTAAGTCCAGTACCTTTATGATATGTTGAAGTTCAATGGATATATGGATATTACTTCTGCAAATGTGTGAAAACTATGATATTAGTGTAAAATTACTACCAGTAAGTATTTATTTCTTATTTTCATAACTGGTATGCAAGAGTCACCCCTCTCTGTTAACTGGTATCCCGGCTTCAGGGGTGGATAGGGGTGATACCATAGAAAATGATGTAAGTACTGATCTATGTGTTATTAAATTTTGTTTGAAAACTAACCCATATCGAGGTGGTCTTACGACGAGAGTATGCCATGATGTCATAGCTAGCGACGTTGTCGTGAGATAAAAGATCCGTGTACTCAGATATGTCAGAGGTCGACACCTGATTTCTTTTGTATTCAGCTGGACCAACGTCAATTTCAATGTCACAAACCTGAAAGGTAAAAAACAAATTCCCTGTTTAACCATTTATGGAACCCTAGACAGAGAGAACAATGCACTGATGACTGTCGGTCATCTGCTTGGGTCCGTGTGAGGCTCCATACATGAGTGTTAACCCTTTACCCAACAAACCGGCCAAAACCGGCCAAATAAAGCTTCAACAGCCTAAAATATCTTCGGTCTGTCTCAATCAAACCATACAAATATGGATATCATTGGAACCGGCTCCTTGACCACATTGTGATAGTTACAGTTATGCCCTGTGCCAATGCATTCTCTTATATATGCGAGTCGACCATAGGTCGCCTCGCATATATAAGAGAATGCATTGGCCTAAAAAAAATCTTTTTTTAACACTTTTTACCATTTTTTCTTACATTCTTTAACAATTTTATAATTTTTAATGTGTTAAGCCAATGCATTCTCTTATATATGCGAGGCGACCTATGGTCGACTCGCATATATAAGAGAATGCATTGGCACAGGGCCCTTCTGTTGGGTAAAGGGTTAAATAACCCTTTCATGATGAGAGCTGCGCTCGCTATGGGAGACTCGCATTTATATGAGAATTCACTGGCATAGTGTTTTCGCAAAATTTCAGGAAACTCCAGTCATGGAAGGGTTAAAGATGGTCTATCTCTTCCTATAACAAGTTTTATATAGTTTCTTGATATAAAATAATAAACAAAAGTTTCAACACTCAAACATTCGTCATTGCAGAACTATCAAAAATTAAAGGTCCACTTAATTTTCGAACCCCCAGATTACATTATATAAAATATATGCCATATTATATACCATTTGAAAGAGGAAGCTCCAAAACATTGTATTATCAACTTATCTGGTGTAATAAACTGTGGACATGTTGTTTTTGCTGAGTTGCCAACGCGTTTTGTCATCATGAATGAACTAAAAATCATTATTATTTTCAATGCAGGGGGAATAACTCTATATATTAAAGATAGAGTTCTCCCCCTTCCTTTGAAAAAGTTTGAATTCTGTTGCATTCTGGGTTCCAGAGGGGGGAAGTCATTCTATGATTTCTGCAGTTTTCTATTTCTCTGTGGGCATCTTCTGAGACACAGATGTTTCAAATAGTGATGAATTATAGTATTTTAATCATATTTTATAGCATAGATTGTTATTAAAACCGTATATAAAGTCACTATAAAAAAATAATCGGCGACTCGAAAATTAAGTGGGCCATTAATATAAGAAAAAATTTGTACATTTCTCCGTATTCTTCTTAGTGGTAATGTTTTTAACAGACTTTTATATGTTTGCACATTTATCCACTGCGAGTGCCTTGGGTCCCTTTAACCATTTCACGTGGGAGCTGCGCTGGTACAGCATTAAAGATCCTGCGCCAGTACACGCTGTTATATATGCGAGTCTCCCATAGGGAGCCTCACATATATAAGACAATGCACTCAGGATTACAAGATCAAGGTAAATATTGTTAGGCCAATGTGTTCTCTTATATATTCTATGCTCCCTATGGGAGACTCGCATAAATAAGAGAATTCATTGTCACAAGGTATTCACAATAGTTCAGGAAGCTCCAGTCATGGAAGGGTTAAAGATTGTCTATCTCTTCCTATACCAAGTTTTATATAGTTTCCTAGTTATAACATAATAAATATGAATCAAAGACCCCTGTTCAGAAACGCTTCTATCAAATTTTTTCGGGTTTAATACAATCGATTGGGACATCTTTACGGCTATTTTTAGAATGGATCCGTATTGTACTGCTAACCCTCAATGCACAAGTACCTAGAGAAATCAACAAGTCTCACACTAACATTAATTTTGCAGAGTCATGAAATTGAAACTAACAACAGGACATTATTGTTCAGCCGAAACATAACTGGAACACGTGACCAAATTAAAACTTGGCCTTTGTCTTCTGAAATTTGAACCACGTACCAAATATCAAAATATTCATTTGAATTTAAAAACAATCAGATAACTAAAAGTAAAGTAATCATCCAGAAACCAAAATGATAGGCAAATTATTAGTAGACAAGGACCATAACTCTGGCAAAAATGGGCAGACCGAACCCATATTCGAACTTGAGCACATAAACTCATATACCAAATTTGGTTTCGATTCGATAACCCAAAATAAAGTTATCATCCGGAAACTTTCTGAACAGACGGATGGACAGATTCTAAGTCGAAAAGAGGCCATAACTCTGGCAAAAATTGGCAGACTGGACCGATATTCGAATTTGGTCTGTGTTTTGAGCTCATATACCAAATTGGTTTCAAAACGATAAATAAGAATAAAGCTATCATCTGGAAACTTCTGCAGGGACGTACAGATTCTAAGTCGAAAAGGGGCCATAACTCTGGCAATAATTGGCGGACCAAACCTATAATTGATACGATAGCCCAAAATAAAGTTCTCATCCAGAAAATTTCCGCACGGACGCCCGGACGGCCACCGGCTATTTTAATAGTCCGCAAAAAAAATTGGGGGGAAAATTAGACATCTGAGTGACAGCATGAACAGGTTCAAATTTATATGTAGTTTCCTTTGAGTTTTTCAAAGACAAATGAACCATAACACGCCAAGTGTGTGCTTTGTTATAGAATATGTCTTCAAACCTTTCGGTTATAGCTCATAACCTTAATTGAAACAAGGGTTATGTCTTAAATAGAAAAGAACCTACCACATGAACAAACTTTCCAAAAGGCCACAGGAAATATCCAGCCATTCTGAAGCAAAAGTAACCTGCAATAAAAACACAGGAAGTATCAAGCCATTCTGAAGCAAAAGTAGCCAAAAAATAAAAGCACATGAAATATCAAGCCATTCTAATGCAAAAGTAGCCAAAAAATAAAAACACAGGAAATATCCATTCGGCAAACCTTTTCAAATTCCGTACTGTAGTGGTCGAGGAGTCGAGAATGAGGAGATATCGAGCCATTCTGAAGCAAAAGTAGCTGAAAAACGAGAGGCCGATTACGATTGGCAGATGTTTAACCTATCCCTTGGCGATAGTAAATTTCTATGATTGGAATCATAATCTAGAGTTTTGAATTATAGAGTATACTGTTATGATCTAAAGTAGTAAAATCAAATGTACATAATAACATAAATTATTGGAATTTATGGGTCAAAAGAGAAGGGTTAAAATAACATCTAACTAAATAGCCTGTCGCCAATATCATAGTGTAAACACAGTTCTATTTATGTTGTTGCAAATTGCCATGTGAGATATAAAAATTATTATAGTTATTTACTAATGGAAAGGTTAAAAGACGTGGAATGGGTAAAATTGGTTAAATCACCTATCTTGGCCCTGTTTGATCCAATGTAAGTCTATGCATCCAAGGACCTGGAGCTCCATTGGTCTAGTTAAATAAATTCACCTGGCTAAGTGATGGTTATATATAACCAAAAACTATAACTCTGTAAACAAAAATATGATCAAACCCATATTCAAAATCCAGCTGTATTGTTGGCTGACAATCTCACATCCCAAATTTAGTTCCGATCAGATAAAATATGTTTGAGTTATTGCATCATGTGTGAATTCTAAGTCGAAAAAGGGCCATAACACCATAAAAAAAACTTGGATCAAACCCATATTCGGTCTCGATCTGTATTTTGGGCTGAGAAACTCGTATAAAAAAATTGGTTCCGATGGAATAGAAAATATTTGAGTTATCGCATTAGACATTAAGTGTCTCCAGCCAGACGGACTGATGAGTGGTCAATCTGGCTGTTTTAACTATGTGTACCGGTACCATACTATGCTATGAGTACATAACTATAACATATGTACTTTATAAAGTGTTCATTAATAAACCTGGATCAAAAGTAAAATGGTTAATTAATCAATACCAAATTTGTTCTAACAGATCAATGGAGATACAGAACCATTAGAATTTGATAAAATTTGAATAGGATTCATGCCCCATGTTACAAATTAAATCACCATTAAAATTATATAAACAAGAACAGACACACAAGTCAAGAGGTTATTAATTACTTTCCATGAGCTGGTCATACATACAATGCACAGACAGATGGATGGACGAGCCGATTCCTATATAACCCTGTAACTCATTTTGGTGGGTATAAAAATAATTGCCCCACAATTTTCTTCAAAATATGCCAGTGTTTTTTCATTTATTTGGCATTACTGACATCTGAAAGTATTCGATCATCGCTGTGTGTTGGAATTACTCACCATATTTTTGTCCAATGACAGTCAAGAACATTAGACATCCGACCAGACAGTAGAGCAGAGAGAGCCATGAACCAAACAACACCAGATATAAAATGTTACCAGGCCGAACTGTCGAAACTGAAAAAAAATAAATTTATATATTGATTTTTTGGTCACAAAAGTTTATTATCTGTTTCTCTAAAGTTTTTCCAAAAAAAAAAAAAAAAAAGGCAGGTTTTTATATGTATTTTTTTCTTACAAAACAGGCCTTAAAATCCATCCATTATTGCGAGAATCAAAGCTGATTCACAAGTTTGAGGTTAGGAGAATCAAAATAAAATCCTGATTATGCCACAAGTTGGTTGAGAGGGCGTATGGTCTATCACAAGTTCCATGTTAGAGACGTTTTGAAGGGCATCCCCTGGGAAAGTTTTGAAAAGTCAATGCACTGAGTCAATTCTCGACAGTAATAACTTACTTTCAAATCTTTAAAAAGTATACCCTCTCCCTGTATCTTCAGTCAATTGTATCTGTATCTTCAGCAGAATTGCAATAGTTATTGTACATGTATAGCTTTAAATTTACTGTTGGCCAATTGAAAAAAACACCCTGGCCTAATAGCTACCTGTATGATATGATGTCTTTAAATAAACAAAGCACAGATGGACATGTACATGTATGTATGCGAGAATCAAACTTGATTCTCATGTTTAACTTTTCGAGAATTATTTGCGAGAATCGATTCTGATTCTCATACCAATTTTAAGCCCTGCAAAATTGCCAAGCAGGCAGATTTGTTTTCATACTTTTTACGTCCAAAAGTTCCCAGCAGGCAGGTTCTTATATGTTTATCCACGAATTATCTAAAGGATTGTTGGGTGTGTAAAATTACTTCATATTAACCCTTTACCCAACAAAACGGCCAAAACCGGCCAAATAAAGCTTCAACAGCCTAAAATATCTTCGGTCTGTCTCAATAGAACCATACAAATATGGATATCATTGGAACCGGCTCCTTGACCACATTGTGATAGTTACAGTTATGCCCTGTGCCAATGCATTCTCTTATATATGCGAGTCGACCATAGGTCGCCTCGCATATATAAGAGAATGCATTGGCCTAACAAGAGAATGCATTGGCACAGGCCCGTTCTGTTGGGTAAAGGGTTAAGTATTAATACAATTTCAGTGTAACAGTCAACCCATGTACATACAATTTCCCATACATACATGTACATGTACAACCCATGACATACAGTTTAAATCAACCAAAAAGAAAACTTTAGTATTATCAGAAATAGCAAAGGAAAATATCCAATGCAAGTTAAAGTATGTCTAGCTAGATTTATGGCCAGCTATTCTGGACATTATGTTGGGAACTTGAGAGGCAGGCTGATATATAATTTTTATTTTTAGTGGGCCATAAAAAGCACACAGACGGCCATATTTTTATGAGGCGGCAGGTGTCTGAGAAACAACATTAATTTTGTTTGGCCTTAACTCTTCCATGACTGAAGCTTCCTGAAATTGTGCGAAAACCCTGTGCCAATGCATTCTCTTATACAGTAATGCCCTAAATAATCGACTCCTTAACCACAGCAGAATTATGGGTAATTTTTTAGGATTTAGTCGGAAATATGGCTTGTTGCCATTCATCGGAAAGCTCTCACTGGGATTTTCCGATAAATGGCAACAAGCCATTATCCATATTTCCGACTAAATCCTGAAAAATTACCCATAATTCTGCTGTGGTTTAGGAGTCGACTATTTAGGGCATTACTGTATATGTGAGTTCCCCCATATGGAGCATTGCATATATAAGAGAAAACAATCGCCTAACAATATTTACATTGACATTGTAAGTCAGTGCATTCTCTTATATATACAAGGCTCCCTATGGGAGACTAGCATATATAAGAGAATGCACTGGCACAGGATCTTTAATGCTGCACCAGTGCAGCTTCCATCATGAAAGGATTAAACAAGTGTTACATTTTGTGTAACTGCAAATCAAGAAGTGATCACTGCAATAACACCTGGCAAGCTTCAAATAGTCTGTCTGTCATTTGCAGGTCCCCAGATGGTGAATTTAGTAATGCTATCCCGCAGAGTGGGCTAGCTTCACCAAATTCACCCTCTAGGGATCCCATTCTGCTTAGGCCTCATCATCTGGGAAATATATATAGTCTCAAATTAACATTTTTCAGTTTAGTTACTATTTCCCTTCTGTTCAGTTTCTACACATGTATATCCCCTAATTTGCAGAAGATAAAATGCATAATCGAGGTGACTAATAATGGGTGAACATCATTTGGATGCCAATTAACCCTTTCTAAACTGAATGGATTCTCCCACTCAGTTATAAAATTATGCATTGAAATGGTCAATCTCTTTGAAGAGCTGATGAAAATCCTAATGGATGTACATTTCTAGATCTTGCAATTAAACTTAGTTTCTGTATTGAAGGGATTCCCTCCATTTCATTGGAGAGTGGCACAAACTATTCACGATTTCATTGGTTTATGGCATGACAGTAGAGCCCGGAGCCGCCATCGTACGCCGCCGCCGCCAGCCATATTGGCTACAAGCCGCCGCCAGCCATATTATTTCTAACGCCAGCCACATTTAAAAATCTCCGCCACCGGAATTGTAAAATGGCTGAGTCGTGTGCATGGGCTTATATGTCAAGCACAACTGTTCTGTGAATCGCAAAGAACTAAACCGCATTGCCTAATATTGGTATACTCGCATGGACACAGCATGGTTGTTATATTATCAGAACACCTGGCCCCTTAATGTGGAATAGACTATCCCAATGCATGCTTTCATATAACTGAATGGGCGCATCCATTCGGTATTGAAAGGGTTAAAATATAAATTGTTTTTATCGACAACACCCAGTCTCAGACATCACTGGCATTTGTCAATATATACACATAAGAATAGAAAATAGTTTGAAATATTATATATCATTACTATCGGGTTCATCATTCAATGATGCATGCATATATCGCAAGATGGCAGTGGTGATAGCTGTCTGAAGTCGACAGAAGTCCCAATGTAACTACTTATACCGATTAGATAGTAGGCCTATATCCATGCCAATCCTTCGTGAATTTTCGCCACAATGGAAAAGCCCAACATCAAAAGATTACGTGTGGTCTGGAATTATACGGGTTCACCACAAACGCTAAAAATAACGGCGTCTATAACCGGTAACAGGGGATTAGGAAAATTTCGGAAACGAAAATACGCTGAATGATAACATCTCAGCCGGCTGAGCCGCCATATTTCGTCAGCCACGAACGTCGTGACTAAGCCGGCTTAGCTAGTTAACTAGCCACGAAAATCGGTTGAGCCAGCCATGAAAACTATTTGTCGTGGCTTCGGGGTCTACATGACAGTCACTTCATAGATCAGAGGTGAACAACGTGTTGACAATTTTCCCATGCATTGTCAAACACAACTATTGTTGGAAAACTGAATACAGGCGATATATCCATAATTCAAGTTACTCATCACAATATAGGAGACTTCATCTTCGAGTTTTTATCAGTCAACGATATTCGTGACTGATTATTTTTTTTAATCTTGTATTTATAACTACTTCTAAATACTACGATTCTAACAAACATTTACTATGCCAGGAATGCACTCCAAATTTGGAAATAGTTTATTACATCATGTAGGGAATGAGGAAAATGTTCAGATAATAAGTTCAACAAATGGCCTATGGTCACTAAAGGAACTACTCGTCAATGAGTATTTAGTATAGAAATGGTTAAAGATGGTCTATCTCTTCCTAAACATGATTTATATTTTTGCTACACTCCGAATGAATGCGAGCCATAAAATGTCCCAAATTGATTGTTTGTATATGATACCATATAATTTGCATACGTAGGAAATTATCTACCAGTATATAATACTTGTTACAGGAAGAGATAGATCATCTTTAAAGTAGTGTTCAGTCGAGCCTGTTGCATACGTTACATTTAAATTGGATTACAGACAATAACGCCAAGGCATTCTGATGGATCTGATACATCAGTTATGTTTTATCCGTAAATGCACGGAAAGATTCTTATTTTCAATGCAAAGTATAAAGCATAATGCATACCTTATATGGCTTGTGTCATGTTTCTTGTATTCAATCGATAAAAGACGGCGGCTGTCTTCGAAGCGAAGGAAAATCAACATGTATTTATGTCAAATTGTTAGTTGTTCGGATTTTACATTATCGTACAATTAACTTATTATAAATAGATTTATTTTATTCCAATATCGAACTTATTAGCTGCAATTATTAATTGGAAGCTCTGCATTATAACACAACATACACGCTCATGTGAATGCAGACAACAGATCGTGTCAACGCAATGTACGGACCAACGCAATGTATTCAACAGAATCGTCTGAACACTCCATGATAGTTTCACAGAACTTTCTATGATACCTATGCTTGTACTTACAGGAAGTATATTATTCAATGTATAAACTAGTACAGTGGTATCATTTTGACCTGTATACGGTAAATAAAGCGACAATGCAGACATGACATGCTAATAGAGGACCCGAAATACATGTTGACACCTGATTAGAGAAGTTTTTGGCAAGATATATATTGGGATATGTAAATGGGCACGCTATCTCCTTCAGTGATATAGCGGTAGTCCAATTTTACTTCGACCACACAAGTTTGTGATCTCGGATATAAATGAGAGACCGATCGCAGATGTTAACCCATCCCTTGGCGATAGTAAATTACTATGATTGGAATCATAAATGAGAGTTTTGGTGTTGAATTATAGAGTATACTGTTATGTACTATTATAGACAAATGTACATAACACAAATTATTGGAATTTATGGGTCACTCGCATTTATATAAGAGAATGCACTGGTACAGAATCTGTAATGCTGCACCACCACAGCCTTGGGTTAAGAGAGTCCAATTTTAGTTTACAATGTTAATATATCAAATTCTACCAACAATATAGATCAAGTTAAGCCACCTCACTGCTGACTCATTAATATCAATTATATAGCAGAGCTGTCAACAAATCACAGGAATTGTTTATGTTGAAAGCTGACATGTTGAATCTTTATTTTAAATTAGATACCATAGCTTTCTTTATCAGATTATCTGCACATTGGCATAAGAGACATCAGAAAATAATATAGCCTTATCAATAGCTAAGTAGTCCAAAGGCATGGGATGGAATTGATGAATTGGATTTAATGTCGCTCCAAACAAATTTACCAGTACATAACACAAGATTTTGGACCGATTTAAACAAATTTGGTGTGGTGACTCGGGATACCCTTGGCAGAGTTATAATGGTGTTAGTTTTTCAAATTTGTTTAACTTAAAAAAAAAAAAAAAAATTAATTATTTAAAAAACAATATATTTTATTAATTATTTTTTTATTTATTTATTTTTGTTGTTGTTTTTTTTTTAAATTAGCAAGGAATTCAATCTTTTTTTTCAATGTTATAATAGTACATAACAGTATATTCAATGTTTTTTTGTTTTTTTAAGAGTGAATATTTTTTCGAAAAAGGGCCATAACTCAGTTAAAAATTGTCGGATCAAACCCTTATTCGAACTCGATCTGTATTTTGTGCTGAGAAATTCATATACAAATTTTGGTTCCATTCAGATAGAAAATATTTGAGTTATCGCACCATGCGTAAAGTGTCTACAGACAGACGGACGGACTAACGACGAGTGGTCAATCCGGACAACGACACTATGTTTACCATTCTATGGTATGGGTAAACATAAAAACCGGCATAGGACAAAACATGCAAAGATATGACACCCACATGTATATGTAATTTATCACGTGGATCTAGGAAGTGATTTTCTGTTTTTATATACATGTAATAAGTGTAGATTTTAAAGAATGATGCCATGCTACTGGGATTTGTAAAGATTATAATATTACAGTATGCAGAGAGTGAATCCAGTAATTCACATACTCACTTCTATCATCTTCAGTCTCTAAGTTAACTGTAATATTCAAGATTTATGATGTTTCCAGTAAAACTAATCAACATAGATAATATGGTGTTTTATGAAGGATATTTCTCTGAATGGTAATTTGTTCTGACTTTCATATACTGTCATTCCCTTGACCGATGGATGTTATCAAACAAGATATTTTGAGTAATCCCCATATTTTTTTTAAATGGACTATGGGAAAGTTATAGCAGTCAAATGAACTTACTGACACCACCTATTTCTATAGTCCAACTATATATCAACAGTATGTTAAGCTACTGGACTCATATGTTGTTATAAACTGCACTGAAGAAGTAGTTCAGTAATAATTCTCAGCAGAGATGTCAAACATGATGACAAAGTTTTCAATGTTTTCACAACGAAGTGTTGGTTCTCGGGCAATTTTTTTTAATCAGTATTTAAGGGAAGGAGGCTTTTATTTGTTTTTTTTTCTGCCCATAGTAAGCATGGACAATGATACCTTCCTCTGTCTAGTAATAACCAGAAAATGTAGTTATATAAACTCATTTCATCTATTATATATTTTGGAACTTCTGTCTGTATGTCTGTCTGTATGTATGTGTGTTATAGACTCGAAAACTGCCCGACCGATCCGACTCAAATTTGTATGTAGGCCTACCTTGATCCCGGGAACAATATGGGCAGATTCAATTTCATGTCCTTGACCTTGGCCTCACTCATATACGCTCATGTAGCCATCTACTTCATGTTCTATGTCCACAAGTCACTCTCCACACTTTACACAGATATGTTAGAGTTCAATGCACACTAATGTCCAATACATATAAAAAAAAGTTATTTTTTTCTTCAAATTTATAAGTTTTTATGTCATATCATCAGGCATCAAAATAAAAATGCCTAACTCTGCCCTTTTTATTCAATGCAGCGGGGCCTAAGAAACAAAATCCCTTATATTTGGCCTTACAATGTCTATTACAAAATCAGGAGAATATTTAGACAATGTTGACAAACACATTCATAGCCTATGATAGGCCTTTCTATAATGAGTAGTTTCCTTAGGAAATGTTCAGATAATAAGTTCAACAAACGGCCATGTTGAATTTATTATCTGAACATTTCCCACCATTGAGTAGAAATCCTTCAGCAGTTGTACTATCTGTTCATCTGTCTGCCGTCTGCTTATATCGCCTGAAATCCCTCTAGATAATTAATGGACCATTCCAATCTGTACTTTAATAACTGAATGGAGAATGATCGGAGAATCCATGAGTAAAGAAAGGGTTAACTTAATTACCTCTAACTGGATCTAGCCTGTCCATATCTGCGTATAGATTCTGAACAATCTCTGATCTGTCAGCAAGTGGTCTTGTGGTCACATGACTTTTCCACTTTTTGAATCCAAACTGCAAAAGAAATTTCTCCAAATTATGCATTTCCTTTGAAAAACTTTAAAGAACTACTTAATTTCCGAATGCACAAATCACATTATGTACCACATATTCCATATTATATAACAATGGAAAGAGGAAGCTCCAAAACGTTGTATTATCATCTTATCCAGTCGAATAAACTGTGAACATGTTGCTTTTGCCAAGGTACCAACATTTGTTCTGGGCTTAAATCCCGGCTTAATTTTTGAATCTCCAGATCACACTCAATACGATATATTCCATTTTATATACCATTTGGAAGAGGAACAATATATATATATATTCTACCGGAATACAGAACAGCTGTGGCCAAGGAGTTTTCACCAAGTGACAGAGATTCTCAGATTCACACCAAGACTTCCCCCGTTATTTACCCCAGAATGCATCATAATTCACAACTAAGAGATAGAGTTATTTATCTTTCTTTGAGAATAATAAACTGGCAGTACAGACCAGATCGAAATTAAGCACAGAAAATACGTTGAGAAACAACATGTTCACATTTTATTCGACCGGATAAGTTGATAATACAATGTTTTGGAGCATCCTCTTTCAAAAGTATATAATATGGAATACGTTTACATATAGACGATCTACAATTCATCCCCAGTTTATAGCTGAATTTACAAAACTCATCCAGTAAATTATCTGAACATTTCCTAAGGGAGCTATACTCATTAAAGAAAAGGCTATGAGTATGTTTGTCAACATTATCCGAATATTCTCCTGATAGACACTGTAAGGCCAAAAATAAAGTATTTTGTTTCTTAGACCCAGACCTAATTTACTGGACGAGTTTTGTAAATTCCACTATAAACTGGGGTCGAGTTGTTGATTCTATTTATTACATAATCCAAAATCTCGATAAAACATACTTAAATCAACAAATTGGATGCAAAACCAACATCACCTTCTTTAAGACCTGTGATGACGTTTTCACGTAACTATGCATTGTTTGTCCGCATAAATAAATAGTCCCAGATACATAAAGGCTCTTTGGCATATTTAGTGGTGTATATTTAATGAAATAACTTTTCAAGCTCTTCATACATTTAGAGTTTGTTGAAAAAATAAGAAGGGAATCTGAGAATCTCTGTCACTTGGTGGACATTCCTGTCCCATAGGGAGCCTCGCATATATAAGAGAATGCATTGGCCTAAAAATATTGACCTTGACATTGTAAGCCAGTGTATTCTCTTATATATGCGAGACTCGCATATATAAGAGAATGCACTGGCACAGGATCCTTAATGTGGCACTAGCATAGCTCTTATCATGAAAAGGTTAAATATAAACAAATTAACGATAGTCTAACCAGATAGTTATTGGACATTCTGTGTGCTTCAATCTCATTCTCTGGGTTCGGTAGCACCACAAATGGATCTGGTGCATTCGGTGACTTTGGACTCTCAACATCTTCTGTCGTTGCTTGTCCTCGCCTTTGCCTTGGTGTGTTTGACTGAAGTGTTATATCAGGAGTGATAGCTCGTGATGATGATGGTGATGAAGCCCTGCTCAGTTTTTTCTCTGTCTCTTCATCAATTGGAACATAATCAAGTTGATCCGACATGCTCAATCTCTATAAGAATTTTATGTCACTGATGCCATCATTGCAGTATGCCATGGATAGTACTTGTTGGTCTGTTGAATGAATAAATCTATATTAACCATTTACCCAACAGAACGGCCCTGTGCCAATGCATTCTCTTATATATGCGAGTCGACCATTGGTCGCCTCGCATATATAAGAGAATGCATTGGCTTAACACATTAAAAATTATAAAATTGTTAAAGAATGTAAGAAAAAATGGTAAAAAGTGTTAAAAAAAGATTTTTTTTAGGCCAATGCATTCTCTTATATATGCGAGGCGACCTATGGTCGACTCGCATATATAATAGAATGCATTGGCACAGGGCATAACTGTAACTATCACAATGTGGTCAAGGAGCCGGTTCCAATGATATCCATATTTGTATGGTTCTATTGAGACAGACCGAAGATATTTTAGGCTGTTGAAGCTTTATTTGGCCGGTTTTGGCCGGTTTGTTGGGTAAAGGGTTAACCTCAGCCATAATGGAATGGAGAGAACTTGTAATATGGTAGATATCACTTTGAACAACTTATATTTAGGTCAAGAAAAATAACATATGTGTTTGCCCTATCCTGCCCAGTTGGTATCAGTTTGGTCCAACCCACTTTAATTTCATTGGTTTTGAGAAATACAATGTATTACGTATCCGTCCGACCATCCAAAATCTAATTTAAAAAATTGTACTTGTCCAAATTTATTTCCACCTCCCCACCCCGTTTATTTTCCAATCGTTGCAGCAGCAAAAGTGTGACATGAGTTATCTCTATTTTACAATCGTCATAAGTCAGCGATTTCACAAATATTATTCGGAAACACAAATATTATTCATTTCGGCCTTATCAATTGTATTAATACAGTAATGCCCTAATTATTCGACTCCTTAACCCTTTTAGTGCCAGGGGCCGATCTCATCGGCCCTAATTTACAGTCTGTAAAATCGGCCATTTTGTTTGGGTTGAATTTTTTTTGGGTAAGCTTAAGTATGCTATAGCGAATTTAAAAACTGGAAAA
This sequence comes from Siphonodentalium dalli, assembly GCA_032622095.1. Lineage (NCBI taxonomy): Eukaryota > Metazoa > Mollusca > Scaphopoda > Gadilida > Siphonodentaliidae > Siphonodentalium > Siphonodentalium dalli. Next base: position 78,604,164 of record CP136065.1, read on the forward strand.
AACCTTAGGGGCATGTTATAACTCAAAACTATCACCAAGTATTCATAGTAATAATTTTGATGCCCATGAAAAACGTAAGATTCCCTGGCACTAAACCTACAAAAACAAGTCTGGCACTGAAAGAGTTAACCACAACAGAATTATGTGTAACTTTTCAGGATTTAGTCGGAAATATGGCTTGTTGCCATTCATCGGAAAGCTCTCCCCGAGAGCTTTCCGATGAATGGCAACAAACCATATTTCCGACTAAATCTTGAAAAGTTACCCATAATTCTGCTGTGGTTAAGGAGTCGATTAATTTGGGCATTACTGTAGTTGATCATGCAGCTGAGATGATTAGAAAGAAGATAAAACTCCCATGTTCGCACAATATAAACTTTGTACAAAAGTATAAAAATATGCTGCTGTTGGTCTAAAGTAGATCATGCCATGAATCTCTACTCTGGCTAATGCCTGTGGAGATCATATTCCACCAATACAAAACCTGGGAACTTTTTGAAATTTTGACAGGGAACCTTATAAAGTCGATAAAATAACACAGGGAATATATTTCTTAATGATTATCTGTTCCTTAAAGGTACTCAATCCGATCAGAGGGTTATTATTGTTATTATTGTTAATCCGAAAATTAATAGATTTAAAAAATCGATATCTAATCACTCTGAGCTTTGATGGGTGGGTTCCTCGACTCGAATCAAATATTTTTTACCCCCAAAGCCAAAGAAATAGTAATATAGGACCCTCTGATTGGATTGAGTACCTTTAATAATGTACTTCACTACATGTAAAGGTCCCAACTCGAAATTGCATGATTTTCTGTGACTTTTGAGAGCCGATATCGCAATAAACATTCAATTAATTACACAGGAAAAATTCAATAATTGTAAGAAACGCAAAGAAAAATCACTCACAAAGTCACTTAAATCATGAAATTTCGAGTTGGAACCTTCACCTACAGTGAAGTACATTATTAAGGAACAGATAACAACTAAGAAATATATTCCCCACGTTATTTTTTCGACTTTATAAAGTTGGTTCCCTGTCAAAACCTCAGAAAGTTCCCAGGTTTTGTACTGGTGGAATATGATCTCTACGGGCGTTAGCCATATAGTAGAGATTCATGGTACATTCTAGGTCTAAAGCAACATATTCCCTTAGAATCCCTACTGATTAATGGTTGAATAAAAGGTCGGCGACGAAAATGTCCCCCGACGAAGGTGGCAGGTTTGAAGGATTTATGGGTTTCAGAACCCTATACTACAAACTGTTGGAGGAATTGATTACACCAATATGATACAAAGTGCATATTCACTAAATATGTTGCACATCTTCAATGTGTCGACAAAGGGTCAATAACTCTAAAATCGCAGGTACACAGGTTACCATGCTGGTTGACATCTGTGTTAAGTTTTAGAAATATTGACTGAAAAATGACGGAATACAAGCTCAGACAAAGGATGCATCCCAGGATGTACGACTCTTTGTCGAAAAAGCTCAATAACTCCACCAAAATGAGTTCAAGCGAACTCAAAATCACAGGTGAGCAGTTTCCCATGCTGGTTGATATATGTGCCAAGTTTTTTTAAATTGACCAGAAAATGACAGAATACAGACAGACACATGGACGAAGATCATTACTATAGTCCTCCGTCAGAATGTCTGGGGACAAAAATCAAAAAGATGTCTACCTGTATGTTCTGTGAAAGTTCCAGCTAATGTTGTGTCAGGCATGACATTTCCCACTGTTGAAGATTTTTAGCAAAGTTGGGTGGGGGTGTGTGAGAAAAATGGCCTCCCTCCCAAACCCCCACCTGAGAGTATGATATCTACGGGCATAGCCATAGTAGACATTCATGACATGATCAGATCTGGGAAATTCAGCTTCAGTAGTTGAAATCAACTATTCTAGATGAATTCAGCTATAGATTATACATGTACTCTCCAGCCGGTAAGTTCATGCACACACGACAAGATCGGGAAAATGCGCATCAAAAATAGTTTACCGATCTCTGAAAGGCACGGATGGCCTTCATTATATATGGGAGGCCATTTTCACAAATTTTTAATAATTGGACTCAAGCGCAGTTAAATTTAGCTTTAGCACAATTCAATTATGCCTAAGTGCAACTCATTGCACTTACTAATACATCTCCTCCGAATTGTGCTTTATAAGCGCAATTAAATTGCACTTAATAGCCATAAAAAATTATCACCCCTCCAAAGTCAAATGAGGTTCATAAACTCTCACCGGATTGTCATCCTGCAGACTATTCTATAAAAATTAAATGATTTTTATTTATTGTGCTTAAGCACAATTGAAATTATAGAGTTTTTAATTGTGCTTAAGCACAATTGTTAAGTGCAATTGAATTGTTCTTAAGCGCAATTATAATTACATTTAATTGTGCTTAAGTGCAATCAATTGCGCTTAAGTCCAATTATTTAGTAAATGTGAAAACGGCAGCCCATTGTTATAGGTTATAATTTAGAAATAACAGTTACCAAATTATGAAAATTTCCTAAAGAATATACTAATAGTATACCGGTAGTGTAATGATAGTATGAAATTATGATGCGATATTATCCACAAAACACACTTTGTGTGAGTCGAGCATTTGTTTATATACAGCACGTAAATAGTGAGCGATAAGCAAAACATTCAACACCGTGGCAATTTTTTTGGGAGAGTGATTCGAGGTGACCATTCAACACGAAATATTGAAAGGCGATGATTTAATAGCAAATGCTATACTGGTATGTTGTAAACAACTTGGTGGCATTTCTAACCAAAGTGCACTTAGTGGATCTCCCGGGTGTTCAGCTTATTGCATACTCTTTACATACTGCATGTTTGTTTACATATAACATATGTCATTTGTTTACATACACTGTAACACAGAGTACTACCACAAAAAAAAACATGCAAATTACGCTATATATAATATGATTGATATCAGACAAAATTTGTCTACAATATATTCTTTCTGTTTATGGCAGTTTTAAGTAATAATGCCTGATTCAACCATTTAGATTTAGAAACTAGATGATGACATCGGTAGCCTGCTTTTGATGTGCATTTTCCGCGATTTTGATATGTTGCATAAAACTTACTGGATGGAGAATATAATCTATAGCTGAATTCAACTAGGATAGCTGATTTCAGCTATTGTAGCAGAATTTTCACATTTCACAGACCTAATGATCTGCAGTACATGTAGGACTGTCCAATTATTTTTTATGAACTAGCTTTATCAATGAATTCACCACAATCACTAGTAATTGCACTTCAAGTCCAATTATTTAATAAGTATGAATTTAGCACCAACCCCCACCCCCAAAAAGACTTCTACATTTAGATTTGTATAACACTGCAGGGCTACATGTAAAACAGCGAAAGGTGTTGTCTTCGTATTTTTTTCAAGAGTTACGGTATCTATCCTGGAAATGCACTAATTAACCTATGTGATAACCGTCTGCGCCTTTCCGTGGGTTTTATTTAATAGTTCCCATTGATCCGTTAACTATATATAGTCGAAAAATTATGGGATAAAGATATTCAATTAATGTATAGTCAATTTTGGACTACGTTCACTGTTGCACAGCATGGAAGATTTGCAGAATCCTAGATTCCTCTAATTTTCCATACTTATACAATAGATATATTGACAATGAAATAGGACTGCAAGGAATAAACATATTTACAGAACTAACAAAATGATCACAGAAATTAGGTGCAGATGGTTTAATATCTTGTACATAGGTTAGCACTAGTTCCAGGGAAACCCTAAAGATTTACACTCTATACTATACATGTATATCATGTATTTGACTCAACTGGGTCTAGGTTAGCACGTTTCCAGGATATATAACTCTTTAAAAACCTACGAAGACAAAACTTTCACAGCCATACAACTAGTAGTACCAGGTACAGTCTTATTCGACTTACTCTTAGGAATCATATTATCAGTGATTATCAGATTACCTGATTACATTTACCTGTTTACAAACTTGTGTAGAATTATCGTACTTTAGTCAATAACCTCGCATATAAATTAGAATATGCCAATACGACTCACATTAATTCAATCAAACATGGTAATAAAATATCTTTTACCCAGGTGCAAGTAGTCGACGGAAAATTTTTAAACAATAGCAAAATATCGTGTTAAAATTCTTAAATTTGTTCAGAAAATGTACATTCTGAACCCTATCATGTGACACTGTGGCCAGTGCTAATCGCCTAATGATAACAAATCTTCTAGTAAGTTTTGACAGGATGTATATTATCCCGGAATGCAATATTATTGTTATAAAATGTGAAAGCGGGAACAGCCCCGTTTTCGGGTCCTACCAGGGATTATAAATAATTTATATATATATTTATACTCCCTGGTCCTACTAAACAACGAACATAAACGAACACAGGTCTAAAAAGCGGATTAGAAGGGTGAAATTGGATTTGTGGATTCGTGGGTGTACATTCTATGTGTACGCGGTGTTATTTCCATACTTTGATGACTTATTTTTTTAGTTATTAGCATTATTTGAACACAAAGCTACTAAACAATGGACACAAACGAACATTACATTGGCCGTATATAGCACTATAAAGCGTTAAAGGTACTCAATCCAATAAAACTCCCCTCAATTACTATTTCAATGGCTTCGGGGGGGGGGGGGGGGGGTAAAAAATATTTGATTCGAGTCGAGGAAGCCACCCATCAAAGCTCAGATTTTTTAGATATCGATTTTAGAAATATATTATTTTTCATTATCGGGAATACTTTCTGTCCCAGAACACAGTCAAAATTGCGTTATTATTACCACTTGATTTTAGAGTTATCCACCCTTGTCTGTTTGAATAGTGTTTTGGTGTACACATCTCGAGCATATTACGAAGTTGAAGGCAATTGTTAGTAATCATCTCGAGAAAATAACAAATTTCAAAAATCAATATCTAATAACTCTGAGCTTTGTTTGATGGGTTCCTCGACTCGAATCAAATATTTTTTACCCCAAAAGCCAAATAAATAGTAATATAGGACCCTCTGATCGGATTGTTGTTGTTGGAATCTGTTGAGATGGGGACCCTCTGATCGGATTGAGTACCTTTAATCAATGTGTTAATTGACTACCGTTTACTCTCGCGGCTTATAATTAAAAATACTCTGTCTCTTTGTTAATTACACAATGATTACTGAGTTGTTTTGACTTTGTTTAACTCCCCTCCGTCTCAGTCTTTATCTGGGCTTTGGGACCAGAAGACTTTGTAGAAGTCAGGCAAATTTAAAGTTATATATATATATGTATTTTTTTTAATTAAGTATATATAGGCACGGGCTCAGGTCGCTGACGCGATTTGTTACGTAAATGTATCTTTAGAATTCGCTTATGAGTTTAAGATTGGCATTATGAGATACACATAAACACAGAATGACCCCCACGAATCCACAAACCCAATTTCACCCTTCTATCCCACTTTTTTGGACCTGTGTTTGGCATCGGAACGATTATGAGAAGTACAGGTGTACTGCTAATTATTTTTCAACATGACGCACTTTGATTGACGCACTATTCCGCTTTTTTGACTTGTGTTCGTTTATGTTCGCAATAAAATAATGTCTAATTTCAACTACAAATCAACTTTGTATTGAATAAAGCATTTCTCCCTGAATTTTGATAATATGTACAGCAATATTATGTATACGCAAATCTTGTTGATTTTCTTGAATTTTTTTCTGAAACACATAATTATGCTGAAGGGGTCACTCGATTTCACCAAAAAAAGTGCTGAAGTGTACACAGGATTTTCAATATGTGCTGAAGGGTTTGAAATGTCGTTCTAAAGGCATAAGTCGGATTCCTTATGTCGAAAAAAATGGTCGCGCGTTTTCGGAATGTTAAAAGCGATATGAGAACGGTTTCTATACCACCAGTGTGTCTATTTTCAGAATCTACCTGTTTCCAGCTTGATATTTTAGTGGAAACAGGTTTGTGTGAGGCTTTTGTTTGTGTACCCCTCTATTTTGTTCCGGTCCACCTGGTAGTAAAAACATGCTATTACGCATAGCAAGTTCGATAAGTGGCTTTCTTTGTTCCTGGAAATCGAAAAACATGGAGAGATCATGCCACAAATTGCATAATTACATATCTTAATGTGAAATTTTATCATAAAATCATCAGATGAATTGTATTTATGGCTGCATATTAAATTTTTCCACCAAATATTAAGGTACTGTATATTCTTAAAATCAGCTATATCACATATAGACGAACATGAACAATCTACAAGGATATCTTGATAATATGTCACAAACAAAACGTCGATACATAAATTTTTGGTAAAGATATTACAGAAAAGCTAACCCTACCCCCACCCTCGCTAATTTCACAAGTCAGATTCCTTTTGTCGAAAAAATCGGTCACGCAATTTAGGAATGCCAAAGACGACATGCGAACGGTTTATTTATCAATAGCGTGTCTACTTTCAGAGTTTACCTGTATCCAGTTGAAATTTTATTGAAAAAAAGTTTTTTTGGACTGTTTTTTATAATTTAAAGAGCGTTTACTTATTATGCAAATATTAATCCTCATATCTAACCTTCTGTACTAGAGTAGCTCATGGTGGTTTTGTATGCACTTGTATGTCCAGAGCAAAATTCTTCATGAATCCACTAATTGAAGGTACACGAACAATATTTGGTTGGTAACACATTTCCTATTGACGGCGAAATGGGTGAAATGGCCACACCCCTTTTTGCGCGAAGTACTACCACCCGTCGTGACTATATCTCCAGAACCGTTGGACATAGGGGGTCGTGTGACCACTCAAAATGTGCGGAATGGCCACACTATGGGGGGTCAGTAATACATGTTCATATCCAAAAGTCAATGGTTTTTAAGATAATTGCCAAAAACCAAAATAAAATCCATTTTTGAGGGCCTGAACCCCAATTTTGGGATTCAGCACTTTTATCTCAAAGTTGAGCCCCCAATTATAATTTTATTGACCTATATCCATCGGTGCCACATACAGGTATCATTTCTGATATTTTCTGTACCATTATCGGATGGGATTGACCTTCAGGGAGCACTTGACCCTGAAAATAAGGTTTTTGGATGGAATATATTGGTCGTAGAATGAAAAACAGACATTTTCCCAATAACAAAGATGTTGAGGAAATCATCAATTACAGGGTATTTGATCAGTAACCTAAAATTCCTACAAAATGTTACCTGGTGATATAATTTGAATGTAGTTCATCTTTTGTTATCTAGATTTCATGGCCTTTGATGTGAGATGGTTGCCAAAATGGTTATAAATGGAATGGCATATACATGTATCACATTAGTAGTATACATGTAAATGAGTTCAATGTGTTCTTTTCTTTAAACGTATGGGAGAACAGGGTGTTTTTATGGTATTCTAATGTTGAATTGAATTATACTCAGCCCACAAGCAGGTTTAGTGATGTTGAGTTACTACAATTTGATCAATCAGTATGATTCGGTAGTCGAGCAGGTTGTGTCTTTATCAGTCCCACATCAATTTTGATTGGCTGCATCACCATTTTGTATAAAGGTTCTACAATTTCCCTAACACTTACATTATTTTAGAACAAATACTGGCTAGCCTGGCATGATCGCCTATATTTATATCCTGATATATGTATATGTACACGTAGATGTATATTTGCCCTAAATTGTTTCGGTTCAAATTTGGGTTTGTAAGAAAATAATTCATAAGAAAGATGCAGTTGCAGTAATATTAAAATATATTGTCCTGTTCAAAACTAACAAATACATGTCTATTGATTATTGGTGTGATATCCAGTAATAAAGACTAAAATAATCCTTCAGATTATTTTATAAGGGCTTTAGTCCAGTTATAATAAATCCACACATTAAAAATATAGGGCTTCCATACATACAGAATATTTTCCAACTTGACAATCGTTCCTTGTGTTCAACTGAGTGAGTTCATGTGAGGTTAATGGCAATTTATTTGGCAAGCTTGATTCTAAAGTGTCTAGCTTTATAGGCTTGAAATTCCGAATGCAATCCTGTTGCGTTGTGAGCTCAGAGTGAGTTAGAAGAAAAATACAAGCATCAGTTGATATGCAGATATAAATACATACAAATCTACATTCTGCTGGTAGTAATGCATGCTATGCAATCCTCCCTCATGTTTCAACTTATCAAGGAAAAATGATCACATTACCAATGACTATGATAGTCAGATATTTTTGTAGATTTTGTAGATTTGTGGATGTTGTAGATTTTGTAGATTTGTGGATGTTGTAATGCAATATAGATCTCCATTATAGTTGCACAATTTTATTTTTCATTTCGTCCCTTTAAATTGACTTTTATTTTTTATGTATGTATATGTGCCACTCCAAAAATGTCAGTAAAAGTACTGTAAACCGTTTGGTTTGATGTTATAGGCACAGGAGATATATATATATACTTTACATGTCAAATATTGTGAACCCTGCATGTACGTGTATGTGTGTCAGTCGCCTTATGTGTGTGATGTACATGCAGTAACTACATGTATATTCTAGTGAAATGTATGGTCTGCACTCTGCAGTATTTCAAAAACATGCAATGGCCATGCCTACATATACATATGTACACTGATTCTAACACAATGATTGTCAGGTTATAATCTATGTTTGAGGAAAGTTACTATGTATTTTACATTTGTGTTGCATTTGTCAATATTAATGGGTCCGAGGAGCCCAGATGTTACTAGAGCAGAGCCCATTTAATTTTCATGAGACTGGTGGACTTCATGTCTATACTCCTAAATAAACATGACTCTGAGTCTTATCAGACCAAGACGGTATTGTGTAGGTTTTACTAGAATTATATTTAGAAAAGACTCAACCATTATTTTTCCACTACCCTATATATCACAATATATTCATTTGACAGTATTCATCCCAAGTTTAGTGGTGATGCTAATAAATTTGGTATGATAGTCAGGTAGAGCAAAGCGATCTGAACAAATCGAGGATAAGCCACTATGTGTAGTGTACATTAAAAAACATGTATATTGTGAAATATTTTAATAATGGGTGCTGGTTTTTACAAACTGGCCATAATTGAGATGACTATTCCTGTTGTTTACCAAACATCAGCGTACACATTAAATATTTTGAAGAAGTATATATGTTCTTGAATGTTTCATACAGACACTGACTTTTGCACAAATTGCTCGGATTAGCCAAACAATGCAAAAATAACCAACTTTAGGTAAAATGATGGTACTATTTCTTAACAGAATCGCTTTGACCTACAAACATCATAGCAATTCAGCAGTACCCATCAGCATAATATAAAATTAGCAGGACCACTTAACCTTGGGTGGTATTGAAAATGAAAATATCTTTAAAATGGTAAGTTATGAGGGCTATTAACTATTATGAAGAATTATGTTAGTGAAATTATAGACCCTCATCTTCTCCAACCTGCAACCATCATGGCCAATCAAAACTAATGTGGGACTGGCAAAGGCTCATTCTACTATTGATTGAATAGTGATGATTCCATCATTTCCTAAAACTTTTTGTGAGATGAGGTGTCCTTTTGGAAGAATTGATTACTTCTGAAATATATACTGGTATATATGGTCATCTCTCATGTTTTTACTACGCCCAGATGCAATACCCATTTTAAGATCGCAACATGTGGCTGCTGCATGAAGCAAACAGCTGGTCATTCCATTTAGTAAAAGTGTTTAGCATGTTTCATAGCTTGGTCACTTAAATCAGATCAGCTGTTAAATGTTGATAACAAATTTTGAAAACATGTTTTGTTCAATCTGTACATTCCTGTTGATTATAGCACAATTGTTACCTGATTTTTGGTAAAGCACACCAGTTTCCAAGGCATGTTCAGTCGGGAAGAGCTCATGTTGTGTGTCGGGGTCAACACATCCTCAGCACCAATTTCCAGCTAATCCCATTGAGTGTGGTCAATTGTGCTCTTAAGTTGATCAGAGAATGCGGATAGTTCTTTAAAAAGTGTCCTTGTGGTATTGTATACTTGTGGTGCATTACATGCTGAAATCGGTTTTTGGCAATTATCTTAAAAACCATTGACTTTTGGATATGAAAATGTATTACTGACCCCCCCCCCCCATAATGTGGATTTTCAGGGTCAAGAGCTCCTTGAAGGTCAATCCCAACCGATAATGGTACAGAAATTATACCTATATGTGGCACCGATGGATATAGATAAATAAAATTATAATTGGGGGCTCAGCTTTGAGATAAAAGTGCTGAACCCCAAAATTGGGGTTCAGGCCCTCAAAAATGGATTTGTTTTGGTTTTCGGCAATTATCTTAAAAACCATTGACTTTTGGATATGAACATGTATTACTGACCCCCCATAATGTGGCCATTCCGCACATTTTGAGTGGTCACACGACCCCCTATGTCCAACGATTCTGGAGATATAGTCACGACGGGTGGTAGTACTTCACGCAAAAAGGGGCGTGGCCATTTGACCCATTTCGCCGTCAATAGGAAATGTGTTACCAACCAAATATTGTTCGTGTACCTTCAATTAGTGGATTCATGAAGAGTTTTGCTCTGGACATACAAGTGCATACAAAACCACCATGAGCTACTAGAGTACTGGTGGACTGTGCGAGTTGAAATTAACAAAAGTATCAAATATAGCTGATTTTAAGAATTTACTTTCAGAGTTTACTTGTTTCCAGTCTGACATTTTAGTGGAAACAAATTATTTGGACGGTTTTAAGACTTTAAAGAGCGTTTCCTGATTATACACATATTAATCCTGATTATACACATATTAACTAACACGATTAGTCTTATCATGATTTATGCGAGTTGAAATTATGCACATATATCAAATATGACTTTGAAATGTATTTTTGAGAATATTGGTGTCGTCAGATAAGTCTCCGCTGGTACAGTACTACAGTTGCGATACAAATTTAACGTTAAACCCTATAGAGAGTTTGACAATTTACTCAAATGTTCACAGTGATGGAACTTAATGGATATCATATATAATATGCATGGCTCTTACATGTAATCTACTGTAACTACATGTGATTTTACAAAAGTAACTTGCAGTACAGTCGGGCCACCAGATACAGTATAGTTGATACACATTTGGTTCACATCAATCATATACAACCACGGGCTTCAGTGGTAATGTCCACTATTCTACAAATGCAATGTTTATCAAGACTAAAGTTTCAGGATGTCGTTGTAAATTGATTGATGGTGTTTGTTTTTTCATCAATTGACAAAATTAATGTCTATTGCCAGGATGAAGTACCGCATTATACGGAGTTGTGTGCTAACACATCTGCGAGTCATATAAGGATTAACTGTCATGTGGACTGTTTTTTATGGAGATGTAACCGTGTGGTAAGTGGTCATAACTTGTGTAAAACCCGAAGGGTTTTACATACAAGTTATGACCACTTACCATAAAAACAGTCCACATGACAGTTAATCCTTATATTTATATACATTTAGCGAAAAGGCCACTTTTGTAAATGTATTTAAATCGAAAAGTGTATCGTGACAAAATCAGCCCAAAATATCCCATAGCACCCTTGGCAAAAGTTAACAGGAACAATTTCTTTATATTGAAACCTGATGATTTATTAAGTTAATCCTGCGCGAGTCCCATGGATGTGGCTAGAGGGGGGGGGGGGGGTGGGGGGGGGGTGTCTCACCCCCCAACTTTGGTCAAAATTTTCAACAGTTGGAAATTTCATACCTGCCAAAACATTAGTTGGAAATTTCACACCAACAATAGGTTGAAAATGTTCTTGTAGTTTGATTTTCAAACAACTTGTTGGTGGAATTAATTGTTTTTGGACCAATATTTGTATATTTTCCTATTTTCAGTCACAATTTTTGACTATAATTGTCATCAGTTGGAATTTTTCCAAACTTAGGGGGGGGGGGTGACAGGTTGGAAATTTCCAACATTCGGAAAGCTTGTGTCCTGGTCCCTCCCCCGTGGCCAGTCAAAACTGCTAGTTAATTTAAGAAAACAATATTGTCATACATTTGGTCAACATTGTCATTGGAATTGTCATCAGTTGGAAATTTCCCAACCTAAGTGGGGGTGTCAGGTTTGAAATTTCCAACTCCAGGAAGGCTTGAGGCTAGTCTAGATGCTAGGATTTTGCAATTTTCTTGTTCAGATTTCAAAATGTTCGCACCCCGGGATGTTAGGATATTAGGCCTGAGCACTAAGGTGCAAGGGGGGGGGGGGGGGTGCAAATGGAATTATGTAAAATTTGTGTTTTGTCTGATTCTGATTCAAGGGGGGAGGGGTGCAGTTGGAATTTCCCAAGGTGGACACCCCCCCCCCACAAACGGAGACCCTCTAGCCACATCCCTGGCGAGTCCAAATGCGCCCAAAACATTACGCGTTCTTCTTTCCAAAACCAATGACGCGGCGATGTAATTATGGGGTTGCAGTTATGACCTCTTGCGCGTTCACCGAGAAATAACTGCAACTAGTCACGTAGTAGGCGCCGACCAATCGGAATGCTGGTTTTAGTGATAATCACACTTAGTATGTAAATATATTTATGTAAGTGTCAGTCACTGTTTGTTAAAATTGTACGGTCATGTAGAGTTTTTTTTGTATATTTTCATTCCAAGCTATGGTGCTTATGGGTCATTCTGTTTTAGTATTAAATTTGGAGAAACCCGATCAACATCAATGTAACAACTACAACAACTCATATATGCCAATGATAGTTTTAGCCATACATGTGAATAGGCTGGTATTGTTTCAAATTTTTAAACAATGTTATCATGTCCAGTCCATATGTATTGCTAAATATTGCTGGGCATAGATGGTTGTTCTACAATTCCTGATCGGGTTTATCCAAATTGGGAGTTTAACTTATGTTCATCTGATGATAAAGAAGACACTTTCTCCGTCCACTCGATACACCCCCCGGGGATACATGTTTCACATACTAAATTAACATCTCAGTCAACATAACAATTTACGCCCTCAAATCCTTTGCCACAAGAATAAAACTAAATTGTCTGTATAAATAGGCAAGACATCTCTGGACACTTTCTTAGAGAGAATTTAGTTATAAGAAGACATAAATGTGCATTGCGTGGTTGGTCTTATATATAGTACAACACATTAAGATGCAAGTGACACAGTGCGCGGACAATAATGCGTCGGATAACATAGATGAGGGGACCCTTCCATCATCCTTCACAATGTATCATGACTCCATGTGTTGTGAACAAACCATCGACTTAGGCGTAATGCATGGGTTGTTCTGTCCCAATAATAAACTTGGCTTTGAACCGATCAACACTCTGGGTCGTGGTACTTTCCCGTAAATTAGATAGTGTCTATAGTCGGATGGTATTGGTTATGTTCAAATTGTGACACAGATATGAAACTGTACATGTTTGTGCCCCGTAGGCCATTGATCATTATAAGATCGAGAAACTTAGTCTAGGCAACTACCGGGAACTCACTGGAAATTGCTATTATAGCTTATATATATGGTTGTAACTCAACGCCAGTGTTTGCGTTTCCGATGAAGTTAATACCCAAATGTGAAAATTGAGATATACCTGGCCGTCAGCGTGAACCAAATGTCTTGATCAAGGTTAGCAACGGTTGCTAATCAAATACCACAATGGTGTACTAATCATTCATTGGTATTGCCTTAATTTAGTCAGTGTTTAATCACATGGTGCTAGTTTTGTTCATAGTTGGGCACATGTATGTCTAAAACTATGCAGCCATGTTTTGCATAGGCCACTGAATCACTGATCATTATCAGATCGGGAGACTTTGCCACCCGATAGCTCCTTAGTAACGGTTACTAAGCACCTACTCCGAATATTCAGGAAAATGCAACTATAGTTGATATCTATTTTACTCATTAAGATCTACTTTAGTGGAAATTCGAATTTTCTTGATTTTCACAGCTATACACGAAGCGTGGAGATTAATTGTGGTTAGAATATTGATGGTGAATGTTGGGTTTCAGTCGCTGTACTGAAGTTCGTCAAATGTAACTGGCGTGGGAAGTGTGAAAGCAAAGTCTATACCGCTATAGTAAAGATCTTAGCTGCACCGAAATGCCCATTTATCAGTAGCATAAATCCCGTGAAAACACAGATTCTCCCAGTGTATGCGGGACGGACTCCGATGACAACGATTGAGTTAATGACAACGAACAACTACGATCTATACCTGTGTATTTGTGACACTACATCCCGTTATGATCAACGACATGGCTTCAAAAACTAGTCAGTGGACAACAAGACAGACAAGTACCAAATAAAACAATAACTTAATATGTAATTACATCGTGAAACTTCAGTCTCGTTTGATTCAACAGACTGCATATTATCGAAATTACAAAACCATTCGACACTTACTTTTGCCAATTACTGTATCTGGAGGCATAACTATATCATATATTGAATCTATTACATCACGGATAGTTATAGTGTGTCACAACACGAGTGTTAATCTTCATATGTAGTTGAGCATCATTGCCAATAAGTAATATTACAATCAACGTTTGAGCATAACACGAAATTCTCCATAGGGTTCAGTGTTAAATTTTGATCGCAACTGTAGCCAGCAAGAATAATCTGATCACATCCATTCTTTTTTAAACTACGTCTATGTTGCATACTTAGTATTTTTGTTATGAATATCAGTACGCGCATACCATCATGTAAAATGGCGCCATTTATCCAAAGTACTAAAATCTCCATAGGGCTCAGTGTTAAATTTTGATCACAACTGTAGCCAACAAGAATGAACCGATCACATCAAAAATTTCAATAATACATGAAAGGGTCACATCTAGTAGTTTGGAAAAGTTTCAAATCGCACTGATCACCATACGCAAGGTGGCACCATCTATCGTTTTCTGTAAATACGAAACGCTCTCTAAATCATGTTGACCCCGATTTAGGACGACCCGCCAAAATTCAAAAATGGAAACAAGTCAAACACACCCACTAGGCATACAAAATCCGTTTTCAGATCGCTTTTAACAAACCAAAAATGCTAAATGACATAAGGAATCCGACTAGCATTCAGTGTTCGTATCTGCCATGATTTCTGTTTGAGAATAATTGTTTACGTTCCAATGAATATTAAAATGTACTGAAAACAAACTGATAATGGGCGCCAGACTTTCATAAACACAATTTAAGTAATGGTGTTCGTGCCGATCACAAATCATGTGTACGATATGTACCCTTCATCACATTTTCAAACCCTGTGTACCCTTCAGCACTTTATTTTGGTGAGAGTGACCCCTTCAGCCATAATTATACCGTAACCCAATGGTGGTTTTGTCCCCGAAATTATTCTCGCTTTTGTCCCAGTTCAGAATCGTTTTGGGAATCAAAATAGATGGATAAATACTTCAATATTTTATCCTGAGGACTTTATTTCTGCCACGGGACAAAATCGAACACGATTCTTCTTCAGCATAGGTTTATATAAATAAAGAACGTACTTTGATTGTGTCTTCATAATATGGTAAATATAAAGAGCGTTTATATAATGCTTACAGTGGGAATATACCGAAAATAATTAATAGTGGTGAAATTGCTATTCGGATCCTTCGCCTAAGTATGTTTAAACAGATAGAGCATGTGCTTAGTCAGCATTCATGCATACAACCTTTAAATATTAATAATTAAAGCTGAGAAGTCATATAATTTTTATGAATCTGGCACCTATTTTTCTTTAGCTTGGAACAATAAAGAGCGTTCCATCCAAGTCTTTTCCGGACATGGCAAGAAACAAAATGCATGTTAAAACGCAGACAAAGTTGACGCTCTTTACCATATCAGGAATACAATATGAAGGAATGCTCTTTATTGATCCACACTGAAGAAGCACCAGGGTCCAGTTTTCTTAAACTTGCATAATTATAAGCGTTAACAAATTAATTCTTAACAGTTTCTTCCTAATATGGTAAATATTTAATCAGCGTTCTTACCAATCTCTCTCGCACTTTTGTAATTATAAACGGTGTCAAGAGCTTCTTTGTCTGGTCTTGTAAAACAGAAGCCCTGTGTCTGAACTGCGCGCTATCTGTAAATATAGGATGCAAGCGGGAGGTTATAGTACTTTCGTGCACCGAGATCGCTATACGGTACACTCTCACGACCAAAGCCAAATGGTCATACCAGTCTTTGAGTCATATTTGGACAAAATTACTTTCACGGTTCTATTGACGCATTCAAACATGCCGTCACTCTCTGGATGATATGGTGTTGTATGTGTCTTTTTTATCTCGGATATTTCGCATACTGTTTTGAAAGGTGTTCAAAGCTGTCAAATTGCCCACCTTGATTGCTGTGTAAATAAATGTAAAGGCATTCCCCACATAAATATCTGACTGAAATAACAACTATAGTGATAGTTTCTTGATCGGGCTTAAAAAACACCCCTCCTATCGTGTGCAACCATCTACAGTGACGAGAATTTATATATTTCTTCGGGTGGATTTTTGCAGTACCTATATTATATGTACTAAATCCGACCAGACGGTCACCATATATCATCAAGTTACAAGAACAACAACATTTCTTCAAAATACGCTTTAGTTATTAGAATCGATTAATTACAACAAAATATTGCTAACCACTGTCAACTATGATATAACATTTCCCAAAACGTGTTATTTATCAACATGATGTTCAACGAAATATGGCCGTATATTATCACTCGATTATCACGAAATTCGCCACTTGATTTTAGAGTTAGCCATCTTCATCCGCAATTTTATCCGAGACCGTCGCCTTGACGAATTATCCCAGGCCACAAGTAAGTATATATCTCGAGAAATAGCAATTTTCAAAAATCGATATCTGATTACTCTCAGCTTTGATGGGTGTGTTCCTCTACTCTAATTAAACATTTGTTACCCCCGAAGACAAATAAATAGTAATCTGGGAGCGTTAATTCGGATTATGCATCTTTAATGCCCACTCTGGATATGGGTGCACCCACCATGCATGTGTTGCTTCGTTGGCAATGTCTTGTCCGTCACATGCAATTAATGCATTGTTTCAATGTTGAAATTGGGATTGAGCAACCTATTGAAGTTCATATCAACTTCCAGGGGTTGATAAATCCCATGTCAAATTGAAACAAGGCAATGGCTTAATTGTATGAGCTACCAACATATCATCGTGCAAATATATATGTTCATATTGGACCTAAATATTCGCATATATAGGTTCACAATGGACTTATTTGATTCTGTGGACGTGATTCTGTGGACTTACATGTATACCCGTTATTTTGTTTTATATATGGCGCGGGCACAACTGTGAAAGCACATTATAAAGGATACATCTGGTACGTCGATTTAGCTTCATATAGAGCGTAATTCAAATATAATGCCAATATATGGGCTTATTTGTGTTTTCTAAATAAATTTCTTTATGAGGTTATTTTCAGGAGAACATGTAGACCTATCCATGTCATCAACGTTGTGCATCAGGTTTGGAACCCCATGCATATATAGTGGCCAATGTGCATGGGGTCGCAACTGTTTTCCAATAAGCTAGAAAAACACAAAATAAAGCAGACATGCCTATTACGACAAAGACATCATCTGAGTTTATTATTTATATGAAAACCAGGTAGACATCGCAATTTATTAACCCCTCTGTGGACTGTTATCAGAGAGAGGTCATAATGACTGAAGTTTGTTGTTTACACTCCAACATCATCATTTTATGATCAAATATAGGCATCATGCAACAAACAGGCCATTTATATAAAAAACACACACATTATAATGAGTAAATGCACTTCAAATATGTTATTTAAACATATGTGTATTGCTATATGGCAGAGAAGTCAATTCTCCCGGGAACAATACATAGGGAGTAGTGGCACCTTTTAGGGAGACTATATCTCCCAAGTCGCCCTCAAGGCTGGTCTCTAGTCTCGTGACATTCTGTCGTGACACCCATGACACATTTAGACACACGGGATTGGATTGGATTGTTTATTTGCACAAATTAAATACATAATACACAAACATAATAATATATATTTCAAATTTGCACAGGAGCGGCATGGCCAATACAGGCCGTCTTCCTGCCGCCCCTTATACATAATAGAGAATAAGCAGATGGCGATCATATTGTTGTGTGACAATCGAGATGTTGCATGAGGGTCAGCTGTTGAAATAATGTGTTGTTAAAATTTTGGGGTTGTGTTTTATATATCCAACTTTGTTCGGGCAGATATGATTAAAGGCACGTGAGGCCTTAGTTGTCAAATATTCACATTTGTTCTAATCACCGTAAACAGAAAAACATTAAAACGCATACAGTTTCGTTCATATATACCATGACCATCACGTAAACAGCATGTTATCATAAAGACCTACTATATTTTACCTAAGCAAGAGCCTGATTGTGTTACAGAAGACAGCACAATGCTACTGACTAATCACACACAAATGGCATAAACGCTCTTTATTAGTTCCATATCAGGAATTCACCAACAAAGAACGCTCTTTATGTTTACCATCATAATATAAACAAACACTAGAAAAGTAACTTTTTATGCTTTTGTTTACATAACAATGGTCAAACATTTGACAATAACATACTGTTTATGCGATATTTCTTATTTGTATACGGACAAAGTCTGTCTACATTTTGATGTTCTTTCTGTTTGTGGCGGTTTTTGACGGGTGGAAATATTTTCACAGGATACCCACCGCCAAGGCCAACCGTACCTTTAAATAAATGTCTATACAATTATGTGTCCATGGATATGTGCCCATAAATGGTGAGTAATCCAGGGTTACGCACGTAATGAGGACACGTCTCTTAAGGGCAATCATACATAATACATGTATACATATTGTTCCAATTACTTTCTACAATCTCGGCATTCCGCGTTGTCACAAGTTACTGAGCTATTATAGTGTGATTGCACATTTGTACGTATGGAAGATTTAAAGATGGTTCTGCTAGCTGCAAATCTGTGTGTTGTGTCCAAGCAGTTCCACACATACGGAAATGAGTATCTCGGTAGAATTTGAGAGAAATTCGTCCTTGGAATTGTAGTAGCCAAGTTGCCGGACTGTCGTGTTGTTGATATTGGTGTATACTTAAATAAACTTTCGAAAGACGGGGGAAGATATTTGTTTTTCCAATCATACATGAACAATGCGATTTGAAGATGATACAGGTCATGAAACTTTAGAATTTTTAGAGTTTTAAACAACGGCTCTGTGTGACTGCGATATCTTTTGTTGCATAATATCCGGACTGCTTTTTTCTGTAGCCGAAAAAGAGACCCTGATGCTGAAACGTGTCCCCAGATTATTATTCCGTATAGGAGATGACTGTGAATTAAGGAGAAGTACAGAGTTTTTAGTGCACTTTTGGGGAGGAATCGTTTGGCTTTACCTAGACAGTATATTGCATGTTAACCAACGTCGTGATCCCCGTGTGACCCACTTCCAGACTAAATCAGATGTGACATGTTAATTTCCGAACCCCCAGATTACATTATATAAAATATATGCCATATTATATACCATTTGAACGAGGAAGCTCCAAAACATTGTATTATCAACTTATCCAGTGTAATAAACTGTGGACATGTTGTTTTGTCGAGTTGCCAACGCGTTTTGTCATCAAGATTGAAGTAAAAATCAGTATTATTTCCAATGCAGGGGGAATAACTCTATATATTAAAGATAGTGTTCTTCCCCTTCCATTGAAAAAGTATGAATTCTGTTGCATTCTGGATGTCAAAGGGGGGAAGTCTTCTATTTCTCTGTGGGCATCTTCTGAGATACAGATGTTTCAAATAGTGATGAATTATAGCATTTTAATCAGGGGGGGGGGGGGTCGGAAAAAAGTGACATGACATTAGGCTGAAAAAACTTTTTTCCGACTCTTGGGTACCCACCACCCCCCTATTTGAAGGAAAACATATTTTTTCCAATTTCATGCGGGGTACCCACCCCATTTTTACCTCCAAATCTGTAATATCACACCATTTAAGCTTGATGGTCAGTATTACAGTTACCCTATTTCCATTTCTGGTTCTTCTAAGTCATTCCAACTTTTGTAACAACACGAAACAGGTTCTAAAAAAAAACCTGGAAAAACCCAAAATAACACACAGAATACATGTGCTGATCAGTAAATTATTGATTGATTCTTCCCCAAATATTGTCTAAGGTAGCTCATAATGCTCATTATACATGTAAACAAGTATAAAAGCATTAGTGTACCTTCTTTTCATCACAGAAAGTGTAACTTTAGATGTGTCCCATAGTATCACATGAATTTATGTCAATTATGATTTTTGAAAAAATTATTAGGGCAACACCACCTGGCAATTAACCCTCCAGCAATACAGGTATTCAGCTGAAATCCACTATGTATCACAAAACTAATTTTCATTTCCATGAGCTGAGTTCTTGGGCTAGATACTGTGCTAAGGCCAGACCCAGGTCAAGCATTCAGACAAATACATGTACTGCGTGTAAATAGAAACTTGAAAATAAGACGGTCATATGCAGTCTGCAGAATAAGCTCCAAGGAGGGTGAGTTTAGTGATGCTACCCAGCAGAGTGGGCTATAGCATTACCAAATTCACCACATGTGACCCTCATATGTAGCTAGTTCTCCATGGTTGGTCGAGACCAAAATAGAATGAGGTCGCTAGAGGTTGAATTTGTTGATGCTATGTCGGGTAGTATCGCCAAATTCGCCTAGCTCTGCAGACTTCGATCATTTTGCTGATGACCAGCACATTATTTTTAGACTTGCATATTATATTAAGTTATATTATATTTTCTTTCCCTTCTTTTCACTCATCTGTTCTGATTTTGTTTATTCCACTTAGCAGCCTTCTCCATATCTACACATTCAAGGTCTATGTATGCTCGCCCAATCTTTTATCTGGGTCCCACCATCTCAAGATTAATATCTCAGTGATATGCGTTGTTGCAGTCTACAGTCCCATGCCAAGTTACGATACAATATTGACTGGGTCATCTGGTCTGATCAGGTATAATGCGTAAATATTAATGAGATAAATGAATAGCTTTTTTCATTTTATTTGTATTAAAGTTTATTCATGTGCTACATAACTGTCCATTTTCATCTTGAACCAGTAGCATTGGTTCCTGAGGGTTGGTTCGTAATCTGGATTTCTGAGAAGATGACATGCCCATATCCACACTAACTACCCCCCTAAGCACTGCCATAAGTGTCATACATACCTTAACAATGATGCTGAACACTTTGAGGCATTTATATTGAAGAAATGTTGTAAGAGGAAAAAATTGCGACCACTCCTGACCACTCAGGAAAAAAGTGACTTTTTCGCAGCTGAACCACCCACCCACCCCGGCCTAGTGTATGGAAAAAAGTGGATGACCCCCCCCCCCCCTGTTTTAATCATATTTTATGGCATAGATTGTTATTAAAACCGCATATCAAGTCACTATAAAAAAAATAATTGGCGACTCAAAAATTAAGTGGGCCTTTAAGGCCTCAGTATGCGACAACTTATAGATAGAACCAGGTGCATTATCTCTGTCATGTTCATCAATCCACTTCCAGATGCGAATGGAGCTTTCCATACATATTCAGCACTGAACAATCGCCGTTATTTCAGCATTGTAGCGCCAAACAAATGGAACGCTCTGGGCCGGAATCTCCGAATGAACGGCTGCCACGATGACTTCAGAAAACAACTGAATACATATCTCTTCGAATAGACATTCAAAGACCGAAACGCCAAGTGAAGAAGAAGTCACAGGAACACGTTGGCGAATAGCTTTGGTCAGCAGATGGGTCATCATGGGTTACCATGCAGGCAAAACCAGGTGAAAGTCAACGCCACAACATCAGTCACTCACATTATATTTTAACATTGTTCATTGACTATTTAAAGAAAATATAATTCGAACCCTTTATTACAATTTATATTAGTATTTTATAATTTGCCATTCGCCATTTTTACTCCCGGCAGTTATTATTTATTTTAAGCATAGCCTGCTAACACTACTAAATTCGATAGATACGATACGATACGATTTATTTGCATTAACTCCATTAAGGGTCAGACGCACGTTTTGCCAAAATTTCCTGGTATTTCAAAATGTATTTTCTCTAAATCTATCAGGAATATCTTTGTGAAATTTTGTACAAGAGATTATTGTGGTACCATACATAAGAACCATTGGACATTTGGTTATTATAATCTCATTTACTTTACTTTTATGGCATGAAAAATCTTTAAAATTTCACTGTGTTCAGGTACCGAGAACTACTGTAAAACAGATTTTTTTCGAAAGTGCATTTCATATATATATGATATCATATCTGAAGATCATGAGAGGAGACTTAATTTTTCTTGATTCATGAAATTAAATGATTATTTTCATTCAGAAAGACAACTACCATAAATATTTTTTTATTATTGAGAATTTTCATGCCATGCTTGTTGGTCATTGAAAAATTGGGCTCAGTTGAGTTCTGGGTCATGGGTTCATAACCAAGTTAAATCTGACCACCATATCTCTTAACACTGTGGCCTAATTTCTGTTGATTGCTCCCTGCTTGAGTGGACAGCACCACATTTGAACATTTGTTTTCATTGGGCTGGCATATTTGTGACTGCTTTATTCTTCATTATAATACATGGGGTATGATGCTATAATATGCAATTAACAAGCTAACTCAACATTATGATACACATGAAGCCTCCTCTCATGGAGTCAAGACAATAAGCTATATGATGGTTGACATGTTGTTTGAAATTATAAATTTTTCTGGCAGTTCTCGGTACCTAAAGGGACAGAAACGAAACAAATATTTTCAACCTCTCAAATGTATTAAAATCCATTATTGCTATTGTCTCTTTATAATTGCTCTGATTCTATATATAATGAAAATTATCATATGTAAAATTCAAGATTTTTCACCAGATAGATCCAGAGAAATTCTTTGTTGAAAATCACTTGCCATTTCTGGCTGGATTTACTGTGATTTATGCAAAACGTGCGTCTCCCCCTTAAAGGCAGTATGCTAACAATACAATTCATAATAAAACAATAATTGATAAACAATTACATGTGAACATGACATGTTAGCTCCAATGTATTTTAGTGTGTGATGGCAAGCATAATATTCATTCAGAACGCTTACCAAAGAAGCGCCGGACCACGTTGCTTATATTTCAGGGTTATCATTTTTCATTATAACATTAAATTTCTGATCGCTTGACATACTTGTAAAATTACTGTGATATCTACCAACAATTTGGAAAAGTTCATTTCTGAGATCGCAATAGTGTAGACATTCCATAATGAAATGATACTCATTTTCTATATCAGAACCTGTCCCGCATTTAAAGGCACGGGCGGCGTTCGTTGCAGAAATATTCATATTTGTTCAAATCGCCACCAACAGAAGGAATATTAAAAAAATATATATAGTTTTGTTCATATGCCAAACATAATCAGCGCGTAAATAACATATTGTCGCCAAGACGTACGATGTGTACGTAAACAAGAGCCTGCTCGTGTTACAGAAGTTTTGCTTCTGTTTACACAACACAGCGCAATTCTATTGGTTAGTCACACACATGCTAAATGCTCTTTATGTTTACCATATCCGGATCTAAACAAAAGCCAGGTTCTGTAACGTTTTTTGCCTTTGTTTACATAACAAAGGAAAAAACATTTGACAATAACATATTGTTTATGCCATATTTCTTATTATACTAATACGGAGTTTTGTAAAACTAATCGTATCTTTCAAAGATGATGTGTTTGTTAAGTAAATCTCTAAGACGGAATCATTTTTTAACAATCTGTATGTTCTGAGTTTATATTTATGACCATCTCGTTTAGAGTCATCACTGAATTCTTTCACTTGTTCTTCATGAAGCTTACACTTGAGATTTCTAGTGATGCTATACGTTTGGTTATTTAATGCCAAATGCGTTTATCGTCCTGAATAAAGAGTTGCATTTGGGTTTCCTCATCACATTTTCAGAGACGGCTGATGCCATTAGTTTGTTTTTAGATAAATTTGATAATTTTGCACCATAGTTAGCCAGTCTGCATAATATATTGACGGAACATTGATATATACCGATCTCTAGCTGCTCTGACTGCATGGTTTGGAGCGTACTTACCAACGTACTTACAATATATGCATACATGTACAATAAGTAGCGTGTAACTATTCGCGACTCAAACTATATTGGTTACTTCGTGATGTACCACATCCCCATACTTCACATCCGTATAATGTGATTGGTTTGATCAATCTATCGAATAATGTCAACAAGATATTCACTGAAGGAAATGCTGTTGCCCTGAATGAATTCAAAAATGGGTACATAGCTTTCTGACCTTTTTGAAAAAGAGCTTCCTGTACTTTGGAAAACTTACGATTAAAAAAAAAAAAATTCTGTTATTCTAAATCTGTGTACTCTATTTTATAAAGCGCATTATTATAGTGTTGCTATTTTATTGTTGTTCATATATATCTTATGTCTGCAATTTTATTTTATGTTCACTTATCAGGCATTTTAGACCACTTCGGTTTGCGTCTGTAGAAATAGTTCAATTAGTTTAGCAGCGCTTGTCCTTATGTAAAGGATAATGACCTCGTGAAGTGTCTGAGGCCAAATAATCACCCAAGGCCGCGAAGCGGCCGCGGGTGATTATTTGGTCTCAGACACTTCACGAGGTCATTATCTGGCTTAAAACCCACGCACACATGCGCACATCATAGATGGGTGGCATATATGTATTCGGACACTGTGTTGTGAACACAGTGGTCTTTCGAATATGTATTAATTAATGTATAAGCTTTGCTGAACGGCCAATAAAACCTACTATCCAATAATTTTATATCGCTGACCTGATAGCGAGCGGTTGGAAACTGTGCGTGTGATATCAATAATCAGGAAAAAGTACCGTGTTGTATGTCACCTCATACTTATGGTCTGGCTTCCCCATTCATAACCCAGAGTCGTGCTATTGTGGTTTGCCGCTGTACTGTGGACTCACGGCATGCAAGATGGATAACTCTAAAATAAAGTGGTTACTATTAACAATCAATCAATCAATCATGTTTATTTGTACGGTACACCATATATGGTCAAATGTACATGAACACAGAATAACAAGACAAAATGGACGGATTACAAAAGACAAAGTTAAGTAATAACAATGATATATGGTGGTATACGATGATAGATGGCAATATACATATGTTATACCGGTATATGCCTCCCATAAGTTGTGATACTATATGAAGATGGTTGGCAAATATACCATTCAGATTTGAAACTGGCAACACTGGCATGGTCTCAAGTCGAAGAATCTTTGTTAATTCTTTTTAGTTGTACTCGATTTAGGAGTTCGTTACTCGGTTGCCAAACCCCTTTCTTTTTAAATCCACAGTAGACGAAGTGTGCCAGAGCCCGCATAGTTTTTAAGTCGCGGCTGGTCATTATTTGTTTAAATAGCTTCTCGTTGGGGATGTTTAACAGATTGGGAGATAAGTTCTCGTAAAATAGGGAGCGCTCGTCTGACAACGTAGTACAGTAAATAAGAAAGTGTTCTTCGTTGTCGATTTCATTGCATGTTTCGCAAATTCGGTCCTCTTCGTCGAGATCGAAGTAGCGTCCGCGTTCGATGCCCAAGGTGTGGCAACTTATTCTTAATTTTGTCAGAGATTCACGCTGTTTTGGGACGGAAATGACGTTGAGATATTCTTCCAAAGAAGTCATCGTTTTAAATGTTCTGTACGTTCTAAGTTTGTTCCTTGGAGGATCACGTCGATTGCTATTTTTGGGAAGTTTTGTGCGGATGGTATCATTAAATATTTGTTTTTGTATTGAGTTATTGAAGAAGTCATTAATGTCGTGACGTGGGGACATGGATGTGACTAATTGTTGACATTGTGACAACGACCTGCTCCATGAATCCAGATTAGATTCAAATAGTTGTTTGTCGGTCATAAATGCCTCCTTTAAAAGTCGCTCTTGTGGTAATTGAGTTAAGTACTGTTCGTATTTACATAACATAGCTATTATATGCTTTGTCAAAGGGGAAATTCCCAGTTCAAGTCTGCATGCAATACTACTAGCCCTTTCCGGCATATTCAGGAGAAATCTACAGAATTTTGTCTGGGCTTTTTCGAAGTTAAAATTTTCAATTACTGTCATGATGTTGAAGTCGGAACCTTTGGTCTTTGCTCTGTTGAATGAGTTGTATATTTTCTTGATTTATTAATTAACAATAATAACCACTTGATTTTAGAGTTATCCATCTTACATTAAGTTACAACCTCAATTTGTCCGTTTGAGCACGTGGATTTGAATAAGTTTTGGCCCGATCTCCAAACTTCAAACATCGATATCAAATCACTCTGAGCTTTGATGGATGGGTTCCTCGACTCGAATCAAATATGTTTTACCCCCGAAGCCAAAGAAATAGTAATTTAGGAGCGTCTGGTCGGATTGAGTACCTTTAAACCTGATTTATATCGTGGAGCTAAATGGCGTAATTGCCTAATGCGGACCGCCGACAGCGAGCATACTTTGATTGGAAATGTATACGGGAGAAGCTCTCACACATGTAAAGTGTGTGGGGATAAGTCAATAATTATTTTGCTTTTAATAATCGTCAAATATACCTTACAAGAAAACCATAATCAGAAATGGTAACGCCCTCAAGATCATATTATTAGTCATAAATATAAATTATAATATAAAATATATTGGTTACACGAATGCACCGCCTCATAATTCCGTTAAAACAACTAATCCTTCAAATTATTACAAAACAAATACGGCTTATTACTGCAGGTTTCTCATTCACCACACCAGAAAGCTTCTAAATGCGGATCAAAAATCGGAGGCATTGTGTTCCCGCCAAGAGTGTACGGCCCAGCCATTGTTCATACCTAAATATCGAAAGCAACTAACGCGGTCATAATAGTTACATAATGCAACTACAAGACATCCAGCGAATACACACCACACGAAAACCCGAAATGTTTTTTCCTGCGAGAAATCCCATCGATATAGCTCAATTTAACACGGCCAGATTAGCCTTCATACAATATCCTAAAACAATAAAGCTTCTCAAATCATCGGCATAGTCAACAGAACTTTCATGAACTTGGACATCGACACTTTATAATCGCTCTACATAAGCATGGTCAGATCGATCTATCATCGATTACTGTAACTCTGCATGGAGCCCACATAACAAATATCAAATCATTGTGTTAGAGAAATACAAAGAAAAGCAACGAAACTAAATAGCTGGAACTCTCTGCCAGACTTCGCTGTTGAGGCTCCAACACTCGATCAATTCAAAATATACATAGACTCATTCTTCTATTATATAAAATACGAGTTCGACGACAAGTAATATGTTCAAGTGACTCACAAGTAAATATCGAATGACGATACTTATATTTGTAAACAAGCATTGCAAATAATGTTATTGTGACGAAAAGTCGAAAGACTTGTTCCGTATTATGATGATGATGATGATGATGATGATGATTATGATATGATTGATAGAACAAACCACTATTATGATGATCGTGTCGTTATTTGTTTAAAATACGTATCAATTGATATATACGCACCCGTTCCCTAATTAAAATCAACATATTTCGACAATTTTAGGGGACCTCCACGAATTCGGGGACCCCGCAAATAGACGTCCGCAAATAGCGACCTACTGCGAATTGTCACAACCGGAAAAACCCATTATCTATTTATAAAATGCACAGCGAACCACAGCTTTCTAAAATTTGTACCACTGAATACACCCGAGGGGCGTTAATAATTGGACGGTCCAGCTAAATCTCGTTTAGCGAGGCTAGACCTCAGGAGATGATGATTCCGTATTTGCTTGTCCGCTGTTCAGAATTCTTCTTCACTCATTCTAAGTGAATGGTGGATCTGTATATAATCTCGATTGACGGCATAACTATAAAGTGAGAGTGGCGGCTTTGTGCTATCGTGTCACAATTTTAGCATTCTCGCACAAGGGTTGTTATCAGCGAGCACTTGTTCGCGTTAATTGATGGCGTGCCATAACAATTCGTCCGTCCTGCTTGTGGTCATAGTGCCTGAGTCGTTATTTGGTGGGAGAATCTGGATTCAGATTATGGATTAGACTCCGTACGACGTGGTTCGGTAAACGAACAGACCAGAATCAGTAAACGAACAGACCGTAATCGTTATTTCGTCGTAATCTGGATTCAGATTCTGATTCCGATTACGGACTCAAACGTTCATAATGTAAACAAACCGAGATTTCGTCACCTCGGAGTTTAAAAACATAATAAAACATAAGAATCTGTCCCTTGAGTACAAATTATTGCAGAATATAAACGATCTATATCAAATAATTTTAAATGCGGAGACAAATTTGTGTTATCGGAGTGTAAACGGGGAGAATATTACTGAAATTAGCCAAATAATAATGTTATTGATAGTAACGCTGGGGGAGCACTTCGGTTGATGGCGAAATTGAAGCAAATCATTGTCAATTTTATTGTCACTTTCATCATGTTCATTTCATAATTCCATCCATAAAATACCACCAGAACGCATGTCGATTTCAAATTCGGCGGATACATCACCATTGACCGAATTCACGTGAACCTGCATGGATATGTTTTCTGCTTTGTTGTTATTATATTTTCCTTCTTATTCAAGAAATAGTAGGATTATATGATATCGATGGAATATCAGATACACATATGTACTATCTAGTCTTATAGCAATTCATATTTAAAGATACTCAATCCGATTAAGCACCCCTAAATTACTATTTCTTTGGCTTCGGGGGGGGGGGGGGTAAAAATATTTGATTCCAGTGGAGGAACCCACCCTTCAAAGCTCAGCGTGGTCAGATATAGATTTTTGAAGTTTGATAAATTTTGGAGATGTGGTCCACTTGCTCGAAATCAAACAGACACATTGAGGGTGTACGATGGATAACTCTAAAATCAAGTGGTTATTATTGTTAATAGTAACCACTTGATTTTAGAGTTATCCATCTTACACCCTTGTTTGTCATTATGAAGATGAACTTATCATCATCCCTCATGTTTATGAAATTTATGCTATATTTTTGAGCAATATTAAACAAGTCTTTTCTAGAGTCAGCGTACGCACTGCATTCCATAACAAAATGTTTTTTCTGTTTCAACTTCATGGTAGAACAGGGGGCCTCGGTGGCTCAATCGGTTAGGGGTACAACTCCAAGCCGTTTCGCCTTCCAGCGCTGGCGATAAGGGTTCAAATCCACATGTTTCCATCGTGGACTTTGTAACTCGAAATCGTTATCTGGGAAAGTTGCCAGTTATTTGCCGATGGCCGGTGGTTTGCCGCACATGGTCGACGAGCTTATCAGCCATTGAAATCACTGTTAGATTAGCCGTAAGTGTGCGGATTTCCTCCACCATTAAAACTGGCAATGTCGTGATATGGCCTTGGTGGCTAAAGCGACATAAAACCCCAATCAATCAATCAATCAATCAATCATGGTAGAACAAGAGTAAAATATCTTAAGAATGATATGACTGTAAACACCTAAAGCTCAGTGTAAATAAAGTTTCTCGGCATCCGTGTAAGGTATATGTGGTGGTTTGTAGCCTCGATCAATTTATACCGGGTATCTTGTTTATACCGGGTATCTCATTTAATATACACGGTGCGTCTAGTAATTCTCGCCATGTATATTTTCCGAAGAATTGTTTTAAAGAGCGTTTCTTTTACCGAAGAAGTTATTTGAAAGATACATAATCAGATTTAACGCTCCTATATTATTACTATTTCTTTGACTTCATTGAAGTTCGTAATTTCTCGAGATGTGCAATTATCTGTGGCCCAAAACACGCCGCCAAAACAGACGGTCTCTGACAAAATTGCGGATGAAGATGGATAACTCTAAAATCAAGTCGTAATACAGCCAAATTTCGTGATATTCAAGTGATAGTACGGCCATATTTAGTTGAACAAAATGTTGACAAATAACACGTTTTGGGAAATTTGATACCATATTCGACTGAGGCGTTATTTCGCTAAAATCCGATTCAGATTCTGGATTCAGATTACAGATTGGTCCCCGTACGACTTGGTTCGGCAAAAGAACAGACCACAAATTTGCAGAATCAGTAAACGAACAGACCGTAATCCTAATTTCGTTGTAATCCGATTGGGATTTGGATTCCGATTACGGACTCAAATGTTCATAATGTAAACAAACCGAGATTTCGCCACCTCGGAGTTTAAAAACACAATAAAACATAAGAATCCGTCTCTTGTGTACAAATTATTGCAGAATATAAACGATCTATACCAAAGAATTTTAAATGCGAAGACAAATTTGTTTTATTGAATGTAAACTGGGAGAATATTACTGAAATTAGCCAAATAATAACGCTATTGATAGTAACGCTGGGGGAGCACTTCGGTTGATGGCGAAGCAAAATTAAATCATTGTTGATTGTCACTTTCATATGTCCATTTCATAATTCCATCCATAAATACCGCCCGAACGCATGTCGATTTCGAATTCGGCGGATACGTCACCATTGACCGAATTCATATGAACCTGCATGGATATGTCTTCTGCTGTGTTCGTTATTATAATGTTTCTTCTTATTCAAGAAATAGTAGGATTATATATATATATATGATATCGATGGATTATCAGATACACGTATGTACTATCATCTAGTCTTATAGCAATTTCATGTTTCATCTTGAAAATGTTTTGTTTCGTTAAATGCAGTCGTTTTGCACAATAGTCTATGTATAGACAACAGACATATGTTCTAGGGACGTGGTTAGATGTTTCTTCAAATTTCAGGCCAACTGCACCCCCCCCCCCCCCCCATTGAACCAAACATCAATCTCACAGGTTCGCAGAATTCCATTTGCTCCCCTTGGAAATATCCAACCTGACAAACACCAAGATTGGAAAATTACCAACTTTTACTGGTTGAAAAAAAAAATCAAACAATGAGAACAATGACAACCTATATATGGTGTCAAATTAATGTCCAACTAATGTTGTGTCATGCATGAAATTTCCGACTGCTGGAATGTACCAAAGTTTAGTTTAGATATATTTATTTCAAATATATGTCAAATTTAGATAACACATGATATATAACACATACATTTGTTTATACATACAAATAAATTGGGGGACAAGTGCTGACTCACTTAAGGGTACCCCCTCTCCCATATATTATTACACTGAAAAAATAAATAATTAGTAATGGCAAAGCAACATGACTACCAAAACAAGTTGAACATATATACAGATCACTGGACACCACCTCTCCTGAGTTAGTCATAAGTTTGTATATGTATTTATTTAAAATCGGGTTTGTTTGTTGCGTTTGTTGGCTTGTATGTATCATTATTTGAAACAGTTAGTCAAAATAATCCTAATTTTCCTCACGTATGAATGACTGCACAGCTTAGCAAATTGTACCAAAGTTCGGGGTGGGGGTCGAGACACCCAATCAACCCCTGTCGTCACGTCCCTGTTCAACTGACAAGTTTCGTGTGTTCTTCACAACATCTTCGGAAAATTGATTCAGGAGGCCTAGAGCTGTCACGTTTAGATATGCTTGCCATCATCAATAAACACACTTTAACTTGAAAAAAAGAAGATGCGATTAAGTCGGATTGACAGCAAATTATGTGCCGTGTATATACACATAGAAGAAAAGCATGACTTTCACAACAAACATGAACTTTATAAATATAAGATACAAATGATACTTGTGTCAAATACATGAGCCATGTTTGACGCTGGGAGAACATTAAACATAGTTTCGGAGACCACGTGGATTTCAAAATCTGACCTAGAATCGGGAATTAGCCCCGCCCCCGTAATCGGCTTCGGATTCTCAATCCGGATTTTAGCGAAATTACGACTCTGTGGTTAGCATTATTTTGTTGCAATTAATCGATTCTGAAAACTAAAGCGTATTTTGAAGAAATATTGTTGTTGTTGTTGTTGTATCTTGCTGATATGGGACCATCTGACCGGATTGAGTACCTTTAAAGAACGACACACTATAAGTAAATTTTAGTTATGTGAGACATGTTTCTCACTTTTGGTGTTGTAAAATGTATCAGACAAATCCGTTATTTAGTTGAAAGTATTTCATATATATAGAGTTGTAGTTCTTTTTGCTAACAATGTTATATAGCGGTGCCAGCATACGGAGGGGTGGTATAATTAGGAAGATCAGACCTTGTTTGGCGCTGCCATGACCTATGTAACGTTTTAAAACAGGTTTCATTCCCGCGGTGGCGTATATCATCGCGTAAGAATCTGGTGTTCTCGCTTGATTCACATTTAAGTCCGGTTCCAGGCATCAACATATATAGGTCCATGAATGTGTGAATAGCCACGTTTGATATACGACACAATATGCAACATAAATAATTAGCGACATGAACTCTATCGCTATTACCAACGACTGGGCCATTTCCATCACCTCTTCCATAAATAGAAACCCTATACAATCTGCCGATCTCGAGCTATTTCAATCACGTGGTTGACCATGTGCATACTGCAGGTAAGTGTGTCTGTTATGCCAGTTTTACTATTTATCACTATTTAATGTATGATCAAGTCTGGTATATACTGGTATACAGTGAATCCATTCTGGATCATTCTGCTCCTTTCACATTTATGCGTCAACGAGTCAAGATCATCGCCTCATTACCAGGGTCTTGTATTGTAGCATTGCGCGAATATGGTTTCTATTTGTGAAAGAGGTTATTTCCTCAGTGAAGTTGAAATGGCCGAATTGTTCAGAATGACTCTATCCCGTGTATCAGGAATAAAAATGACTCATTTTTTCTGCAGCGCATGCAGTGGACCAACATAGAGATACTATTTTCTTTTTCGGATATGGTAAAATATGTTTTTAATTGAAAATAGCCAGGTTCACCTACACGTGCGTGTAACTGGTAACGTGTGTTACTATGGTATTGCTATGGATTTACACTTGGCAGGAAACGTCAGTGATTTTACAGCGCCAAAAGCTACACGTTTTGAGAAATCGGGCCGACTTGTAGCAACACCTTTAATCAATCCGGTGGTAGAGACAATCGCAGCACTGCTTAATTCAAAACAGTATCGTTCCGCGCAGACACATCGCATGTCTGCACATCGTTTATAGGTTACAAGCAACTAATTATATAGAGTTACGCTTCTTGAAACTCGAGTCAGCATAACACAAAATCTGGCTGCTGATTGGTTGATTATCATTGAGGGAAATATCCCGAATCGGGAACAGAAAATCATAGCCTACGTAAATATGGCGATCGTGTATGTTTAGATGTCCAGGAAGAGTCTGGTGGTGTCCAGAAGTTACGGAAGGGGTCTGGGTATTTTTATGCTGCTGATTTTTGTGCAGGAAATGGGGTATATAGTTGTGGAAATGCAAGATTATCGTTTGAAAAAAATACCGAAAAGGGCGCGTTTGTTGTTACATACTGGTGCAGCGGATGACGTTCTAAGGGAAAATTGACCACTTGAAGTTCAAATAGGCTTAACCCATGACCGGCGGGACTTTTAGTTAACACTGTCGCCTATGGAAAATAATTAGGTGTTTGTGACCTATAGCTCATTCGGTAATAGATTGAATTATTCCTCTTTGATACAAGTTTTGTTATGCTACACGTTTGACATAAAACTTCTGGACGGTTTTACCATGTACGAGTATGCGCAATAGTCATGTGAGTCATTGGCTATGACAACACACGCTACAAGTTACAAGTACGTTGTCTGAACCTGAATAATATATAATGCCTCTATTTTGGGAATGGTGGTCGGTATACATGATATATATGTAACGCGGAAGGAAATATATCATGTCATAATATATGAGTCATAATGGTTTATGCGCAATCGGTTTTTATTGTAAGGAATGGAATCATACCAATTCATGACAATTTATATGAATTGGGATGTGACCCTTTGAGAATAATCGCGATATCATTTAATCGATAACGTTAGATTTGTGCTATATCGGGAATCATATAAAATGAGAGAAAAGAACCAAAAATCAAATTGTACACATTGCACAAAACAAATTATACAACAAAGAGGTAAAACAGCTATCTTAGTAAAATATTTATCAATTGTCAGAAAGATCCCAATAGTCCGGTGTTTTCCATTTGTTTGTGAGACAATACGGCGATATGGCCGCGTTATTTATGCGCGAAGTGTCAATAGAGCGGCGGTTGAATTTGACTTATCTACAAACCTCATCAATATACGCGCGCGTCCGCTTTACTCGCAAACACACATGGCAAATGGATTTTCAAATATCACCTCCCCATATCTCGCACCACGTGACCCAAATATGATTTATAACGGCGCCGTCATTGATTCGAACTCCATTTGACAGGGGTTTACATCTAACTTTGTTTCCAGCAAACGACTTTTCAATTCCGTTTCCAGTTTATTGTACAGCCGTATTGATCTAAGTTCGTTTCGTTCCCTATTCCAATAAACTGTACCCTCGTGCAATTATAACTCAATTTTAGATAGCAACAGTTTCTATTTCTTCTGTGACGGCCAGTCTGACACTAAGACAATAAAAATAGGACTGGAGATTTCTGGGACGATGCAATTATGTGGAATGTGATTACGAGCAAATAATTGACATATCCAATTATTTGCATAGAGTGCGCAATGCCGATATTTGTATAGTTATTGTCACTCTGTTATCGATGAATGCTGTCCGAGTGGGAATTCTATAGATCCAACCATAAGATGATATCATGCCTTTTTATGCAATCTGTCACGGTGTATAGGCTATATACTGTGCACAAAAATGGCAAATGTTCCAGACAGTTCGTCACATATAAAATACCTATATATACGTATATTCTCAGTCTCAAATTCGTAAATTTAAAGTCAAAACCATTTAGCTATGCTACACTATGGACGATACACGGATTTATAGCATCTGCACAACAACCACACAGTACGGTTGGCCTTGGCGGTGGGTATCCTGTGAAAATATTTCCACCCGTCAAAAACCGCCACAAACAGAAAGAACATCAAAATGTAGACAGACTTTGTCCGTATACAAATAAGAAATATCGCATAAACAGTATGTTATTGTCAAATGTTTGACCATTGTTATGTAAACAAAAGCATAACAGTTACTTTTCTAGTGTTTGTTTATATTATGATGGTAAACATAAAGAGCGTTCTTTGTTGGTGAATTCCTGATATGGAACTAATAAAGAGCGTTTATGCCATTTGTGTGTGATTAGTCAGTAGCATTGTGCTGTCTTCTGTAACACAATCAGGCTCTTGCTTAGGTAAAATATAGTAGGCCTTTATGGTAACATGCTGTTTACGTGATGGTCATGGTATATATGAACGAAACTGTATGCGTTTTAATGTTTTTCTGTTTACGGTGATTAGAACAAATGTGAATATTTTCGACAACTAAGGCCTCACGTGCCTTTAAAGAGTTATCTGTGTTCAACATCTTTCGCGTAATAGACTATACTACCAATAAGAATTGCAAATAGGCTACTACGTCACTATAGACTTTGTGTTCATTCTATCAGTTGTCGTTTTGTCATATCCGTAGTTACGATTGATGTTTCAAGAAGCCTAACGTGGGCACGCGAGCTTTGTGTGCAACCATTGAGGCTACCACTGACCTGATAACAACGCAATTAATTAAAAATTAATCAGCAAACATAATCACATCACCTGACTTCGAGTGGCAAAAGTTAGTTTGAACGGCACTAATTTCTCCACACACAAAAAAACGGACTCGTGGTCGTCAATTCTGCAAAAAAGTTTTTTGGACCGTGCAAAAAATATTATTAGATGTAGTAGTTCATTGTGCCAAATGTGTCAATTGAACAAGTGATTGAAAACAGATATTTGTCCGAAATCAGCCCTGAAGTGGTCATCCTGACCACAAATGTGGGAATTGGTATACATAGGCTTTCAGAAGGAGGTGAAGGGTGCACCGCGTATGGTAAAAGAGCGAAAAGGTACAGCGTTCGATCTGTCGCTCAAATTGACGTCTGCCCTGGTGCGTCTTGGATCAGTTTGAAAGGACAATGTACTGCCCAAGCACATCCAGACATTGTTATCACAGCTACACATTGATTACGACAGTATATGTTAAAATTATGGGAATTTGACAGTATTCTATAGAGGTATAGTAAAACTATATAGAGAGCGTCAAATTACAAGATGGCGACACCCTTAATTGGAAGCACGCGTTCCTGTGTCCATTTAAGCACGACACCAAGTAACACAATGTTGTTAGCCCCATCCATACCCACAGCCCTGACACATTAGTATTACATCAGATTAGAACTAACGATACACTAAACTGCATGGATGTAAATATTATAGCTAATATACAACGCATATATACTGCCCCTCTTCGATTACGGTGATGTTATTTGGGATTGTGCGCCGAACAAACACCTCGAAACTCTTGGTGAACTGCAGTTTGAAGCTGCTAGAATCATCAGCGGATTAACACGTTCTGCTTCAAATAAGCGACTTCTGATAGAAATGGATTGGATATCACTTGACGGACACACATAAGTGGGCGCTTTTAACTAAATTCAAAGCCCCTCCATACTTGACTAATATTTTGCCCCAACGTGTAGGGGATAGTAAATCACATAAGCTCAGATATCCTGAGAAATCTAGTATTTGGCAGGGAACACTAACTATTATCAGGACCAGTTTTTCCACACTATGGTAAAACAGTGAATTCGCTTCCAGACGAAACGAGGATACTTGAAACAACAAATCAGCTCATGTCAAAGGTATGCGAGAAAATCTTAGTTATTAAACCACCGGAATGGTTTAAAGTGGGAGATCGAAAATCCAATATATTTCACTGTATAGACTGCGAAATAATTGTAGTAAACTAAATTTTGATAAATTTCATAATTATATTCACCCATCCCCTATTTGTACTTGAGGATACCAAGAAGAAACAACATTTCATTTCATTTTCATGTGTCCTCTGTACTTGTTACAGAGACAAATAATGCTTGATCGTTTTGATCGCCTTGGTATAATAGTCCTAACAACAGAACAAAGTACTTTTCGGGGACCCAAACGCTTCCTATATATGAAATGAATACTGAATTATTCAAGATAGTACAGTCATACATCAATGCTACCAAGAGATTTTAAAAAAGACATTTAATTGTACATTAATACCTCGAATGGAGCTTTTACAAAGCAGATGGATATGTGGTATAGCGCGTCCCTTCCTGTCGCCAATGGATGACGGGGTTTCTCCAAATACATTTGCTTAGATTGTATTTGTATTGTGCTGTAAATGCCATCTTCTGTATTTCTATCATTTGTAACATGTGTTGGGAGAGGAGCAACTGTAAGTTCTGTAACTTGTGCTCCGATTCCTTGAGCCGAGTTTAGCTCAATAAATATGTTTAAACTAACTAGTGTTAGCTGGGACAGATGTACTTAACATAGAGGCGTGATAAGCGACAGCGGTTCACATGCAAACTAATATATAAATCTCGGAGTGTTCCACGGTGCAGTTGTAATAATCAACGCTCAACGTACTATATAACTGCACTGGTCACGATATTACAAAATTGAAAATCGAATCCCCATCGTCGTCTAAGAACTCACATGATACCGCTTTATGAGACCTCTAACGATACACTCCGAAGATAACCACTAGATGCAAGTGGGAGCCATGTCCATGTCAGACGTACGTCTTCGAGCGATGAATTAAAGGTACTCAATCCGATAAAACTCCTCTCAATTACTATTTCAATGGCTTCGGGGGTCAAAAATATTTGATTCGAGTCGAGGAAGTCACCCATCAAAGCTCAGATTTGTTAGATATCGATTTTAGAAATATATTATTTTTCATTATCGGGAATTCTTTCTGGCCCAGAAGACAGTCAAAATTTCGTTATTATTACCACTTGATTATAGAGTTATCCATCCTTGTCTGTTTGAATAGAGTTTTGGCGTAAAATCTCGAGCAGGTTACCAAATTGACGGCAGTTATTAGTACTCATCTCGAGAAATTAACAAATTTCAAAAATCAATATCTAATAACTCTGAGCTTTGTTTGATGGGTTCCTCGACTCGAATCAAATATTTTTTACCCCCAAAGCCAAAGAAATAGTAATATAGGACCCTCTGATCGGATTGTTGTTGTTGGAATCTGTTGAGATGGGGACCCTCTTTACGGATTGAGTACCTTTAAACAATCTAAAATCGACTTGCCATCTTCGTCCTTGGTGAAGTCCTACAAAACAAGAAGTACTAACTCTACCACACCCATCAGTTTCGGACGCGAACTAACTCTCCATGACTGCATGACCAGGTTCATATCCGATCTCTGTTGTAGTACGAATGGGAGCTTGTTATTGTAGGATAACGGAATCATCACCGAAATCGCTATATGCACGGGATTTACCGTGTCTTTCCTCCGTCCTGATTATGTGAAAGGCCCACTTAATTTTCGAGTCGCCGATTATTTTTGTTATAGTGACTTGATATACGGTTTTAATAACAATCTATGCCATGACATATGATTAAAATACTATAATTCATCACTATTTGAAACATCTGTGTCTCAGAAGATACCCACGGAGAAATAGAAAACTGCTGAAGACTCCCCCCCCCCTCTGGCACCCAGAATGCAACAGAATTCAAACTTTTTCAATGAAAGGGAAGAACTATATCTTTAATATATAGAGTTATTCCTCCTGCATTGAAAATAATACTGATTTTTACTTCAATCTTGATGACAAAAACGCGTTGGCAACTCAACAAAAACATCATGTCACAGTTTATTGCACCGGATAAGTTGATAATACAATGTTTTGGAGCTTCCTCTTTCAAATGGTATATAATATGGCATATATTTTATATAAAGTAATCTGGGGGTTCGAAAATTAAGTGGGCCTTTAACATTGCGATGCTGTTGCAAAATAATGTCTAAACATTATTTGAGACTGACTATTATACAATGTATATAAAGACCCACCCACAGATAAGCAGGAGCATCTAACAATACATTTGAACAAGTATAACCATTTCAGTTAAAAGGCCTTCGTTACATGTTATCATTTAGAAATAATAGCTAAAGAATTATGAACAATTCCTCAAGAATATAGTAATAGTATATCCACAAAACACACTTTGTGTGATCCGAGCGTTTGTATATATATATATATATATATATATATATATATATATATATACAGCACGTAAAGGGTGAGCGATATAAGCAAGGGAAGTGATTCGTGGTGACCCATTCAACACCGAAATCTTGACTGGCGATGATTAGCGAGTGCTATAACAGTATGTTGTAAACAACTTGGTGGCAAGTTTTAACCAGAGTTCACTTTCTGTGGTTTTCTTTTGCTTATCGCATACTTTTCGCGTACTGTACTGTAACATAATTTGGCGTTTGTTTATACGTAACACGTACAGCGTGCGAACTTGACAACAACATAATATTTACGAGATATTGATGATTGGTATAAGAGCGTCTCAGCCAACACCGTAAATGTAAGAATTTTGCATGCATTTTTCAGTTTCTTTTCAAGAATTTGATTTGTTAAAAAGGCATAAAGCTCTAGTGTTTTTCATGTGATATACAAGATTTTCAACTCGTTATGTTGGGATATAAGATTTTATGAAACTCGTTTGATACATTTGATTCACAACTCGTCTACGACTCGTTTCAGAAAATCTTATATCCCAACATAACGAGTTGGAGATCCTCTATATTCATTGCAACTTCATGAAATTGTACTGGTTTTTGGAAAAATGTCAATGAGTGTGTTTCATTTCTTTCGTATAAAATTGCCCACATTTGTTCATAGTATTTGGAACATTTTTTATTGATATAAAAGCCATAATTATGTCCAAATTGAGCTGTAGTTTTTGTGTTGTTTGTTTGTTTTTCCTTTTCTTTTCTTTTATGTTTGTTTGTTTGGTTTTTTTTGGTGTGTTTTTTTTAATGTAAAGTTGTGCTCATTTGAGTGTTTGTTCTCCATGACAATCCTAATGCTGAAAAATACTGTCCAAGCAGTATATGAAATGAGATGGGTTGCTTGCATGTGTACACGAACTACTCTGTTCTAAATTCGAGCTGCATTGCATGCTAAAGGAACCCTCGTTGAATTCTCTGCGGGGATCACTGATTGGATCGTTCTGTTTCTCGGCGGAGTATAGGAAGAGGTATCAGATTGCGAATTAATTCACTCGAATAATCTAATTTGTATAGGCCATAGCAGGCCAATTTGATATTTTAGCGACCCGAATTGACGAAAATTTAATGCATGTTTGATGAAATCGATGACTAGCGACACCAATAGCGCATCAGATATCAGGGAGAGAGTGGTGGACTCGATCAACGCACCGGAATTAGATCTGACGTATCCCAATACGAGTTAGCGGAAAGGATCGCACCCAATCCATTCATATTTCCCAGAATCCCCCTTGATTAGAGAGTGCCGGTCCTGGTCTGTCATTCGTAGGTATCTGAGCACGGCCCACCTTGCACATATATCGTATCGTAATGTATATATGTTCTGCTATATAGGGACAATCCACCCAAGGAAGTGACGACATGGGGTTTGGCCTTGTACTCCTCCCCCAAACTTTGGTCAAAATGATCAACAGTTGGAAATTTCATGCTTGACACAACATTAGTTGGAAATTTTAAACCACAAACATATATAGGTTGAAATATTTCTCATTGTTTGATTTTCCAGTCAGTAATTAGTGGGGAATATGTTAGGTGTCAGGTTGGGAGTTTCCAACAATTGAAAGTTTGATCGAGGTACCAGTTGGAAAGTCCCAAACCCACGGAGTGGGGGGATGCACATGGTATTTCGTGAACATGTGAGTTTGGTCTGCATGGTTCATTCGTCGCCAAAAATAACAATTCCCTAGCGTTATGCTAACCAGGTCTCAAAATATGGTGCTCATCTTCTCTGGAAAATATCTTTATTGTCACAGCTAAAATGTGTTCTACACAGAAACTTCTTTGCATTAGATATGGACCGAGCCACTGACACTGTTAGCAACACGTGTCCCTAGCGTTATGCTAACCAGGTCTCAAAATATGGTGCTCATCTTCTCTGGAAAATATCTTTATTGTCACAGCTAAAATGTGTTCTACACAGAAAATTCTTTGCATTAGATATGGACCGAGCTACTGACACTGTTAGCAACACGTGTCAGATGTGTGCATCGTTGCGATATGTGCCAAAAGTAGTCAGTAAACAGACAACTGGCGTTTCTCCGGAACAAAGTTGGAATGGAATTTTCTGCGGATGTAATGCACCGCCAAAGGCAACTAATCCTGGTTCTTCGCGAAACGGTAACTTATACCCCGATGACTTTTAATTGACAGTGAACGAAGCGAGGCTCTCCGGGACGTTCTGATTCAAATGACTGTCAAACTCAAACCACTCGACGGACCATCGCACAGACCCAGCGCCTTGGTTTCAGGAGATCGTTGGCGACGATGTGTTATAGC
The DNA here is from genome assembly GCA_032622095.1 of Siphonodentalium dalli. Lineage (NCBI taxonomy): Eukaryota > Metazoa > Mollusca > Scaphopoda > Gadilida > Siphonodentaliidae > Siphonodentalium > Siphonodentalium dalli. The sequence continues at coordinate 78,645,828 of CP136065.1, forward strand.
AAGCTCAACATATCCATTGAGTTAGGCCGAGCCAAAAACACCAACAAAAATACCGTTGCAAATCAAGCTGTTCAAGAGCTCGAACGAGAAATTGTGCGATTATCAAAAAGAACTGATCAGCTCTGTGAACTTGGCTATGGCTGTCGCCAGACTGAATTCCCGTATTCGCGCACGTGGATTTTCCGCGAGCACGTGAGACGTTTTGCAAGCGTGATCAATTCACCAATGACCAACTACCCATGACAGATCTCGAACTATTTCTGCGCAGCAAGAAGCCAGAGAGAGAAATCATGTTCACAGCGAGAAGAGCAAAATCCCGTCACTCAAACACTCTCCAATCTCAGATCTCTCGGTCGGTGACATCGTGTACTTGTATCAAGATCGTGATAAACACCATGCCCGTGACCGCTACATCGTGGTGACCATTGCTTGAGAGTGGTGTAACATTCGGAAATTCATTGGTGCGCATGCAGTTGAGAAGCACTTCATATCGTGTCATGCAGACAGTCAGACTGTTATCGTTTATCGTATGCCAACCGAGTTCTCACTTCAATTAAACAGTGGTTGATACAAACCCCCCATTCGAATGATACTTCCTCCGAATATGAGGATGACGTCGAATTGGGAACCAGGCTCAATACAAATGAACGACATTTCGATATTGGAGAAAAGAAAAAACGGTCGCGCCATGATGTGTATTAATGTAATATGACACTAAGTACTCAACGCATTATCGAGTGACCTATTCTGTAAGGCCTATCGTTATTACGAACCATGTTTGTTACTTTTCTTTGAAAGTTTTCGGTGTTAAAATCGATAATTCTTATTCTCATGCTATCAAATTATAAAGACATTGTCATATATATTAGTCCCTCTACCTTGCCATTGTTTCTATACTGGGGTGGGCTAGTTTGAGAGAAGCTGTTGCATGCATGCACGGTGTTGTGACATGGGTGATATACCAGAAAGAACTTCAAAACAATGTTAAAGGCCCACTTAATGATTTAAGTCCCAGATTATTTCTATACAGAGTCAGTGTTATTGATTATTGTTGACATGATATAAAGCCAGAACTATATATATTTTCCACCATCACACAGAAGTGCTGTGATATAGGAGTATCCATCAAGTGATATATAGAGATTCTCAGATCCCCCCAGACTTCTCTGATATATATATATTTACCCACAAATGCATCAAAATTAAAAACTAGGAGATACGGTTATTTTCCATCCATCTAGGTTAAGTACAGTCCAGATCAAAATTAACCACGGAACCGCCCAGAACACACATCGACAACCCCATTTTTGTTACCTTTTATTCGACCGGATAAGTTACTTTGTTTTGGAGCTTCCTCTTTCAAATGGTATATAATATAGAATATGTTGTATATAATATGATCTGGGGATTCGAACATTAAGTGGACCTTTAACGACACATACTAATCTTGTCGTTTATAAATAGGGGTACGTGTAGAGGACTGTAGTGTTTTATCCGAATACATTCAAGAGCATCAAATCAAAATCATGTCAAACAGAACACACAGGGGCGGTGGTGAATGGGGACACCAACCACTGTGTTATCGTCTGGCATTATAGATCCCCATTGAAAAGTATGCCCCTTTCCCTTCAATGCCACCCCTATACAAAAAATGAAAAAACACATTGTATAAAATTGTAAGTTGTGTATCTGAATACAGTATCCCTTTATGGATTAACTCAGTCTGTTAAAAAGTGTACATCGGAATGATATATTATTCATTTGGATGGGTGTTAAGGTGATAAAAACAGACGACATATAAATAAAAGTACAGAAGGAAATATTTAGATAATAAGTTCTAACAGACGTTGAAATGATGCTTTAATATAGAAATGATTAAAGAGGGTGGAGAAATGGCGAGTTCATCCCGGGAATATACTATAAGCGGATTGCACAAGATCAAAGAAACGCAATAAATTATATATGTTGCAATCTCTTAAATTTTAATCAGAAGATTTTCAATATTTTTTTTGATAGAAATTACCAACAGTTTATAATGACACATTTGGGTCGTTGTTATATTTACTGTTAATTAGTCGATTCTATGAAAAGGTACTAAATCCGATTCGATGGTCCCATATCATCAGATTCCAACAACAACATTTTTTTTTTAAATGCTGCTTCAGTTATCAGAATCAATTAGTTGCCCAAAAAATAATGCTAACCACAGTCAACTGTAGTACAACATTGCCCAAAACCTGTTATATATCAACATTTTCACACGGCTCGCCGACTTTTTGCCAGGCTGCCAAAAAAGTACCGGTGGTGAAAAATAATAGAATTCAAAATTCGATATCTGTTCATTGTGAGCGTTGGTGGGTACGTTTCTCGACTCGAATCAAATATTTTTGACCCCCGAAGGTAAAGAAATAGTAATTTGGGAGCGTTAATTCGAATTATGCAACTTTAAGTAAAACGACATTTGAAGAGAATCCGTGCATCATGCAGCTGGCATGGTGTTCAAACCTAAATGATATATGTGGGCTCTATTCACGCTGAGTTACAGTACATTGGGAAATATGAAACATAGAGGGAATACTAATAAGTGAATAAACATATGAAATCATATAGAAATAGGACGAATGTGACATATAAAGGAAAAGTACAGTACAAACTAGTGTATAAGAAACTAGTGCTATCTGAATACATCAACGAGGGTAACTAAAGAAGACGAGCACATCCCCGAGAGTACTATAATCGGGTTAGATTAAATCAAAGAAAAGTCAGTGCATGTTGCTGCAGTCTCTTAAATTTCAATCAGTAGTCACATAGAAGTGGAAATCTAATAAATTAAATATGCGAGGGACTCACACAACTAACATCCAGGGCTCTGGGAATACAACTCAGTGAAACAAAACGTGTCTATAACGCTGATTGGACTCTCATAGAATTTCCCGATAGATTCGCCTGCTAAGAACGCCGTATTTTACCAAGAATCGTAGAGAAAGTCAAACAATTTTCATTTCTGTAGAGAACAAATTAGTAAGGCATTGATTCGCCAATTATCAAAACAAGATCTGCGGGGAGAAATAATTCTTTATTAAGTCATCCTCAGTTTTATTGGAAAAGATGTCAATACTGCTTCCATACTTTTAACGAACCCAGACGGAGGTCGCGACCTTGCGTTTTCTCGCGAGCGGGATATTCATATGTTTGGGACAAACGGCGTTGTTTGCGATCACTGTTCACCGAGACTCTATTGTCTTTAGTATTCCAGTGTATCTCGATGATGATATCCGATGGTATTTACTGGTATTTACAGACGATTTACATTCTCAATGAGTCGTACTCTAATTCAGTTATCATGTCCGATTGCAAGGGTGATCGAGCGCGGTCGAATCGCGTTTAAGAATGGAATAATTCAACGTTTTGACGATTTATCGCATTCTCACAGCTCTCATTGTATAATGTCTTATTTCCTTGCCGGAATATATCATTAATATTACTACAGATGATACGGTCTTGTTAAAAGCGGTAGACAATTTAACGCACATAATATGTGAATATATAAACATCCATAAAGCATTTTAGTAAAGATATTAAAAGATTTCAAGAATGGAATAATTCAACGTTTTGTCGATTTGTCGCGGCTCATTATTACTGTACTCAGTGTATCATTTCTTATTTCCTTGCACAACCAATCAAACGGGGTCATACGGTTTATCGTCGTTTCAGCCACTACATCATATAAAAGCGGACTCATAAGCGACCAAGTGAGTAAGGTGCATAGCACACGAGGCCATGGTAAACAACCCAACGGCAAAGAAGTTCGTAAGTTGTTTGTGGAGGTCATAACGCATGCTGCCATGGTAAGCCACCCGACGATATTGAAGTTTGTCGTTTCTTTGTCGATGTTATAGCGTACGAAGCCATGGTAAGCCACCAACGATAGCGAAGTTTGTCAGTTGTTTTTCGAAATCATATAGCGCACGAGGCCATGGTAAGCCACCAGACGTTAGTGAAGTTTATCAGTTGTTTTTCGATGTCATATAGCACACAAAGGCCATGGTAAGCCACCCGACGATAGCGCAGTTTGTCAGTAACTGTTGTTTCTCAATTTCATATAGCATACGAGGCCGTGGTAAGCCACCAGACGATAGTGAAGTTTATCAGTTGTTTTTCGATGTCATATAGCGCACGAGGCCGTGGTAAACCACCCGATGATAGCGAAGTTTGTCACATGTTTGTCGATGTCATAGTGCATGAGGTCACGATATAAACTACTCAACGATGACGAAGTTTATCAGTTGTTTTATCGAGTCCATATATAGCGCACGAGAACATGGTAAGCAACCAGATGATAGCGAAGTTTGTCAGTTGTTTGTCGATGTCATATAAATAATGAGGCAATGGTGAGCCACCCCACGACAGGGAAGTTTATAACAATTATGCTATTTTCTGAATTATTTAATATCAAGTTTATTATATTGGCATGGTTATTTATGGGCATTTCTATTTCGCTGTCCAAAACGCAATTCTACAGCTGTCCCACAGCCTTGATTTCTACAATATTCAGTTTTTGGCTGAATAATGAAACATCCGGTGAGTGGCGAGGTTAATATGTTTGGTTGAGGTGCATTTATGGAGCTTTCGACACCACAACGAGCCCTCTGCATGCTATATTCTTCGCGATTTCAAATTCTGTCCCACAGTTTGTCATTTTGTCCTGTATCCCATCCCATCTCGCAATTTGTCATTTTGTCGCCGCATCCCATCCCGTCCCGCTGACTACCACAGTTGCTCGTGTGCGGCCACAAATGCATTAGTGAGTCGGTATATTCATTTCTGTAAACGAGGTCATTAATTGCAACAGTTTTATCATTCGCCAGCGAAATCTGAAATATCTGTTTCAAAGCTACTTGGCAGGTTGCGCTCTAAAATACGTCTAATAATATTCGCTTTTCAATTTTTCGAAATAGATCTATAAATTCATTCTTGAGCTACCTTTCTATGAGCATTATCAGTCACAGAAAGACTCATTGAACTTGATTCAAGTCATAAAAAATTCAACTTTGAACACGATGTTTGGGTGCCAAATTAAAACAGCAATTTTCACGACATGGAACAGAAAAGAGCGTTCCATGTTAGTCTATTCCTGATATGGTAGAAATAAAGACCGTTTGCTTCTCCTATGTGCAAAATTGAAAACAGCTTGACAATCATTATGGCTGTGACAATGAACGTGACCTCTGTGTTATCGTATATACCAAACTAAGATTCGATTTCCGTGCTAACTCTGATGGCGAAAGCAAACGAGACATTAGTAATTATAACAATACTATCTCCGATATTGACTTATTGAAGAGATTGTATAACCACAATGGTCCGACATATCATATAATACTGTGATGTCGTATGGAAACCACACCTGCATGGTTGGACTTTCTGCCGAACTAGAGGCATTACAGAGAAGAGCGAGTAGAATGGTTCCATGCAAGTCTGAAAACATACTGTTATTGTGACAAACTGCATGTTCATTCTAAATTTACCGATTGATGGGGGCTAACATGATATAGAGACATATACAAATTATTGCGTGTAATTTACAATATTGACCCGACACAGTTTTTCAGACTGCTTAATTACCAAGCAACACGTGGGCATGCTTACAAACTCCAGATTGAACACAATTCGAAAGCCACGAGTAAGTTCATAGTCGCAAAACGTGTGTGCTCAGCCGAGTCGTTATTTCGTGGGAGAATCTGGATTGAGAATCCGAAACCGATTACGGAATCAGAATCGGAATCCGGAATCCGGAATTATATACGACGAAATAACGATTACGGCCTGTTCGTTTACTGGTTCTGGTCTGTTCGGTTACATAACCACGTCGCATGGAGTGTAATCCGTAGTCTGAATCCAGATTCTTCGACGAAATAACGATTGAAAGGAACAGATTCCCTCCATCGGTATATACAAGATTCAAAATGACAATTTCAGTAGAAAAAACATATACCCAGTTCGATCCACAAGTGTATAATTTTAAAGCTCAAATGAGCCATGTCCGTCTATATATAGTCTGACGCATGCGACTAAACAGGTCGGCACCAGTGCTATTACATACGGGATTATCACATGTTACACTGAAAATCTCGTAAACTAAAATTTTATTTGACAATTACTCAGTTATTGCTCCAAGCAACGTTGACTTGTGTGATGAGTAAAATAGTTCTACACTGCGAGTTGAGTAACACTCAACTTTGGTTCATGGTCTCATATATTATCATCGCCATCTGCGAGACTCTAGATTACAATGCATGGTTTCAATATCGGATAAATACACGTATTTTGGGAACCAAAAGGTTGCTATTTCTTATGAAGATATATGTAGACGATATACCGCTTAGAGAATATATAGCACTAAAGGGAGATATCCTAAATGACCTCGAATTTGAATGGTGTGAGATATACCTTGCCCTGTCAACTTTGAAAGTGAAATCGACCAACAACCAAGTGATTGCACCAACATGCAGTTGTTAAAAAATGTCGCTAACGTTGAGCAATCGTCAGTTTTCAGGAAAATGCGAATAAGGTGGCTTAGCTGTGAATATTATATAGGCGGGAGTATTCTCGAAACTCAATGGGAAGATACATCCAGAATCAGCGATCGAAGTGGAAAAATCAGCGCTATTGCAATCTCCATTTGACTGATAATGTGGTATGATGTAATAATTTAACCAACAATGTTGGCTTATAAGTTAGGACTTGGCCATAGGGATCGCTTTACCAAAATCAGGAAATTAGTCCAATTCACAAAGAGCCAGATAATGGTCCGCTGGAAGAAAATATACACTGATTCATTTGATTCATCTCTGGATTATCTGGTATCCGCGAAATTAGATCCTGATTTCTTCGATTTGTTTAACTCTTCTAATATCCCTTACATGACTGGAGCTTCCTGAAATTTTGCGAAAACCCTGTACCAAGGCATTCTCTTATATATGCCAGTCTCCCATATGGAGTCTCGCATATATATATATATATATATATATATATATATATATATATATATATATATGATATAAGAGAATACATTGGCCTAACAATATTTAACTTGGCCTTGTAAGCCAGTGCATTCTCTTATATATATGCGAGGCTTCCTGAGAAACTTCCATATATTAGAGAATGCACTGGTAGAGGGTCTTTAATTCTGTACCAGCGAAGCTTCCGTCATGAAAGGGTTAAACATGTCGGCATCTCCTCCCAACTGAATGTTGCAGTTGTAACAAAAATGTGGAGAAAAATTATAAAAATTTGTACCTGATGTCACTGGTGCCCAGGACACTAAGACACCCGAACCAGATAAACAATATTATAAATAAATTCAACCAACACTTACTACTAAGTACAATATGTGACCCGCCATATCAAATACAGTCGGAAGTCGGATTTTTTTTACCCTGTGCCAATGCATTCTCTTATATATGCGAGTCGACCATAGGTCGCCTCGCATATATAAGAGAATGCATTGGCCTAACAATTTTTTATCATTTTTTTTAAATAAATTGTTTCTTAAAATTTTTAGGACATAAAATAAAAAACATCTATTACCCTGCAGGGAGCCCCACACATATATAGAAGCATATAGAAGAGTGTCGTCTGCTCATGTTTGTCTGGGGCTCTGTATGGGTGAAATTAAAAAATTGTTAAAGAATACAAGAAAAAATTATTAAAATTGTAAAAAATTGATAGGCCAATGCATTCTCTTATATATGCGAGGCGACCTATGGTCGACTCGCATATATAAGAGAATGCATTGGCACAGGGTAAAAAAAATCCCGACTTACGACTGGATTTGAAATGGCGGGTCACATATGTCGAGACAACTTGCAAACAATCCACAAAATAATGACATTACAATCAAAATTCGACTTGTATCTACAATCTATATATATATATTATATAACAAAACTATGAGATACAAGTAGAGACATTGCCGAAATGACACTATGAATCAAATTGTATGATGCACTATTATAGCAGTCGCCCCTCGGAGTTTTGGGAGTTGGTGGGTAAAATAAACCAAGAAAGAATCCCATGTCTAAATTTAATGTCAGTCAGTCTATTCGGTCACATACTTAGAATCCCTTTTTAAATCTGAAAGCATTGGCGTCTAAAGCCATATGAGCACGACTTTCGCGACCAACATAGTTGACGCCAACAGTTACTAAATGGCTTCCGCCTCCGCGACGTAACGCCCAGACATGCTTCCGGCGTTTTGAAGTATAGGCATGGAACCGGCCTTCGGTCTAAACTGAACCAGGTCTGACTATAGTTCCTGACTGTTATTGCGACTATGCTAATGTTCTAACGTGCTCGCGCACCCGGATAATTATATACAATAAAACCAATGTCATGCAGAAATGGAAACGCGCTCAAGATCATTTCGAATATTTACCCACGATTAGTTTAAACATATTTATTTGTCTAATATATATAACACATGATATATGACACATACATTGTTTATACAGACAATGGGATTGGAGGACAAGTGCTGACTCACTTATGGGTACCCCCTCTCCCATATGTTATTACACTGTCTGTAAAAACACTGAAAAATAAATAATTGGTAATGGCAACGATTAAGGACAATAAACGAAATTGAAATTCCCAACTACACCTTTTACCGGACTCGGCCTCCGGGTCGCAGTTCGACTTTTAATCCGTCCCAAAAATTCCCATTTCTATAAATAAAACGCGCATGCGCCCAATGTATACCAAGAATCAGCGACACATTATACACGCGGAGCGCGAAATAATTCCGGCGTTGATGCCTTAGAGATGGTTCCCGACCGCGTAAGCTCGGTTCGCAATAGACTATAGTCCCTAGCTTCTATGTGGAGCACTATACGCCGCTAATACTCTGTAACTTGCACACATCTTAAATTTTTTTTTGTAATTGTACTGGGAATAGTGATTTCTGTTTCATTAGCTCTTGAAATGAATTAAAACAACAAAAAACATTGACAAGACATTCGATAAACTAGCGTAATCGCTCCCTGCGCTCGGAAATCATTTATATTTTAAAATCTCTTTAATACTGTTGTCGTAAGTGATTGTTCTTAGCTGTCCGATGCGTTGGAACAAATCTCCGGGGAATTGCGCGCTCCAATCGAAGTTACTCGAATACTAGGGCGCATTTCCGACATGTCCCCGACGATCGAATTGGATTATTATTATTATTTCTACTATTATATAACGACGAATACGCTGTTATGATGATGATGAGAGTGATAGTGATGATGGTGTTGATTATTATTATTATCATGATTATTATTATTATTATTACTACAATACTATTATATAACGACGACTACGCTGTTATGATATTTATTATGACGACTATGATCGACGGTTACAACGACGACGTTGGAGAAGAGGGCAAAGATGATCATGTGGTGATGATGTTTATGATGATGAAGCAAGATGAGGGTCAGGCGACGACGATGATAGTGATGAAGATGACGTGATGGGAATGAAAATTATGATGACGATGATGAATATGGTGATGATTATGACAATTGTGATGATGAATTCACCGGGCTGTATGAGAAGAAAACCCGGGGGGTTGATGTATATATTGTATATATGTTATGTCTTTCCTTATTTTTTGCTGTCTATCTTTTGTAAAAAACTAAATTTTTGTTTTCTCAATGTACATTTGTTATAAATTTGATCAGAGAATAAAGCATATATAATACTTCCCTTTTTTTGGAAATAAACCTGATCCCTTTCCGTTGAAACGGGTGCACACGGAAACATATCATTGGGAACGTCTATGAGTGCTAAAGATTGTAAAAAAATATCGAAACTCCGTGTATGGTTTATCTCCCTTGTCGACTCTCTTCCGGTGCCCCTGAGAAGGACCAGATACTTTACGAACACCACTTTACCTGCCAACATCGTAGCCCAGTAAGCAGGCCACACCAACATCGTTTAGCTTTATAAATCGACCAGTTGAGAAAGGTTGGATGTGCCTTCCGATCAGGAATAAATTCTTGCAATTACTAAAGGCTATCGGCACAGGCACAGTTTGTTATGTCTATGCCACGTTATGTCCTGTCTACTATTGCTCATGGATTTTGTGTCGAGCAAGGGGGACGGCCGCCTCTTAGATAATGTCATGGATTTTTTTTAAATTATTTATTCGATTTTATGTATATTATGTACATGTAGCATTGTATACATAACACAAAACATATACTGACATAATACTACGTGATAGGGGTGGGGTCACTGGCACTCAGGGATGTGGCTAGAGGGGGTGGGGGTGTCTCACCCCCCCCCCCCCAGCAGAGAGCTATATTTTCAATAGTTGGAAATTTCATACCTGCCACAACGAAATTTCACACCAACAATAGGTTGAAAATGTTCTTGTAGTTTGATTATAAAACAATTTATTGGGGGGAATTTATTGTTTTTCGACCAATATTTGCATATGTTCCTATTTTTTGTCAAAAATTTTGACAGAAATGGTCATCAGTTGGAAATTTTCCAACCTTAGGGGGGTGACAGGTTGGAAATTTCCAACACTTGGAAAGCTTGTGTCCTGGTCCCTCCCCCGTGGCCAGTCAAAAACTTCTAGTTAATTTAAGAAAACAATATTGTCATACAATTGGTCAACATTGTCATTGGAATTGTCATCAGTTGGAAATTTTCCAACCTAAGTGGGGGTGTAGGGTTTGAAATTTCCAACAGTAGGAAGGCTTGAGGCTAGTCTAGATGTTAGGATTTTGCGATTTTCTTGTTCAGATTTCAAAAAATTTCGCACACCGGGTCGGCCCGGTGTGTCATTGCCCCATCCAATATTTTACTACATTTGGTCAAACTTGTAGACATAAATGGTCATCAGTTGAAGAATTTTCCAACCTGAGGGGGAGCATGAGGTTTGAAATTTCCAACACTAGGAAAGCTTCAGTTGAGGCCAGTCTAGATGCTAGGATTTGCGATTTTCTTGTATAGTTTTCAAAATTTTCTCACACCGGGCCGAACAACCATGGTCGGCCCGGTGTTTCCTGGTCTGTTGTCGGTAGCTGTGTGCATTTGTCTGGAATTAGATCACTAGTTGTTTTTTTTGGGGAAATTTTCAGGTTAAAATATCTTAATGTTCTCATACTGGGAAAATAGAAGCATGGCTTACTTATGAATATATAGGAAATTTGGCCTGAGCATGAGGTACAAGGGGGGTGCAAATGGAATTATGCAAAAAGTTGTGTTGGTGCGATTCCGACTCAAGGGGGGGGGGGGGTGCAAATGGAATTATGCAAAACGTTGTGTTGGTGTGATTCCGACTCAAGGGGGGGGGGGTGCAGTTGGAAATTCCCAAGGTGGACACCCCCCCCAGCGGAGACCCTCTAGCCACATCCCTGCTGGCACTCCAACTTGTTCTCGGGAGCGGGAAAGTGATCAGTTAGTATCTAGGCGCTATGCCAACTGGAGGAATGTGGCATTCTACTAACATCGCCAAAAGATGAAGCAAATCGACCGTACCACTCCATAGAAAACGTCGTCTGAACTACGCTCAATTGTAAATATTTACTAGTCGATTCGGGACGCATCTATCGGCGATAAACTAACGAAAACTATTTCGCAATCGAGAGTCACTGAATTTAATTAATATATAAGAATGGCGGTGTGTGTTGTCAATAGGTCTGAATCCATATTTGAGAGAGCTAATTAACATGCATGTTCACCCTGAATCCGAATGCTTGTGGAAATGAGAGATGCATTTAATAGCTTTTTTTTTTAGTGACAATACAGGTAACTAAACACCTAAGAAACAAGAGCACGCCGTCGGGGCGTGGCATAATACGCCCGTTTCTGGAGTAGAGTGGGGCAATTTTTAATTCATTTGTTTGAAACCTTTGACTTAATACGAAATAATAATAAAAATAAAAACCAAATCGAAAAAGGGGCAAAACTCAGTCAAAATCATGCGGACGAAACCCATATCCGAACTTGATCTGTATTTCGGGGTGGTAAACTAATTTACTAAATTTAGTTCAGTTCACTTGATTCAATCTAAAGTTATAATCCGGAAACCGCAAATCAGGTAAAAGCTAAGTCGAAAAGGGGCATAACTCAGTCAACATCATACGGACGAAACCCATATTCGAACTTGATCTGTATTTTGGTGTGGTAAACTAACATACCAAACTTGGTTCAGTTCACTTGATTCAATCTAAAGTTATCATCCGGAAACCAAAAGCAGACGGACGACGGACGGCCGGACGCCCGGACGGACGAGCAACCCATTTACATAATACGACCGTTTTTTTCAAACGGGCGTATAAAAAGTTAGTTCCCCGCATATTATTCTTCTATGTTATTCACACGATCGTTTTGAAATTTTTAACGAATTGAGAAAATGGAAATGCAGAATATTCTGGGATATAAATATCCTCATGGTTTTCTAACCTTCTTCTGATTGTCGCTTGATTGGAAAATTTTCATTTTCAAAAGTCACAATTTCAACTTTGACGCTCAACATAATTTCGTGTTAATGGTTTTTGTGAAGTGTCACCGGCCATATTATTGCGTGGGATTTTCTTGAACTGAACCACGTGTCACTATGTGACGAATTTAGGGGCACGATTTTGACCCCCCCCCCCCCATAACTGATTCACAGCATGAACTTGAATGGATCCCTGCCCCACATGCCGGACCAAGCGGGTGTTATCGCCATCGATTTATTGAAGACAAATAACCCCGTAATTAACCCTTTACCCAACAGAAGGGCCCTGTGCCAATGCATTCTCTTATATATGCGAGTCGACCATAGGTCGCCTCGCATATATAAGAGAATGCATTGGCTTAACACATTAAAAATTATAAAATTGTTAAAGAATGTAAGAAAAAATGGTAAAAAGTGTTAAAAAAAGATTTTTTTTAGGCCAATGCATTCTCTTATATATGCGAGGCGACCTATGGTCGACTCGCATATATAAGAGAATGCATTGGCACAGGGCATAACTGTAACTATCACAATGTGGTCAAGGAGCCGGTTCCAATGATATCCATATTTGTATGGTTCTATTGAGACAGACCGAAGATATTTTAGGCTGTTGAAGCTTTATTTGGCCGGTTTTGGCCGGTTTGTTGGGTAAAGGGTTAATGCAGGTCGCTCGAAGAATGGGGTTTTTTTTCACCGAATGCGATAAGAAAAATAATTTTCAAGAAACCTCTCTGTGAAGATTGTCCCGTTTTGAAGCGTTCTTTCGCATAGCCATTTTCTTGAAATGTGACGTGTTTCTTGTTGCATTCGGTGACACACACACATTCCTCCAGGGATGTGCATTGCGGGGTTGTTTGTCTTCAATAAATCGATGGCGTTAACATCTGCTTGGACTGTCATGCATGCGGGACAGGGATCCCTTCAAGTGCATGCAGTGAACCAGGCACGGGGGTGGTTCAAAATTAAAGCCCTAAATTCCAACAGAGTGACAACTGGTCAAGTTCAAGAAAATTTCACGCACTAATATGGCCGATGACACTTCACAAACACTGATCGTCCAGTTAACCCATCAACACGAAATTTTGTTGAGCGTCAAAGTTGAAAGTGTGATTTTTGAAAATGGCAAATTTTCCAATCAAGCGACATTTAGAAGAAGGTTGGAAAACGATCGGGATAATTAAGTGCCACAATGTTCTGCATTTACCATGCTCTCAATTCGTTAAAAAATTCAAAACGATCTGATGGATAACATATATGTAGGAGATATAGGGCATTATATGGGGGAAGCTTACTGTTTTGAGGTGTTGATATATATATAGTTCCAATACAGCACTGATATAAATAGTCGGCTTTCTTCTTTGAAATTGAGAGCGTTTAATTTACTTGCCTTATATAGGCCACTAAATAGGCCGAAATCCATATATTTAGAGTGCTAACGGGTTCGCCCTAAATCTGAAACCTTCTTGAAATGAGAGATGCATTTAATAATGTTTTAAGTGGAACTACAAGCAACTATAGTTCCATTACATTGTATACATGTATGGTATATTGCTAAATAGGTCGGCGTCCCTCTTTGAGAGCGTTAACCCTTTACCCAACAAACCGGCCAAAACCGGCCAAATAAAGCTTCAACAGCCTAAAATATCTTCGGTCTGTCTCAATAGAACCATACAAATATGGATATCATTGGAATCGGCTCCTTGACCACATTGTGATAGTTACAGTTATGCCCTGTGCCAATGCATTCTCTTATATATGCGAGTCGACCATAGGTCGCCTCGCATATATAAGAGAATGCATTGGCCTAAAAAAAATATTTTTTTAACACTTTTTACCATTTTTTCTTACATTCTTTAACAATTTTATAATTTTTAATGTGTTAAGCCAATGCATTCTCTTATATATGCGTGGCGACCTATGGTCGACTCGCATATATAAGAGAATGCATTGGCACAGGGCCCTTCTGTTGGGTAAAGGGTTAACACATTTGAACCCAATCCAGTTGTTGGCGTAAATGAGAGAAAGCACTCCAGACGAGTTATATCTATTTACGGACTTGAAATTCGTCGTAAAATGGACGAGGCTTACCTAAGCGGCATCTGATATTGGTCCGATTGAGTGCATTAAAATAATGCCTCGAATTATTGCGCATTGGAAAATGATTAACAAAAGATCTCGGCTTTTCCCCTTTATGTCGCGTAAAGCCCTGGGTTTTTATTACTTTTCATCAACGCTAAATCAGTCAAATGAAAAGCGCGGATCCACTTATTATGCAGAGGAGGGCCGTAAAAGCCATCATAACAACGAATCGAACAACACCGCATCCATTCTGATGCTAGAGACAGATATGAACTCTTCTTGTGCCGCCTGCCTTCAGTAATTGCAAGAACGAATTGAAGGCATATCCTACATCATGCCATGAATCTCTACTCTAGGTATGCCCATAAAACATCGGGTGGGAAAACATTTTATGCGTCGGATGGTATTTGTCCCTCATCCCCTTGTTGATCATGCCATACCACACAATTGGAGACACTGTAACTAATAATATCACTCCCATTAAAGAGGATATCAGTCGCCATAAAAGATATGCTCTCATTACGCCCTCTATTTGGTGTATACTGTCAAGCGTTTTTGGCTGTGTCGTAGGAGGTGGTGGAGTAAATGTGATTTAAACGTACTTGGGTATTTGCGTACTTGTTCTCTGCAATATTGGGAAGCTAACACTCAAGCTGCAAAACAGAGTTCAGTCCCCTCGCTACGCTATGTCTGAACGCTGCCGGCATGTGTATTTTCTTAATAAAATCTAACAAGTGTTTTGTCAGTTACAATTCATTCTGGCGTGATCTAGACAATTTTCAAATGAATATGGACAGTTCAGTTTCTCAGACTAATAATGCAGAATGAATTGTAACCTACACAAATCTCAAATAAATAAATGTGACATTTCTTCATATTACGTGTAGGTGCGGGGAGCGGAAAATCCAGCGTAGGGGACTGAACTCTGCATGAAGCTTGGCTAGCACTATGTACGAATCGGTACCGCACTAACGCCGTGAATTCGCATCGAGCAGTCATGCGTTTATAATCTATTGTCGCAAATAAACGTTGTTGATAATATACGAGAAGCTAGGTTATACTTGATTCAGAGCAAATTCGAAAGTTTCTTTCTGATGTTTAACCCTTTCATAACTGGAGCTGCGCTTGTGCAGCATTAAATATCCTGTGCCAGTGCATACTCTTATATATGCGATTCTCATATAAGAAAATGCACTGGCTTGCACGGTCAAGGTAAATATCGTTAGGCCATCTATTCTCTTATATATACGAAGCTCCATATGAGAGACTCGCAGATATAAGAGAATGCATTGGCACAGGGTTTTCGCAAAATTTCAGGAAGCTCCAGTCCTGAAGGGTTAGTTGTATCTACGTGCAATGGAGTTATGATTTCTTAGTGAATTAACTCTCTGGATGGTCTTTCCTCCGCGAAATAATCTGACAACGTCCTCATATAGGAATGCTATTTTGAACCCACAAAACGTCAGCTTAGCAAAACAAGACATAGTGAGCACATTTATTCAGAAAGCTCTAAAAACCACTCAATTTCACAACAATGCCTACTATCTTTCAACCTAATTATAATTATAATAACCGAGGACGTGCAACTTAAGACTATATAACGAGACCCATACCAATCAAACTCCTATAACCATATGTAAAATAATTACTGTTATAATTATATAAATAACCTCTCAGGTTATATTTTATTTCACTTTATTTTGTTTTTAGAACATACTTGTACCAACTTACCTATAGCCTAATAAAGTGTAAAATACTGTTTGTATATAGTTCATACTGATATGGCACAAGCCAACACGTCATTGACCAAAATCAAAAGTAACAATTTGCTAAATTGACGAGGAGGGTTACCCATAAAAGCATGTACTGAGCGATGTAATGAGCTTGAGAAAATGAATTAGCGCTCCTTCAACATGTACCAAGGGAGGTAATGAGCGTTTTTCTATGAGGATTAATGGGGAAGATGTCGGCGAATATTGCGATCATCGGCGCCGTATCAAAGAGGATATCAGCCGCCATAAAAGACATGCTCTCATAATATATCACTCCCATTCATTCGGAGATCGTTGTCTGTCGTATGCGATTTATATCGCGTTCGATTTTCCTTGTTCCAACACTCTGGGTCTTTTCTCATAGAGTTTACGGCGCACTCACGAGTCTTCAAGAAAGCATTCCGAGATTAAAGATAGAAGATATACTGCAAACGTCAAACCCAATTACTTATCGGCTCAGCATAGCCAACAGTCGACGGATCATATATGGCACCCAAATGTAAAACATACCTAATCCACATCGACCGGAGAAGGCAATCAACAAAGTGAGAGAAGGTTACTGGAACGCGCTCGTGAAATCAGCATGCGAGAATTGTTCAATTTTGATTGAAATTGCGTATGGCATTGCAAAAATTTCCGTAGACGCATTGAATGTCAAATATGTTCGTATGGCATATGTTGTGAAGACTTATTATACGTATATATGGTACACACTTTGAGACTGATAGACATACTAACTATGTTGGGGAGACGGCTTCATATTAGCCCTCGGGCTTGTTGTCTGATATATACATCGATGAAATGGCTTCGTTTTAGTGTAAATATAGTTTTATTTCCAATCCAAACAAACAAATAACATGATATACAACTGACACATACATGCAAAATAGAAGTGGTAATATATGGAAACGAGTATCAGACAACAAACCCGATGGCTTACATGAAGTCTTCTCCCCTTTGGCTGCCCCATCCCCAATAAGTGAGGGAGGGTATAGTTCAGAGGGTAACTAATGGTTTACGGAGAACTGGATATATGTAACATAATCTGAGTTAGGCATGGAAGAAGATAGTGTTCGGGGTAGCAGGGGGCATAGAAGAGATAGAAAGATATAAAGGGGATGAGAGAGATAGAAGAGAGAGAGAGAGAGGGGGAGAGGGGAGAAACAATATAAGACAAGAGACAGATGAAGTCGTGAGAGGATAACAATGGTGCGGATTTTAAAGTAAGGTTGGGTTATTGTTGCGGCGGTGGTGCTCGTATATAGCAATCGTCATGCGCCAGACGCCATGGGAGGGGGTCAATCACAATTGTTGTAAACCGGTTATGATGGTGTCCCTGTAGCCGACGTCGTAAGATTGGCGATACCACCCCTCACTATCTGGGTTAGTTGGGTGATCCTCGACTCGAATCCCGACGTGAACGAAATTCTTGACCGATTTCAGACTTCATTTGTGATGATAACAATCATTTCGGCCAATTTGGCCGGTTACTTCATGTGACTTTTTCATCTGACGTGTGTGTCGGATAATTGATCTGGAGGATTTATGTAAATGTTAGCCCAAACTACATTTCCAAGTAACGATGGTTTTGTTGTTTATTTTGAGGAATAATACCGCGTCAGATGAATTCAGCCCAAATATGTTAACAGTTGTCGTGTCAAACATTCGGCAGTAGGTTAGCGTTATTTAGTATTTGTGGATGTCCTTTAACATGGGGAAAATAGACTAACTGCGCTTGAACGAGCATGTGAATTTGTCGTTTTTAATGTACAGCAACTTGATAATCAATAACAGAGGCATTCTCTGTCAAATAAGGTCGCTCTATTTACGGTATTAATTGCGGAACTTTCTAAAGTAAGCTACGCGTAAACGGATACATACGGTAAATTCTAGAATGTGCCGGAATCGGCCTAATCGCCCCAGGGCCAACTCGCCCAGTCGACGTGTGTCAATTCGGTACCTACTATAACATGTACCCGAGTCCGATACGGAATAAAAGATGTATACGGGTGTTATATAGCGTTTGGTCCGTTGTTTCTCAATGAATATTATTGAAATTTGGTGTATATGTCCGGGCTGGGACATGGAATACAACAACGTTTGAATTGTTTTTAAATTTACAAATTTGTTGATTTTATTCAATTTGTTTTCGTTCTGAAAACACACTATAAAGTGTATATAATATAATAACGAACACGAGACATACATAATTTATAAACTGTTAACAAAAGATATCAAATTCAATACATGACAAAGATGACTCAGTGGAGTTTATAAAGTGAACATAAAAACATTGAGGTAAGAATCTTTTTAAGGAATGCAACTTTATTTAATGATAATAAACACATAAATTAAAATAACAAACATGAGACATACATGATTAATAAACTGTTAACAAAAGATATCAAACTCAATACATGACAAAGATGACTCAGTGAAGTTCATAAAGTGAACATAAAAATATTAAGGTAAGAATCTTTTTAAGCATTACTAAACCGTTTAGCACAGACCACAGTCCACTTCACTCATCCGATCATCACCAAACTTCATATTTATCTTGATATTGATCTATCAGATGAGAGCTATCAAATATTGTTTTAATTTCATAGGAAAAAATGGTCGCCAGCGGCCATATTGCATTTACGTTATATTTTATCGCGTCATGTCGATATCTAGTATTACTTAGAAATTTCACCTTTCCAGATTCATAATTGCTCCATTGACTGTAGCAGATGAAATTATTCCCCTCTTCGGATAGAGTGTCACTGAAACTTTATTTTGTCAGACTGTCTGTATAATCACTGATTATATATGGCAATAATCTGTAATAAGATGTAGCACTATTTTATTTTATATTTACATGCAGTGCTGTTTTTATACATCAATTCTAATCCCCCTAGATCATCATGTGATCGATCATACATCGCGCGAGGACCTGGTTGAATTAAGGGGGTTTTATGGATCACTTCTGTCCTCAAGCTAGATTATACTTATGACATTTAATGGCATGTTTCTAACGTGGAGGGTTAGATATGCTTGAGAAACCACCACTCTTTAATTCACACCAAGTTCTCAGCTGTCATGTTCGGATATTAGAACCCATAGCCATGATATATGGTTTATTTTGTGTATACTAGTAATATAGTTATTTTCAGTACCTTTATATACCAGTACTGTGTATAACAATGCATATAAATTAATCCATGTATACATGTATATTGATTCAACGGATTCAGTGGTTTTGTCCATCAGTCTATCAAATTTGCGGGGAAAACATGGCCACAAGCAGTACACCCTGCTAAATTTCGAATTTGAATCAATTGGCGCACCCTGCAGCCAGCTTTTATTGGACAACTTTTTCTTATGTGGATATTTTGGGTCACCGCTAGATGTGAGCCATATTTTGTTCTCAAACTGTCCTTGTGAAGACATCACTGCCAGCGGTGATCTTCAATTTTACTATTTTTATGGCTAAATAATTTGGTTGATCCTACAGACGAGACCCCTTGTCCGATCGTCATCAGATTCCACAATTATCTTCTGGATAACCAGGGTGAGAGTAATCTAATTTTCCCGAATTTCGTTAAAAAACATTACCACAGGCAGCAATTTGGTATCTTACTCTTTGATCCTCTTTTGCATGACTGAATTGTTTAGCAACTGTACAGACATATCCCTCATCTGGTTTTTATATACATGTATATCTCTTCATGCGGATAGCCAGTATTACGTAGGTACTTCAACTTTCTGCATTCCTGTCATCATTTGAAATATAAAAATTTACCTGATACATGCACCTTTCAAAATTTGTTTCGTCGTATCTATTTTAATGACCCGTATGGTAATATTGATACAGATATATTTGTCAAACATTTCTTTGTACAATATACAGGTATTTAGTTTGTAACTAAATCTAGAAATATATAATAGTAGCTCGTGGACCCCACTTCGTCCGGGATGTTCCCCTCTGATTTTCGGAGAAATGCGCGATTTAACCTTGAATTGACTATTTTAAAGGTGAAGGTCATGTCGGGGTCACGATTTGACCCGTCCAAAACACTCCCCGGACAAAAGTCACGACAAAAGTACCCGTCGAAATCCGCCCGGCTTTATACCCGATTTGACCTTGAATTGACAATTTTGAATGTCAAGATCAGTTCAGGGTCATGATTTGACCCACCCGAAACACTCCTGGGACAAAAGTAACAGTAGGTATCAAATTTCGTTGAAATACTTCCGTTTTACCAGATTTGACCTTGAATTGATCTTTTTGAATGTCAAAGTCAGGTCGGGATCAAGATTTGACCCGTCCAAAATACTCCCTGGAAATAATTTCCCCTAGGTATCAAATTTCGTCAAATCTGTCCGGCAGTTTTCCCGGCCATAGCTAACAGACAAACAGACAGACAAATGTCCAAAATATATATTAAACTAGCTGATGTACTCGACTTCGTTCGGGCTAGTTAGGGATTTTTTTTGTGATCGCCTCCATCTGGACAGTACCCAGTATATACAGCGTCTGGCCAAACTATTGTTCAATTGGTCCAGAAACATGCCTATATCAGCACGGTCGAGAACATGGTCCCACGTGAAATTGGACCCGTCCATATTGCTCCCGGGATCGAAGTAGTCCTACACACAAATTTTTAGTCGGATCGGTCAAGGTCCAGAAACATGCCTATGAGCGAGGTCAAGTTGACACGTTAAATACCAAATTCGAGCAGTGTTAGAGTCTATAACACATACACACATGCATTCACGCATACACACATACATACATAAGTATACATACAGACAGGTGTTTCAAAATGTATAATCGATAGCTACAACAATTCTATGGTAGATAGTTCACGGCCGACCTGATGCATGCATCTTAGTTTTCTTGTAATGATTGCTTGCCCGATTATTTAGAATTATACCTTCCATTTGAACTCAGGCGTCTGGATAAATTCAAATCGGACTTTAAGGCATTCCTATTTACAAACGCTCACATTTCCAAATGCCTTGTTTTACCGCACACATCTTATGTTGTATGTATATATGTCAAGTGATTTACTGCTGAATTTTCTCCTTGATAGTACTGATCACATCCATGTGGTCTAAGGCTTTTCTTGTTGTTAGTGGTGAAATGTTCTCATTACTCGCATGCACACGGCTTTATTCACATTGTTTTCGTTATTGTCCTAAATTCGATTAAAGGGGTACTGTGCAGTGATAGGCAATTTTTGTATTTACTCCCATTGACATAACTTTCAAGTTAGATTGTGTTCGTGTTATATGAGTTTCGTATAAACCTAATTTAGCGACGAAAATATTGATCTTGGAAATAAAAATATTACGATTTCAAACTACGCGCCATGTTTTTGACCTTCATCGGAGAAGACGCAGGTTGCAGGATGAGCCGGAAGTTCAATTGATGCCTGCAATCTCTTCCATCGAACAATCTCACCCCCTATAAAAATACTTGACGCTTTATGAATCTTGTTTCTTCTCTTTTTTCCAAATTGGATATAGCGGGACTTCCTTTTGCGTGTAATATGTTTTATTCGCAACTCAATAATGTTCGTCGTAAACGGCCGTCGATAAAAGACACCCAACATGTGAGATTTCAAGAACGGTAACTCGTAATGGCATAATTCGCCATTTTATGACTCCAGCCATAAATTCATTTATATTAAATAATTCAATTTGACTTTTATGATAGCCTGTTAACCGGAACGTTTTCAGTAGACATCGTCGAATCAAATGCGTTATTTTAAAATATAATATTGATATTAGATCGCAAATGTTACCGGGAATTTATTGAAATTGGCGTACAGTACCCCTTTAAGTAATATTATGTCACACCCGTACGGTCGTATTACTTGGTAGTAATTATTGCTGTTCTTTAATTGATTTTAATGTTCATATCGATGAGATGTGCCCTTTTCAATTCGCTGTTTCAATTCGATCTTAGTTGTTTCATTGATCGCTGATTTCTAATTGATTACAGTGTCAACTTCTGCGTTATTTGACTCTCCCGATAGAGAAACACCGAACATTTTTATTTCTTCTGGTATCTCGTATGGCTATCATTTGTGTCAGTGATTATATCATGGGCCTATTAATGACACCATTTCCCCCTTTAATTATTTCTGTCGACACACGGATCACTTAATTTGTTTTTAATTTTCGCTTCTTGCTTATATATTGTAATGTCCACTTCCATGCTATTTTTATATATATGTCCATTTCATACGGCTCAGTTTTTTAATACTCGTATGCATATTGTTTCATATTTTTTCCCAATTTCTCACCGATTTCTATTTGGTTCTCCCGAGTAATCAATACGGTTTCTTGTTGCCATATATGTTTTTAACTTTTAACGCTCGCACGAAGGTCTTACACGTTTATGTCTTTATTTTAGATTACTTGTATGCACATATTTGATCGCAAATGTTTATCAACATTCACTTTGTAAACCGTTTTTGGGCACACATGTGGTTTTAGGGTTATATAAAATAAAATGTTATTTGATGTCGTGACTATCTCAATGTGCAAATTCGACCAACTAAATAACCTTGTCATTTTTTACTTGATAAGTGTTTAAGGAAATGGTGAAAACCAAAATGAGGGACTGGCTAGTGGAACTCTAGTCAAATTTTCATTCGTAATATACCAGCTAGTGAAATTAGCATGGTTGAGATAATGCTGTTTTACGCCGAAATCGTGTGTATATATCTTTCTATAGCAGCTATAGTCTTTGCGCCTAGGTCCAGTGGCGGGATTTTTCGTCAATTTTAATCGATTTTATCCTTCAAATCAATACACGATACTATATATATATCGGAAAGAGTGACATCTTGCGGTCATAATGGTATATTCTAATCTAACTTTCATGTTAATTTGCGCAGGGAATATGCCGCGTAATTAGGAGTAACATCAGTTTGGTTACATTCAATACACGTTGTAACTTCGCGTGGTCAAATGAGTTCGTATTCTTGTAAACATTGTGATAATATACTTTTCGCATTACATTTACAGTTTACAACTCTTGTTGAATTCAGAACAAATATAATATTTTCCATGGAATAAACCGTATTTCTGTCTCAATTATTAACTTATTATTACAGTTATTACGGATTTTAGATGGGAGGGGCAACAACGTTAAAGATGCATGATCCGAATTAACGATCCCAAATTACTATTCTTTGGCTTCGGGGGGTAAAAAATATTTGATTCGAGTCGAGGATCGAATCAACCCACCAGAGCTCAGAGTGATAAGATATTGATTTTTGAAATTTGTTATTTCTTGAAATGTGTTATTGTTTGTGGCCCAGAAAAGAGTCGTCAAATCGATGGTCTCGGATAAAATTGCGGATGAAGATGGATAACTCTAAAATCAAGTGGTATACTTGGAGGTAATAAAGATATATCTCTCTCTCTCTCTCTGATAACAAAATCGTATTTTGAAGAAATGTTGTTGTTGTTGTAACTTGATGATATGGGACCGTCTGATCGGATTGAGTACATTTAAAGGCCGATATTGAAAGATATACACACATGACTCCGACGTAAAACAGCATGATCACAACCGATTTCTGTAGCTTGTTTACATCGAAGGAAACTTGTACTATAGATGAACGCCAGTGAATTGATCATGAAAGAATTCTTCAATTTTTTTTTTAAATTGAGTATAACTCTATACTCGCACTGAATGCCAAATAATCTCGTGGCATTTAGTGAAGACTTACTTATAACTACTATCAGACTGATACAAAACCCAGCTATATATCTGTGAAATGGCTTCCCTTTATAATGATATCCTCGCAGCCGACGTGGTTGGATTGCCGATAGCACATCTCACTCTTGATTTATGACGTCGTGTCTGTTGATTCGAAGCCCGACATGAACAGGTGGTCGATTTCCAGACTTGATCGACGTTGATGAGCATCTTAATGTGGCAATTCGATCATCAAAAAACAAAAACAACAAAAAACGGTCACTCCTTTTGGGGGCTCTCCGATGTCGCATACATCTCCGTTTGGGGTTATTGTCGTCAAATGCACTTGTACAGGGTTCTCTATTGTAGGGTTCTCTATTCCGAAGGTTCATTATTCCGAAGGTTCGCTATTCCGAAGGTTCGCTATTCCGAAGGTTCGCTATTCCGAAGGTTTTCTATTCTGGACGTATTTAACCAGAAATGAATGAAAATTTGCACCCCCACCACAAAAACACACGAGGAATGAAAAATACTATTACGCTAGTATTCACATTTTTTACATAAAAACACCCACTTCTAATTCCCAAATTGTTCCAGATGTCCGTTATTAATAGCAAGAAGACAGTATCAGTTTATCGTTTATTATGGAAAGTTGAAAACACGATGACTGAAATAAACTACATGTAAGAGATAATTTATAGTTTTTCCGAACTGGCTATCTGTAATTGAAAGAAACATCAACATTAAAGGCCCACTTTATTTTCGAACACCCAGATCACATATATAACATATATGCCAGTATATATATACCATTGGAAATAGAAGCTCTCCAACACTGTATTATCAGCTTATCCGGTGTAATAAACTGTGAACATGTTGTTTTTGTTGAGTTAACGACGTGTGTTTGTGCTTAAGGTTCATCTGGTTTAAAAAAATAGTTTTCTTGCCTCTAAGATTATTGAGTTTGAGATATAACGTGATGACATTAAATCGTATGGAAACATAGCAATTGTGTGGGCTGCCTGACGTGAATATGTTTTGGGAAATAACGTCATACGTAATGACATTTAATCTCAAGGAACCCGCGAAGAAAAAAGTCGATCACATTTATTGTTTCAATGTTTTAAGTTATTTCCTTCATAAAAAGAGTCTTCGTGATAAAGAACCCCCTCAATACTTTAGAATATAGAATTAACCTTTAAAATAACAAAAATCTTCGGAATAGCGAACCTTCGGAATAGAGAACCTTCGGAATAGCGAACCTTCGGAATAGTGAACCTTCGGAATAGCGAACCTTCGGAATATATACATGTTCCCAGTTGTACAATATCTGCATTTGTCGGCAATTGCGCCCCCCCCCAAACAAAACAAAAAGAATATTTTATAATCACCACAAGACTGGTCGTTCTTCGACACATAGTCCTAACCTGTAGTTATTTATTGTCTAATATATACTAATGTTAGGTAATGCTTGGTTGGTCCGCGGTATCTACTAAGGAAATACTCGAAGCCTACTTCACGTTAGCTCTGTACTCTAGCTCTATATCCTACGACATCTACACTTAGTTCGTTTACCCGATAGTAGCTCTACCACACTCAATCTGAACAATCAAGCAATCCTGAAATAACTGGATGTATGCAGGGGCATCTGAGAACTTCCCACAAAGACAATGTGTACGGATAATTTCAAGATATATTCACAATACTTATTTAAAACTTATCTATGGCTTGCGTTGTTTATCATAAAATCGACTTGATGAGCATCTCGATGTGGCAATTCGGTCACAAAAAAGGGTCACTAAACCCAACGAGTAGGTCCCAGATTGCTAACTTGTGACGACAAAGCCTGATCATAACATTGGGTTGCCGCTCGAATGGACTAATAATGTCAACACCCCTAGTTAAAGTTACGTGAAACACTCCGGTAGGGTGAACAATTAGAAATTGAGAATAATCTTGCTCAAAGTAGTTATTTGTTACGAATATTAATCCAAATTGACGATACATACCGTCATTCTCATATATTAATTAAATGCAATGACTCTCGATGGCGAAATAATTTGTGTCAGATTATCGCCAATAGTTGCGTCCCGAATCGATGTGTAAATATTTAGAATTAGTGTGGTTCAGACACTATTTTCTATGGAGTGGTATGGTCGATTTCTTGGAAATTTTCGGCGATGTTAGTAGAATGCTACATTCCCCAGGCTGGCATAGTACCTGAGTACTATCTTATCAACTTCAAATACCCGAACAAGTCCATAAATATGTCTTTAAGTCGTCCTGCAAAGTTTCTATGCTATTGGTGTATCCTGCTGATTTGTCTATGATGTGATATATATGGGGGAATGTTATGCTGTTAATAAATGTACCCTTGTTTTCTTAAATAATAATTTTCGCGTTTGTTTTGCTATTCCGAGCGATTCGAAGAAAAGCCTGTGCTTGAAACATCCAAGTAAACTTATATATTCTAATATACAGTAACGCCCTAAATAATCGACTGATAATAAATAATCTCAGTGAGAGCTTTCCGATGAATGGCAACAAGCCATATTTCAGACTAAATCCTGAAAAATACCAATCATTCTGCTGTGGTTAAGGAGTCGATTATTTTGGGCATTACTGTATTTTAATAATAGACACTCATATAAAATAACCTGGTTTATGAACATTTGGGTTGAAAAAAAGTAGATGCAGGATGGGAAAAAAATAGCAAATAAAATGATGCATCACTGCCACAACAATTGACAAATAGCAGAATTGTCCATGAATTTAACAAGATTATTTAATACGATAAGTTTTACTCAAATTCTAAAAATAAATTAAGGTATTTCTTCCCATAAAAGTGTATAAATAATTGAAAAGAAGGTGAAAGCAAAGGGAAAAAAAAAAAACACTCTGCCATCAAATATTTTCTTCACCATCGTGACCACATGCTTGTTTCATATGTTATTCAGTGTGAACATAGACCAATTATATAACATCTTAACCCTTTCACGCAGAGCCTCGCATATATAATTATAGAATGCACTTGCTTACACGGTCAATGACGGGAGCTGCGCTGGTGCAGCATTAATGAACCTGTGCCAGTGCATTCTCTTGTATATATGCGAGTCTCCCATATGGATTGGTTGCTTCTCGAAACCGTAATCGTAACTACGGATATGGCGATAAGACAATTAACTGTTAGAAAGAACACAAATTCTAGTGACGTAGTTCCCTATTCGTAATTCATATCAATAGTAATTTAAGAAATGAATGTATTGGGTGTGTGTGTTATTGTGAGGTATGGCGATGTGGTCGTTGGGGTATATTGTGTCAACCGCGAATTGTTTCACACTAACTGTGCCCCAACGACCACAGTGCCGTGTCACACACACACCCACTAAATTAATTTCTTAAACTTTTTGGTTTTTGGTTATTTATTCCCATAAAAGAAGCTGAATGTATTCCTATTTATTTTCACAAAATCTGCCGAGAATTTGAGACTAGCGCACGTAGCACAGTACATTAATTCATCCGAATATAAGATTTCCAATCACTTAGCAAAGATCAGGTCATCGATTTAAATAACTGACTTCAGATGCAATTCGTCTGAACTTTTAAAAAGCATGCCCAATTATTCTGCTGACCGATTTTAGTGATTATGTCAACAATTTGTGACGTGTTACGGTCTCTGTTATTGGCGTATGAAGCGGGTGACCCGATTGTCAGTTTGACCAATCACCGAACACGATCTACTGTAACACAGGCGGGCTATGTAAATAATATGCGAAAGGTGCCAATTTGTCGAGGGGGGGGGGGGTCGTCATTTATTCAGACAGATATTGAAAATAAAATGTTTATTGAGGAACAATATTTACAGCACTATCAAGTCGGTCTGCTATGAAACCTGATACACATATACACATGATATACAGCAACATAAGGATACGGTAAACTTCAGAATGTCTAGCATATTTTCTTAGAAGTGAGAATTCACACACACTCACATTTGCTCACATTCTTACATGGTATAGGTGTGATTGTTACGGTAGACGATCATACGCTCGAAAGTTTGCAAGGTAATCTTTGAAGTCATATTTCGTCGTAGAAAACCACATGGTGCCAGAACGGAACATGGATATAAAATGCATTTTTTCCAAAGCTAACGACAGGCCAGTCTGTTTCAGAGTGATTGTTTTCTTAGACCTGTTCCCGTCGTCCAGTACTCGAATTAAAAAAGACTCTTTAATTAATCCAGTGCTTAGGATCACAAAAATAAGCTAATTTTGCTGGTTTCTGGTATGGTGACCCAGATGCCGTTCTATAATTAAATGGTCAGTTAAGGTTAATTTGCATAGGTACACCCGCTTGTGTGGTTTTCAGGTGTTAGAATACCTGGAAATTGCCTAATATTGCCAAACTACCCGACTTAGATAGTATTTGCTAGTCAGGCAATTGTCTGCAAACAATTACTCTTATAAATTCACCCCCCCCCTACCGCTGACGACACGAAAAGTAAAACTTTTGTAGTTCTATAGTTCTGTATGTAACGGTGTTTGCCTTCAAATAGCTGTATATATGAGTAGTTCTTGCGAGAGAATCGCATGCTATTTACAAGCGCATTTCTATTGCATCGCGCCTACAGAGATTTTACTTCTCACATAAATATAGCTGTGGTACAGATTCATTTTATATACATGTTTCCGTTCATATGCTGGCAACATATCGTTTTCAACGACATAATGCCCGCAGCATAAAACCGTGCAAACTTGCGAGTGTATGAACGTACAATTAGTGTGACGACATTGGTCCACCAACGCGATTTAATCGACTGTACGGTGTTAGGTTATTTTACCAACGAGATGGCGACAGGGGTTTGAGAGGGATGTTTCATCCCAATTGTAGTCATATTGTCAACAGTTGGATCTTTAACCCTTCCATGACTGGAGCTTCCCGAAATTCTGCGAAAACCCTGTGCCAATGTATTCTCTTATATATGCGAGTCTCCAATAGGGAGCCTCGCATATATATAAGAGAATACATTGGCCAAACGATATTTACATTGCCATTGTAAGCCAGTGTATTCTCTTTTATATGCGAGACTCCCTATGGGAGACTCGCATATATAACATAATGCACTGGTACAGGATATTTGATGCTGCACCAGCGCAGCTCCCGTCATGAAAGAGTTAAGAATGTCAAAGTAGGAGGTTGAGACTCTTCTAATTGGTTGGTGTTCCAACCGATATGTAGCAAAACGTGTGTTGTTTCGAATAGTTTCCTACATGTAGTTCACCCTCATTTAGAAAATGTCTCACCATAGGGGTTGCAGCTATGTTGAACAATTCTAACCCCAGTTGAGCATTTGATCTGTTTCAATATGGTTCAGTTGAAATATTATAAAGTTGGATGATCGACAACAAAGTCCGACTGCCAAGTGTTTAGCAGGGTCCACGCTGTTGGTGGCCAAATAAGTCAATGGCCACATTTCATTTGACCCAACTTTTTGGCCAAAAAGTTTAAAGACTGTAGTCACCAATTACCTTTCAAATTACCATCAGATCTCCATGAAACCCACAATGATCAATCCGTTATCAGAAAATCAACTGGACAATAACAATTTATCAAAAGTAACACACGCAAACTTATCAAATAAGTGATGACTAGCGGTTACATGGCTAGAACAGTGTACTTTCTCAATCAAGTGAAAGTAGTTTACTGCATTGTTTGAAATTAAGACATAGGCAAATCGGTGCTCATGTATGTTCATATACGTTATCAGCTATATAAGAGAGATCACTGGGTCGCGGCCGTATTTGATTCATCCACCTCCGTTCCGCGATTTCAGAAATTCTTCCAGTCCCGGTTCCGTGGTTTTAGTGCTACTGATCAAAGTTTAGGAGTAGCATTTCCATATATTGAGCTTTTGAATTATTCATGACTTCCATATATGGAATGCTACCCCAAAACTTAGATATGTAACACTAAAACCACGGAACCGGACCTGGTGGATCCAATATGGCCGTGAGTTAGTGACATGGCGTATACCTAGAAAATAAGGCTTTTGTCCAACCCGAAATTAATCATTATGTATTTGTGTGTTTATTTATATTTTTGTTTTAATTTTGGTTTTCTCGATGATCCCATATTTTGGTTTTTCAATTTGGCTAAGGTTATGAAAAATGGCACCAAACAAAATCAGAAATGGCCAAAAGAATTGTGAATTGTGAACCCTGTCTTCTGTGTCAGCTATACTGATGCCAGTGCGTCACACTGCCCACATATTAACTGTACTTAGGAAATGTTGAGATAATAAGTTCGACAAAACGACCATCGTTTGTTGGACTTATTAACTGATAATTTCCCTCCAATGAATAGAATTCATTCCACACTTTCTATTATGTATATGCCGTCTGATATTATTTCCTGAACACCCCTACAGATGAATATTAGACCCTTCCGATGTATATTTTATAACTGACTGGGATAATTCATTTAGAATAGACAGGGTGCAATTTGGCACTATATGCCCTTACTTTTCGCAATAAAATTGCTATGGGGAGGAATATGTCAACAATATTGCAATTATTAGTTGGAGCGCTGATCTGGCGATGTCCGTTTCGTCTAGGGGTAATGTTACTTTTGTTAACCCTTTCATGGGGTTCATGGTGTGAGCTGCGCTGATGCAGCATTAAAAATCTTCTGCCAGTGTATTCTGTTATATATGCGAGTCTCTCCATGGGAGCCTGGCATATATAAGATACATTAATACACTGGCTTACAAGGTTGATGTAACTATTGTTAGGCCAATGGATTCTCTTATGTATGATACTCTCCCCATGGAAGCCTAGCATTATATAAGATACATTAATGTAACTATTGTTAGGCCAATGCATTATCTTATATATGCGAGGCTCCCTTTGGGAGACTCGCACACATAAGAGAATACAGTGGCCCATGGTTTTCGCAAATTTCAGGAAGCTCCAGTCTTGGAATGGTTAAAGTCGAATCATGGGTTTGTATTTTCACGTATCTGTGGATGGATGTCCCAGCCTCCAACGGCTTTGCAAAATGTCAAAATATGAAATGTTTCAGCTAAGAGCATGAAGAATATGGAATATGCTAAAAACCGTCATCGTCATTTGGAGTAATTTAGAACTAATATTTTACTAGAGAGATATGCATTATGCAGCATTATATATGCAGCGATGAAATATGATTGTGTTAAATAAAACAAACATTTGATGAAGCTTATAAAATGGAACTTTACACGGCTGTCAATAAAATATCAATAGGATATATTTTCTACCAATCAGCGACTGGGCCGGTCGCTTGCTGCATTACACATTCTTTGTTCACCCTAATTTTGATATCGGTGCACATGCATACATTCAGTGTTAAATTGCCTATTTTCAAGCAACGTTTTTGTTTTCTAATCATAATATACAGTAATGCCCTAATTAATCGACTCCTTTAACCACAGCAGATTTATGGGTAACGTTTCAGGATCTTTCCGATGAATGGAAACAAGCCATATTTCCGACTAAATCCTGAAAAGTTACCCATAATTCTGCTGTGGTTAAAGGATTCGATTAATTAGGGCATTACTGTAGTTACTGAAATGTCTACTTGTGCAATGGTGGATTATAACACTGCTGTTCATTTTGCGTGACATGCGTCATTTTTTCACAATGTTCAGACAATTGTTCTCGGTGCTTGACTGTGAACAGGAGAATCGCGTTTAATATACAATGACTATAATTTTGTTCCTCTTTGCTGTGCATATGTACGCCACTGTCAGCAACATTCGAAGACGAAAGTTCCTTGTAGAATTGAATTGATGAGTGAATACATAAATCTTTAAAGGTACAAATTATATACACATCCTCATATTTATATACGAACAATACGACAAATGAAAATACATATGTAATACATTATGTAATGCGACACGTAGGCGAGCATTTGATATTGTACGAGCATATTAATACAGCGTAATATGTCTCAAAAGAGCTCAATGTTGAAGAAGATGATTAGCGTTCACATTTCAAGAATAGACATCTTTCACATGGTGAACTACTACTGATAACAAATACGAATAGATAGTAATATAGTCGTAAAATTTATCGGACGGTCTAAAAACCGTATCGCAGAATTGACGCAGTATGGTGATATGGTTGTTTGTCGTGATTTATTTTGAATTGAATTATGTTGTTATCAGGTCACACTTAACTTTTTGTGTTTGGCAATATTATCGCGTTTCACGGCGACGAATGCTTTGATTAAATACCACGAAGAGAGATAAATTAAGGACACATGGCGATTACAATTTAAAGACAGACTAAAGTCAGACTTTCAGAACCAACTTCCACACAAAAGAACAGAGAAACGATTCCTAACATATTACTAAATGGATATGATCTATTTGTGAGTTGTGTTGAAAACGTGAAAATCGAAACCACAATCGTACCTATTATATATGGCAAAACGACAACTGATATAAATAACACAAATTCCAATGACGTAGTACATTATTCGTAATTCTTATCAGCAGTAGTTCATTATGCGAAAGGTTTCTAATGGAATTCAATTGCTCCTTATTACGACGGGTTGCTCTTGTGTGGTACTGAAACACTGTATCGTGTAATATACCGTTGTCATAGATCACACACCACATCCATAGAAAATACTAGGAAGTAATATACGCCTGCACACTCAAAGTCTTCACTTTCTGATCGATACATAGAATGAGTAGGACCAGTTGTATGTTCAACCCAGTATGACATGGGCCCATCTTGATAATCGTCGCACCTCTCGATGAAGTGATCACAACATACAATGGGTAGGACCAGTTGTATGTTCAACCCAGTATGACATGGAAAATCTTGATAATTGTCGCACCTCTTCAATGAAGTGAGCACTACCTAGAATGTCCAGGGTCAGTTGTATGTTAAATTCAACCCAGTATGACATAGATCAATCCTGATAATCGTCGCACTTCTCCATGAAGTGATCACTATCTAGAATGGACATGGTCAGTTGTATGTTCAACACAGTATGACATGGACCAATCCTGATAATCGTCTCCGCGAAGTTCATATTTAAAGGGACCCAAGGCATTCGCAGTGGGTAAATGTATAAACAATATAAAAGTCTGTAAAAACATCACCACTAAGAAGAACATGGATAAATAGATCAACTTTGCTCTTATATTCATTATAGCTTGTTCTCCAATTACGAAATTGAACCCATTGTTATGTAAACAAAAATGTTACACTGATTTGTCAACAGATATCGTTAACCATGCAGTAACTTCAAATACATGATTTTCAGAATATTTTTCAATTATTTGACTTTTTCCAATGTTCACCGTCAGGATCTGATGATCACTTTTGTATCTTATGGACTAATTGGACCTTATCGGTAATACCACTCTAATGTTATGTTTACAAAGAATGTTTTTGACATTATGTATGAGTTATTAATAATGAAAATAAGAGCAAACCATTTTTTCATGTACTTGTTGATGATTGTTATTTGCAGACTTTTATGTTATATCGCATGAACCCATTTCGAAGAACTTGGATCATTTAACCCTTCCATGACGGAATATGCGCTGGTGCAGCATTGTGGACCAGTGCATCGGGAGCAATACCTATGTATTATAAAATAGGTCATGAGAATAAAGAATTGAACTGGGAGCCTCGAATATATAAGATAATGAACTGGCCTACAATGGCAAGGTAAATATTGTTAGGCCAATGTATTCTCTTATATTTGCGAGGCTCCCTATGGAATACTCGCATATATATAAGAGAATGCATTGGCACAGGGTTTTCGTAAAATTTTAGGAAGCGCCAGTCATGGAAGGGTAATGTATACAACATTAAGGAGAATCAGCAGCGTTCAAGAGCAATACTCTAAAAAGTTAAACTAATCTTTCTCCAAAACCTGAACGACATATCCCACAGAGTATCTCTTTTCGAAGTTTGTTCGATCTCTAGTCCTGAAAATCACCACATGGGAATTCATGCCTTATAATTGACTGGCTACAACAAGAAGCCTATATACTCCGCAGAAATTATACACATTCAGCGTCAATATATATGATAAACTCTTTAATATATATGTATCTCCGCCAACCAGAAACTTGGCAAATCGTCGATTATTCTCTATCATCCATCGAATGTTGATCTTTTTAAACTGTCCAGAATTCATGTTCGATTTTGAATCAACAATGGGAATTCGTCTTTTGTGAGCATTTTATACAAGTGCATTTGTTCTTTAACACTGTACGGCTAGTTGTTTCTTTTCATGTGGGTTTATGATCGTAAGATATCCCCATCAGAGTTAATTTATAGTGTAATTCACACGTAATTCACACGCATCATCTTGCATAACAGAAACAAACCACACACCACGTTGTAACATGTGCTTCTCATGAATACGTAGCCAGAACTGTATGTAAAACAACACAGAGTAACGACGTGATTACAGAATATGACAGTTCGTGTGCTGCGCTCTTATCGCGGCTGCTCGTTGTCCCGTATTTAGATCCCAGGTACCCTGCAACGAAAGACAATATGTAAGACAAGATAGGTTTGTTGACACATGCACTCTATTTATCATACAGTATTTAACAATAATCACACACCCTCTACATTCACACAATTATTAGCACCCGTAAGAATCAGAACAAATCAACATATGGTTTACATGAACGTTTCTGAGGTTTATCAAGCAATAACTACATCATCCACTGCATAAAAAGATATGAACCACCTACGTCACTACGTCTATTGGGAGACTGTGTTGGAATTTTAATACGTTGAATTTAGTAAAACAAAGGGTGTTGTAGTGTGGTCCCCATGACACTCTTTCCACACACCCAATCCCGATAGAAAATGGACACCGTCCAGATGGGTTCAAATAGGGCATAAACGCCATTTCTCTGCCCCTTGATTGATTTATGTAAATAAAGAGTGTTGTATGGTGGGTCTAAGCCACTATACAACACCCTTTATTCAAATATTCACCCCACACACTCAACCCCGATTCAAAATGGTCGCCGTCCAGAGGGGTTCATATAGGCCACCCATCCGAGTTAGATCAAACAAAGGGTGTTGTAATGTGGCTCCCAAACCAATCTAATTATTCACCCCACCGGATCAAAAATGGCCGTCGTCCAGAGGGGTTTAAATAGAGCACCTATGCCATTCCTCAGCCCCTTGACCGATTTAGATCAAACAAAGGGTGTTTGTTGTAGGGTGGCCATTTTTTCCTTCAAATTGATAGTCTGAAATTGCGATTTTTTGAAAATTCACGAATGGGACACCTCCTTAACTCAGCTCACCTATGGAATGTCCTTGGTCAGTGTTAGTCTTTACTGGTCTTGGCAGCGGGTTTATTCGGTTGTTTGTGTTTTTGTTGTCGTTGTTGAAGTTCTTATTCTTAGCTCCGCCCTGGTGTATGTATGTCTTTATTTTGTTGTTCCCTCTGAAACCATTTCCGTGTTCTCCATTGGAGGAGTCGTCACCATACGCCGTTATGGGAACCAATGGTGTGGTTGTTGTGGTTAAATCTCTAGGTGGAATGTACTCTGAAATACATCGAAATTTATAATTTGAAGGGTCATTCATGCGACGTGGAAATTACAGGCCATTCTTATAAATTTACATATAAATAAATACTTAATCGGAGGGGTGATTATACATTGTTTAATATATAATACAAAAAAAAACAGGAGACACACGTGTAGAATTACTATATTAAATCAAGATATGTTAAGATTTATCTTAAAGGGGTAATGTACACTAAATCCGGCCATTTATGGGACCATCTCCTTTTATACTCAACAGAATATATAATTATTATTTTTGTTATTATTGTTTATTTCAGGCAAGGTATGCCCATATATGGAAATCAAACATACAATTACATATATAGAATTTGGTTCCAATGAAGGAATAAATCAGACTTGTAAATAATATCTGATTGACATATAGCTTTTAAAGGTACTCAATCCGATCAGAGGGTCCCCATCTCAACAGATTCCAACAACAACAATCCGATCAGAGGGTCCTATATTATTATTTCTTTGGCTTTTGGGGTAAAAAATATTTGATTCGAGTCGAGGAACTCATCAAACAAAGCTCAGAGTTATTAGATATTGATTTTTGAAATTTGTTATTTTCTCGAGATGAGTACTAATAATTGCCTTCAACTTCGTAATATGCTCGAGATGTGTACACCAAAACACTATTCAAACAGACAAGGATGGATAACACTAAAATCAAGTGGTAATAATAACGCAAGTTTGACTGTGTTCTGGGACAGAAAGTATTCCCGATAATGAAAAAT
This sequence comes from Siphonodentalium dalli, assembly GCA_032622095.1. Classification (NCBI taxonomy): domain Eukaryota; kingdom Metazoa; phylum Mollusca; class Scaphopoda; order Gadilida; family Siphonodentaliidae; genus Siphonodentalium; species Siphonodentalium dalli. Next base: position 78,682,222 of record CP136065.1, read on the forward strand.
AATAGATTTCTAAAATCGATATCTAAAAAATCTGAGCTTTGATGGGTGGCTTCATCGACTAGAATCAAATATTTTTGACCCCCGAAGCCATTGAAATAGTAATTGAGAGGAGTTTTATCGGATTGAGTACCTTTAACAACTCGTTACCAGATGTAAAAACTCTCTCTCGAAATGCATACACACCCTTTCGTATCAACATTGCTAAGGAAAACATTCTATCTCTTATAAACATCCCACTCGCACTACATGACCTTTCATACCCAATAAACTTTCTGTATATGTAACAAATGAATGAATTTAAGCCATGAATTGGTGCAAAATACACTTTTGTGCTCTATGAACGATGTAAACAACATGGTAATTATAATGAAAATGGGTTTATGACTCGAGTGTAAAAACTATTTGATTCGAGTCGAGCTCACCCATCAAAGCTCAGAATGATCAGGTATCGATTTTTAAAATGTGTAATTCCCGAGATATGTAATTTTTGGCGGCCTGGAAAATATTCTCCAAGCCTATGTTCTCGGCTCAAATTGCGGATGAAGATTGATATCTCTAAAATCAAGTGGCTTTGGGTGTTAGATATTTGACAATCTGGCCAGATTTCGTTGAACAAAATGTTGATAACAGGTTTTTCAGCAATTTCATACTATTGTTGACTGTGATTAGCATTAGTTTGGGGCAATTAATCGATTCTGATAACAGAAGCGGCATTTAAAAAAAAAATGTTGTTGTTGGAATCTTTAGGTATATTATATATATCAAACGCGATGCGAACCAGTGGAAAATAACATAAGCCAAATTATAATTTTGATAACTAAAAGGTGTATATTACTTTCAATCTAATTTTGAAGTAGACCATGCGACGAATCTCTACCCTATATATAACTACTAGAAGGTGACCCGACTTCGTCCGGGCTTTGACCTTGAATTGTCCATTTTGAAGGTCAAGGTCAAGTGGGGGTCATGATTTGACCAGTCCAAAACACTGCCCGGACAAAAGTACCCGACAAACGTGCCCGTCGTAATCCATCCGGTTTTACCAGATTTGACCTTGAATTGATCATTTTAAAGGTCAAGGTCAGGTCGGGGTCACGATTTGACCCGTCCAAAATACTCAGTGGACAAAAGTAACCCTATGTATAAAATGTCATCGAAATCCCATCAAAATTGGCGATTTGACCTTGAATTGACAGGATTTCAAGGTCAATGTCACGTCGCACGGGCAAATGAATATGCTTATGAGACTCCCCGGCCGAAAGTCACCGCACATACCAAGTTTCCCGAGATATTCGGGCGTTTGACCTTGAAATTACCCGATTTCAATGTCAAGGTCACGTCGCACGGGCAAATTAATAGGCCCATGCCCGTCCCCGGCCGAAAACACCCCCACATACGAAGTTTCATCGAAATCGGGTCCGCCGTTTTCGAGTTCATCGCGAACACACACACCACATACACACCACACACAGACAGATCTTCCAAAATATATAATAGACTAGTCGATGAGCCCGACGTTGTGTGTACGGGCCAAAACCACATTTCAAGTCGATAGCTCTACCCGTTTCCGAGATCTCGTCTGCGCATGCGCGAAGCTGGCGTCGCACGGACCCGGCGACCAGATAAAATTCGTATCCGGGGCAAGATACATTCACATACCAAATTTCAAGTCGATAGCTCCACCCGTTTCCGAGATCTCGTCTGCGCATGCGCGAAGCGGGCGCCGCACGTGCTCGCCAATACGACAACGTCCACCGCCTGGTCAAACTACACTCACGTACCAAGTTTCGTCCCGATCGGTCGAGAATCGTAGATTTGTATTAATGACAGACAGACAGACAGACAGACAGACAAACATACATACAGACAGATGTCTTCAAAAATATATATGAGACTAGCCGATGAGCCCGACGTTGTCCGGGCAATTCAAAAACCAAATTTCAAGTCGATAGCTCCACCCGTTTCCGAGATCTGGTCTACTCATGCGCGAAGCTGGCGTCGCTAAAAAACAAATTTCAAGTCGATAGCTGTACCCGTTTCCGAGATCTGGTCTGCGCATGCGCGAAGCTGGCGTCACACGGACTCGGCGACCCGATAAAATTCGTATCCGGGGCAAGATACATTCACATACCAAATTTCAAGTCGATAGCTCTACCCGTTTCCGAGATCTGGTCTGCGCATGCGCGAAGCTGGCGTCGCACGGGCTCGGCGACCCGATAAAATTCGTATCCGGGGCAAGATACATTCACATAGCAAATTTCAAGTCGATAGCTCCACCCGTTTCCGAGATCTCGTCAGCGCATGCGCGAAGCGGGCGCCGCACGGGCTCGCCAATACGACAACGTCGACCGCCTGGTCAAACTACACACACGTAACAAGTTTAGTCCCGACCCTTCCCTTCCTATGAAAGACAGCACAACACGCATTTTTTTTTTCTTCATGAATTAATTAATGGTACCCGTCCCTCAAAGACTGACCCGATGAAAAATTCCCCTGTTCCTAGGACATATATGACACAACAACCCATTCTGCCTTTTTAACCGAGATAATTGCATTCCGCGTTTCGTTTTGCATCCGTATTTTACGCATGGGTAGCCGTTTAGCAGCTTCGATTGTAATAAAGAGCGTTAATCCTTAACACCTCCGAATATGGTCAATATAAAGATCGTTAATGCCTTAACCCCCGAAGTGGCGTTTGTGGTGATTTTGGTGATTGGGAGTGGAGAATCGGTGCTCAGAGCTTGTCCAAAATGCGACGTCGACGATCCCCGTGGGCTTTTACACTTATATACGAAGTTTGGTCTCGATCGGTCAACCCGTTTTCGATTCTATAAAGGACATACAGACAGACAGACAGAGGTCTTCAAATATATATGATATGTACGCATAGATCATATCCACCAGTACAAAACCTGGGTCATTTTTGATGTTCTGACCCATTCTAACAATGAACTTTATGAAAAGCGAAGAAATCCTTGTTAATATATACTTGCTCCTCAATAATCTAATTCACAGTAGGGGTGGTCCCAGCTCGAGATTGCATCCTTGTTGTGACTTTTGTGAGCAGATATCGCAATAACTATTGAATTAATTACCCAGGAGAAATTCCATAATGGTTAACCACGCAAAGCAAATTCGCAACTAACGTAATTTAAATCGTGCAATTTCGAGTTGGGACCTTCAACTACAGTGGTGTACATTATTAGGGAACATAGTAATATATCAGCTTCACTGTTTTTCAATGATATACATTTCCCTGTCATAACACTAACACGTTCCCAGGTATTGTACTGATAAAATAATATGATATCCACGGGCATATAGCTAGAGTACAGATTCGTCGCATGACCAAGACAGACAATACTGATATAGCTAGCATTCTGAATGAACAATTTAAGTTATTCTCTCTCCTCGAACAACAACATCCTTACGTAAACTGTCCCTGCCAGCAATAAGAGCTTAATTCAACACTAATTACATAGCATCCAATGGTTATGGGCAACACAGCATGCATGAACTATTTGTCCAACCTGAAGAGGTTCTTAAACTTCCATCAAACCTCAAACATAACAAAGCTGTTGGCCCTGATAACATCAAACCCCTCATTCTCAAAGAACTACGTTATGAAATAACACATACCATGCACGAAGACTACCGTCCCATAACACTCACCTGCATAATGTGTGAACAGTTACTGCCGAACACATTATTGCCTCTAACACGAATTACACGATCACCTCAATAATTACAAAAATCTCAGTGACAAGTTTAGTGTGCCTGTCAATTGCAGAATGAGGTCCACAGAGGGTGAATTTAGCGACACTGTCCCGCATAGCGGGCTAGCGCCACTAACTTCACCTTCTGAAGACCTCATTCTGCTTATGCCTCATCTTCTCTAGAAAGTTTCTTTATTATCAAATATCTGTAGAAACTTCTTCTATTTTTTTTAGTTTAGTTTCTCCATAATTATCACCAAATTTGCAGACGACACATTGCATAATCGAAGTTCCCAATGGGTGTACATCACAATATTCACCATTTGGGAACTTCAATCTGAGTCTATGTCTCGCATAGCAGACGAGGCCATGCAGAATGAGGTCCCCAGAGGATGAATGTGGTGATGCTAACCAGCTATGCGGGATAGCGTCACAAAATTCACCCTCTGGGGACCTCATTCTGCAAATGACAGGCACATTAAATTCAGGCTTGCAGTGACATGTAACATGGTTTCGAAACCGTCGCTCATGCGAAACACAACTAGTTCAATTGGTCGACTATCTACGACGAAGCCTTGTCGCAGGCCACCAAACTGACGTCATCTTATTATATTTCAGAAAAGCTTTTGACAGGTCAGTCATTTTAAACTTCTATATAAGCTCAGTGAAAACGGAATACGGGGACCAACTCTGAACTGGATAGAAGCATTCCTAAAAAAACAGAACCCAAACTGTTCTTGAAGGTCACACATCTCAGGAAATATTGGTAACATCAGGGGTCCCCAAGGATATGTCCTCGGACCCCTGCTGTTTCTGATACATAAATGGCCTGCCACTTGATGTAAGCTCACACACAGGATTATTCGCTGATGATATTAATAACCCTCTACCTTACCATCCATAACAGATCTAACTGCAAAATCCTCCAAAGTGATTTGGAAAAACTTGAAAAATGGGAACAACTATGGGATATGGCTTCAACCCTGGGAAATGCCAAGTTATCACTGCTAGTAGGAAATAAAATCCTATTATATACAAATCCTATTAAATAAAATCCTATTATTATACACCCTCCATGGCCACATCCTTGAACATTTAAAGTGCACCAAATATATCGGGGTTGATATCATTCAATGGTCTAATGCCAACCAAATGGTTGGATTCTTAAAACGTAACATAAAAACAAGAAATTTTAATATTCGAAATATGCCTGCATAGCCTTGGTACGACTCAAACTTGACTATGGTTCTATTGTATGGTCTCCCGAAACTAAAACAATTATAATACAAATTGAAAAAGTACAAAACAGAGCTCTCCGATGGATCACAAATGATTACTCACGTTTCTCCAGCGTTTCTACAATGGCAACAAATTTAAACATCAAACCACTTGAACATAGAAGGAAAATTTCCAAATTATGTATGTTTCACAACAAAAAAAACCCATTGCCCATAATACACGTACATCTCTGCTATACAAAATGTTGCAATATAATTAACGGTGTTATATAATTACAAGGAACACTGTAAAAGTTTACCCAATTTACCAGATAAAACAACTATCAAATGTGATAGATTTATCCTTACAATGATATCAAAATTTACGTCCAAAAGTATTTAAAGAAAGGTCCCCAGCGGGTGCATTTAGTGACGCTACCCTGCACATCGCGATAGCTAGCGTCACCAAATTCACCCTCTGTGGACCTCATTATGTTTGGGCCTCATCTTCTGGTAAGTATCTATAGTCTCAAATTAACTTTGTTTTTAGTTACATTTTGCCTTCTGTTCAGTTTGAAAATCCCCTAATTTGCAGGAGATAAAATGCATAATCTAGTTGACTAATGGGTGAACATTACCAGCTTCAACTGGTGATCTTCAATCTTATCATAGGTCTACCATAGCAGTTGAGGCCTCGGCAGAATGTGAATTTGGTGACGCTAGCCCACCGTCACTAAATTCACCCTCTGGGGACCCCATTCTTCAAATGACAGACACACTATTTCAAGGCTTGGAATTTATTATTATGGGATAACGATCAATTCAGATTTAGCAGCACCAACTTAAGAGATATTACTGCTGAATGGGTCGCTCTCACAAATAACACTGCTGAAGGGTACACAAGTTTTGGAAATGTGCTGAAGGGTGCACAGGCAAGTTTTGAAATCTCATTCTAAATGACGTTTAGTGATACAATAATATTCGCGTCTGCCATGATTTATATCAGAGAATAATTGTTTATGTTCAAATGAAAATTAAAATGAACTGAAAACAAACTGCTGATGTGAGCCATACATGTACTTCCAGGAACACATTTGCGTTAGTTCATATACCAAACCTTGTGTATCATTCAGAACATTTTCCAAACCCGTGTACCCTTCTGCACGCACTTTTTTGTTGAGGTGAGAGTGACCCCTTCGGCGATATTGCTAGCTACACACCGTATAGAATCATGCTTTCGTGATCTTCTCCGACTTTGTTATTGGCGTAACAGACGTACTCCCCGAAATCAAACTCGTCGATGTCTCGAATCCGCAGACTGAGGGTTAATGTGTTGTATTTGTGTTTGTCTCGATATACGTCTGTTCTGTATTTCCAACTGCTCTCCGTTATTGCCTTCCCGTCTTTCTGCCATTGGCTGACGCCATGCGGAAAGGCTGTGACGTCACACTCCAAGATGGTCTCCTTGCCTCGTTGCTGGCCGATCTTCTTGTTTATAAGCGTGACTTCTGGTGAAACTGATTAACAAAAATCCAGATGTTTCAAGAGAGATGTTTTGCTAATTTACAATTACAGCTTTTTAATTAGGAATACGTTATTCTTACTGGGACGCAACACGGTGGGATCCTAGATCTCAAGGGTGTCATCGTGAATTTTGTGACTAAAGCATGAAACTTGTCTTGAACATCCAAATCCTAGTTCACTCCCTGTGGTCTATAGGTCATATTTCTGACCAAAAAGGCATATTTCCCATTTAAAGGAGTGAACACACAAACTATTAACATCTATTTCTCGAAGACCCTATTTAAGTGGTCGGAGAAAAGACAATTCCACGAGGGCATACACCTGTATACACGCTAGCTGAATAAGGTGGTCTCCGATAGCCGGTCCCACAAAAAGCTGCTATAAAATACTAATCATGATTTTCTATGTTTTGTAGACAATTTAATTAACCCTTTCTATACTAAATGGATTCTCCCAGTCAGTTAAAAAGTTCACATCGGAATGGTCTATTATTGATTTGGAGTGACGCCAATGTGATAGCGGCAGTCGACAGATAAATAAAAGTGCAGGATTAATCCTATTTGTTGAGATAAATATTAGATAATAAGAGCTAATTATTTGAACATTTCCTATATATGGGATAACTCTATACAAATAAATGAATGTTTAGTATATAAAGGGTTAAACTTATTATCTGAACATTTCCTTTAGAATAACTACTCATCAATGATGCTTTAGTATAGAAAGGGTTAAATTTATTATCTGAACATTTACTTTGGGGCAACTATTCATCAATGATGCTTTAGTATAGAAAGGGTTAAATTTATTATCTGAACATTTCCTTTGGGATAACTACTCACCAATGATGCTTTAGTATAGAAAGGGTTAAACTTATTATCTGAACATTTCCTTTGGGATAACTATTCATCAATGATGCTTTAGTATAGAAAGCGTTAAACTTATTATCTGAACATTTCCTTTGGGATAATACTCATCAATGATGATGAGAAAAGGTTAAACTTATTATCTGAACATTTCCTTTGGGATAACTATTCAGCAATGATGAATTAGTATATAAAGGGATAAACTTATTATCTGAACATTTCCTTTTGGATAACTACTCAGCAATGATGCATTAGTATATGAAGGGTTAAACTTATTATATGAACATTTCCTAAGGGATAACTACTCAGCAATAGTGTAGAAAGGGTTAAAGGACCAGAAGCACTACTGACTGACGCGCGATCTTCTTTCCAAAGACTCTGTGTATTCTGGTGTATTTGGACAAAAGGACATAAATATCTTTAGTGCGAGTAAGTTGATATTTTTCCTGTACGGATTTGAGTGATCTGAATTTACGATAATTACGGTAAATATCGAATATAAATATCCCCAACCATCTAGGAATCTACACGATTTAATATCAAACAAACTGACTTATATTAAACCTTGACCTTACCTTCGACAGTGACCCTCGTCGTCCTGGTCGCAGACGCTGCCACGTTGTTTGATGCCTGGCATTCATATTCGTCATCACAGTACCTCGTTATATTGTGTATGATGAGCACCTCACCCTCCACGCCGATTTCTACAAAGAAGATGACCATATAAAAATACAGCCATAACCACGCAACATTATGAACTCCCGTCGGAGGTCCCCGACCTTACGAAAAGACGGCATGGGACTCACCCCTTACTTGGTCAAGTGGTCATGCTACTGTGTTGTCACTAGATTCAATAATGTGGCTTTTTGACTAAATTTAGGTGCCGTTTCGACCAAAGAAAATTGGCGTTCCTCAAAAATGTGGCGTTCTGAGTCCTGACCAAAAGAAAATGTGGCGTTCGGCAGTTTGACGTTTTGTCCGGTTCCCTAGCTGGCTGGTTATTTCTGAACTGCAGTGCTGTGGCAGGATTTGTGTTATATAGTCCCTAATATAACAGCATAATTATCTCGCCGATACAGAATTTACACAAAACATATACATTATTATACATAATGGCACACGATATATTATATTTGAAATAAAGGGTCATGAATCACTGCTTGTTTGAAAATATTTTATTAAATTATAGATTCAAATACAAATACAACACAAACGCTCCCTTTGACCTCCAATTCTTTATGAACGCAGGCTAGATAAATTATTTATCTTCACACCACTATATGTTTATTTCAAACAACAATATGATTATAGCACACAGTCAAGGTATTGAATACAAACTCGTGTTCCTTCCGTGTAGATTCGCACAACCGATCTTACGAGTCTTATCTCTATAATCGACTTTTCATATCGCCCGGAATTCTGCTCTACAAATTGATGTGTTGTTATTATTCACCACCAACTGCATGGGTAAAATCCTGCAGATGATGATATTGGATTCTATACCAATAATTTTTTAATTGAATTTGAGCGAATAATACAAACGTTCGTGTTTTATAAAAAATACGCGAATTTGTCAGACAGAAGCATAACACAATTCAGTTGGACATTCAGACCACAAATAATCATGGCTCACAAGGTGTACAGCTCTGAATCAGAGAAATTTATCGTTTTCCAAACATAATCTGGTGGCTTTTGCTTTGCAGTGACTGCATGGTACAGGATTTCTATTCCGGCCTAAATTGGCCTATATACAAAATTTACACAAAACCAGTCAGAAACAGATACATATGGCATGCAATATTTATAATATTTGCATAGCCTGTCAGCGACACATTAAATCATGTTTGGTGATTGGTTAACCCGTTTTAATCTCAATAATGCAGAGATCTTTCGAGTGTATCACGAACAGGAAGTGACAAATTGTTAACCTATTCTAACTAAAATCGGTCAGCAGAATAATTGGGCGTGCTTTTCAAAGTTCAGATGAATTGCATCTGAAGTCAGTTATTTAAATCGTTGACCGGATCTTTGCTAAGTGCTTGAATATCTTATATTTGAATGACTTAATGTGCTGCGTGGGCTAGTCTCAAATTATCGGCAGATTTTGTGAAAATAAATAGAAATACATTCAGCTTTTTATGGGAATAAATCACCAAAAAGCTACAAGTATAAGCAATTAATTTAGTGGGTGTGTGTGTCATTGTGTGATATGGCGCTGCTGACGTTGTGACACATTTAGTGAGAAACCAGTTATTTATTTCGATCACGTTGTCGTCGCTAAGAGTTTGGAAATCTTATATCGGGCTGACTTAATGTGCTGCGTGGGCTTGTCTCAGATTATCGGCCATTTTGTGAAAATAAATAAGATTAAACTCAGCTTTTTTATAATATAAGAAATGTATGTAGTGGGTGTGTTTGTGTGTTATTTGGTTATATATACGGCGTTGAGGGGGGGGGGGTCATTTAATGTTGACCGTTTCGAAGTTCACACAATGTACCACAACGACCACAGCGCCGTATCCCCCAACAACACACAACCACTACATTCATTTCTTAAATAAAGAGGCATATAACTCAATGCTTGTTTGAAATAATTGTATTCGATTGTAATGAAACCAAAATAAAATACAAACGCTCCCGTTGACAGTCAAGTATTTACGAGCGCAAGTTAGATAAACTATTAATCTCCATACCACTATATTTATTTTAAACAACAATAACACACAGTCAATGTATTGGGTACAAAATTCGCGCTCCTTCTGTAGATTCGCATGCACAAGGTTCCGATGCACGAGTCGTATCTCTCTGATCGACTTTTCATGCATGTCGCTCGGAATATATCTTCACCAATTATGCATGTTTTGTTATTGTTTTATGTTCACCAACTTGTCCTGAATTATATACCAAAAACAATTTGAATTTGATGGAATAATATAAACTTTCTTATTTTATCTATACTCTGCAAATTTGTCAGACAGAAGCATACAGTATTTATGTAGCAAATTCCGACTACAAACAATCGAGGCTGACTTGCGATAGCTCTGAACCAATAAAACATTTCCGTTATCCAAACACTGCTTGATGGCTTATGAATTGCCGTGAGGTAAATGCAGTACAATTTCTGTTATTTCTTAATATATAAGCCAACATACATCAGAGGTACACAATTTACACAAAACATTTATAAACACATGCATATCACACGGAGTGTCATATTTAGAATAAATCGTCTTAACTCACTAGTTGTAGGAAAATAGTTGACCATATCAGATTGAAATTTTTTTTTAAATTACAAACGTTCTTGTTGACCCTTTAAAATATGTGAGCGCAGGTTAGATAAACTATTAATCTTCATACCACTATGTTTATTTTAAACAACAATAACATAGTCACGGTTCTGGATAGAAACTCGTGTTCCTTCCGCAGATTCGCAGAACCGATCTTACGAGTCTTATCTCTCTGATCGACTTTTCATGTCGCCCGGAAATAATAACAATTCTGTTCTGCGGCGCGCGTTGATAAACTAGCATTCATAGATTTTGAACACGTTTCTAAGAGCATTATACCATGGCTGTCGTCCATATTTCAGTGTCAAAATGAATACATGTTCCACACTCGGAAATCACTACTGTGGGAGCAGATTGTTCGGTAAGCAAGTGTGTTAGGAATGATAAATCACATTGATATGGTGATCGTTATAAAATGGGTGGGTTTTGTTGAATGTGAGTTGTTTTTCTCGGCGCGCGAAGCGGTGATTGATATAATGTCCAGAGGCTTTTCCGATATATCCCATACTCGACATTGACAAGTCACATCTGGAATCCAAAGCATTACATACAGCTTCACCGTGAATGTTAATGTAAATCACCACGATATATATAGGGCATTATTTTACCGACCGTTGGTCCGACAGTACTGTGATTGTTTTACCCACCCTCTGGCCGTTATAAATGTTTTACAAACAATAAATTGTTCCCAATGTCAGCTGAACTGTGTGGTTGAAGACTCAATTCACAGTCTGGCACGAAACATTCACTATGGAGTTTTGTGTTTAGATTTGTGACGTACATTGCCCACATATATCGCGCCGAACAGAAACAGTGGTTCAATGGAGATGCATTTGACCTAACTGGTATTTTCATTAAAAAAATAGTATGACTTCAAACGACATCTCTAATTAAACTATTGAGCTCGAATTTCCGTATGCTGTACAGTTTAGACCCATTTATGCAACTCCGCGTTTTGCAACAGAACAAGAAATACCATCATGAGAATGTGAAAAAGCCATATATATATATACTCTCATATACAGAAGAGGAGATTTCTACACCAGGAGAAGCTATACGATGGGACCAACCCGATAAAACATGGCTCATTTAAACTTTTAAATTATTTCTACGTAATGTGGAAGGGAAGGATAAGATATGTCGATAACGATACGTAATACTCATCTAGACATGCTTTAATTGATCTGAAATACTCCAGCTGCTTTAAATTCCTCTCACAAATTGAGATAAACGCTCTTTATTTAACAATATCAGGAATATATACTAACAAGGAACGGTCTTTATTTGTCCATTGTAAAAAGTGACCCGATTTTTCTGAATCCCGTGCCTCGAAAAAGTCTATCTGTGACGTATAAAGACCGTATAAAATATTTATTTACCTATTTTTATCCCGGGATGTAACAAAACCTGCATAATTTCAGGCTTTGACCGGGGTGGTGTTTCCTGGCATGTATGCCGCAACTCAAAAATATATTGTTTCTTGCAATGAGTTTGGCTTAAAACACCTTAGAATAACAGGGGGGGATTTTTTTTTTCCGGGCACGTATGCCGGGGTGGGTGGGTAGTCGAAGGGACCAACAAACAATTTTTTCTGCAATTCACAGGGTGGGTGTCCAAAAATGGTCGGAAAAAACTGCCGAAAACGGACAAAAATTTGGGACGCGGGGGTGGGTGGGTCCCAACAAGGGTCGAAAGGTAAAAATCAGCATAGGCCCTACGTGCCTGAAATGTTCTCCGACCCCCACCCCCTTGGCTTTGAGTCTTTATTAATCGGAGCGTTTCCCACCAATGATTATAAATCATTCCGCTCTTGAATTATATTTGTCCTTCTGTCTGTCGTCTGCTTTTATTACCAGATCATCCCCTCCAAATGAATAATCGACCGTTCCAATGTATACCTTTTTAACTCAATGAGAGAGTCCATTCAGTATAGAAAGGGTTAGCACTACATGGAGCTTTTAACCCTCTTTTGTACGTAGCCTTGAGATGACAAATTAAACTTACGTTCTTTATCGAGAGATTCTTCGTGAATCTGTTTCCGATACCATTGCACAGTTGGTGGTGGAGTACCAGTCACATTGCAAACCAACGTGACTGTCTCTCCTTCCTTTACCATTACGTCATCGGTTGATAAGTGGTCTATGATCACGGGAGGCGCTGAAAAGAAAAGTGGGTGGGTGATATATTGATCATCGCCACACTTTTGATTGAGCCGATACTGGATGTGGGCGTCTACGGACATATAGTCACTATTGTTACCCATGCAATAGTAGAGTTTTACTTCGTAAATCATTGGGATTTAGAATTAACTGGTTGACCCCAAATTCGCGTTCGTAACGCCACAACGAACTGTTGCCCGCCCTGGATTAACTGTTGTCCGGTTTGCAATCACGGTCAGCTTTCGTGACGTCACGAGTGAACTGTTGCCCGACCCGAGCGAACTGTTGACTGGCTCCGCGCGAACTGTTGACTGGCCCGAACGAACTGTTACATGGTTTGCAATTTCCGTGACGTAAATGTATTGGGTAACAAAGCAATTATTTCATGTGTCTTTTGGGAACAGGCAAAATTTTTGTCCCTCGGTATCAGGAATGACTATCGAACTGTTGCCCTCGGCCTTCGGCCTTGTGCAACAGTTTGATAGTCATTCCTGATACATCGGGACAACAATTTTGACTGTTCCCAAAAGACACATGAAATAATTGCTTAATGTTCCATTGGAGTTGAGCTGGGTCTTTCTATAAGTCTTTACAATTAAAGGTACTCAATCCGATAAAACTTCTCTCAATTACTATTTCAATGGCTTCGGGGGTAAAAAAAAAATATTTGATTCGAGTCGAGGAAGCCACCCATCAAAGCTCAGATTTTTTAGATATCGATTTTAGAAATCTATTATTTTTCATTATCGGGAATACTTTCTGTCCCAGAACACAGTCAAAATTGAGTTATTATTACCACTTTATTTTAGAGTTATTCATCCTTGTCTGTTTGAATAGTGTTTTGGTGTACACATCTCGAGCATATTACGAAGTTGAAGGCAATTATTAGTACTCATCTCGAGAAAATAACAAATTTCAAAAATCAGTATCTAATAACTCTGAGCTTTGTTTGATGGGTTCCTTGACTCGAATCAAATATTTTTTACCCCAAAAGCCAAAGAAATAGTAATATAGGACCCTCTGATCGGATTGTTGTTGTTGGAATCTGTTGAGATGGGGACCCTCTGATCGGATTGAGTACCTTTAACATGTACATTAAATACTCAAAATGCTTATATAGGCGATTCACACTTGGCATCGAGAGGATCCATTATAAAATACAGCTAAAGGGTCACGCATGTATTGAAAATGTCAACTAATTATTTTATGTGTTGTCCAGAAAAAAAAATAAAGCACGTTTCACTTTGCGGTTTTGTTTATGTTTGGTAATTGGGTTACACGGTCTACACACGATTGCCCATGTGTAATTGTGGTTAACCCCGGGTTATTCCCCAGGTTACTCGAGCCTTTAAAGGATGTTCCGAACTACCTGTATATGGTAACTATATTGAATCCGCTCTTATACTACAGAACAAACATATATGGGGAAAAGTGGGAAATTGCACCGTATGTTATTCGAACCTATATATACAGGATTTTCCGAATTATATGTTAACATGTTCATTCATGCGTTAGGATGTAATTCTATATAGTTGTTGTTGATATAAGTAGCTCTACGTAGTTCGAAACTATGATCTTTTATTGAATATAGCTTTTGATCACGCAATTGACCTCCAGTTTTTAATTAAAAGCCCACTTAATTTTGGAAGAGGAACCAAAAATATAAATATTATACCGGAATACGGAATAGCTGCCGACCTATAGGGGTGTCCACCAAGTGACAGAGATTCTCCGATTCACACCAAGACTTTCCCGGTATTTACCCAGAATGCATAATAATTCACAACTAAGAGATAGTGTTATTCATCTTCCATTGAGAACAATAGACTGATGGTACCGACCAGTCGAAAATAAGCACAGAACACACGTCGATAACTTGACCAAAAAAACACAGATTATTCGACCGAATAAGTTGACTATACAATGTTTTGGAGCTTTCTCTTTCAAATGGTATATACTATGGAACATGTTGTATATAATGTGATCTGCGCATTCGAAAATTAAGTGGACCCTGAACCAACTTTCAACATAGGGGAGAATGATGTCACCTTCGTTGTACACACAGTATAGAAGGTGCATGGCAATGGGCAATGCCATTAACAAACAGCTGTCGTATTCACTAGGTTAGATTACTGGTATGTGTTATATTTTACGCCCCCCCCCCCCCGTGCACTCGAAGGTTGGGAGATTAAATTGTGGATTAAATGCGTCCATCCATGTGTGAGTCTCTGTGCATGACAATGCATCCGTCGAGCAAATATCTCTGCCATGGGGTGTCGGGTCTGAATGAACTTTGGTATGGAGGTTGGCCAGTTGAAGGCCTTTCAGTAGAAGGGCAATTTCGCTAACGTTTTATGTTCTAGCGCTATTCTTCTTTGTGTATATATATGGAAGTTATGGTTTTCTGTTTATTTGCGTAGATATCTCATGGGTGTTCACCATCAGAAGTGTTTGTTTTCAATGAAATCCCAAATGGTAATGTATACATTTTCCCTTGTATTTGCTTTACCCTTGATATACTAAATACTCATTAACGAGTATTTAGAAAATGTTCAGATAATAAATCCTTATTCTACGAAACAGAGAATATAGAAAACAAAAACAAGAATTGAGTACAGAACCCCTTACCATTAAGTTGAACATAAAATAGAATTATAGAACTATTAGCAATAATAAAAGTCCAGCAAGCACAAGGAAATGGTATGGAAATATTATAACTGGCCACTGATGTAGACAAACTTAATTATTTCATATAACATGCAGTCTTATAGAAGGTAGAAATACACTCTTTCAAAGACTAATATCGACTGCATGTCTGTAATTTAATTTATAGGCACGGGGTATATGGGTTATAAAAGCAAACATTCAGGGCATAAATTGTTTTCCAATATGTATGGTCGCCGTTAAATCGATTTTGTCCCACAGGTGTTTTATTTAATCATAAACGACAACGTATCAGATTTCAACCTCCAATGAGTATTTATCCATGCAGCTGCTGCGTATATACCATGTCTGATGTTCGAATGCGCGCTTAAGTTGGTGGACGATTTGTTTGCTTTGCTTTAATCCGTTGGAAGTGTCGTGGCTTTATATACGTTTCAGTCGCTATAACACAGCACAATGTCATTTTAATTGACGTATATTGGTTTATTTTGGGTTTTATTGCCGTTTCCCTTAATAGGCCAGTCAGTTTTGCGGGTGGATGAAACACCGGTCAGGGTGTTCATTTCGTCGGGAAATCCCCCCACTTAACGTACAAACCACCGCCCACCCCAAAGAAAGCAAATTAATAACTTACCCAGATACACGAATCAGGTTATATTCCCATATTAAATGTAGCTGGATCATGTTATCGTGTACCGGAATCATGTATAGCTATTGCGTCTCGAATCATTGAAACTAAGCCACCGGGCCCTTGGTGGAGAGACGTGCAATGAGTTTACTTAACTAGGTAGAACTCAATCACCACTGTAGGCAAGCACCTATAGCATGTATTTCAAACTTCCCTATAGTCACAATATACTATGTTACCCTCCATTTGAATGAATATAGAACCAATTCAGATATGCTATATAAGCAGTTTTGACGGCAATATGCTCCTACACTATATACGTGGCCATATATCACAAATATGTATGGGTGGCTTACCAAATCCTGATCAATTTTAACTGTGATTTTATGTGATGCTAAGATTTGGATGGGTTCTGCTGAATTATAGTTGACCAAACTTGTATACACGCAGGTCATACATAAATGTGTTGTGTCTGAATTTTGAGTGCTTCTTTGTTGCCGATATTTTCTAGCTTCGCCAGCAATCGAGTCCATGGTGAATGGGGTAAGAGATAATGATTTGTCAGAATTATCTGTGGTTAGACCACGAGTCAGCTCCCCAATCGATGAGATGAGACTGAGAGACGATCAGAGATAACTAATGTTTGTTTCGCGTGCCATTTCCGTCGCTCCGTACCCTACTCACGAACTGGTTAATTCGCCATAAATCCGTAATCATAAACAAGACTGATTGGCGTCCGTCAGTCGCCTTTTGAAAAACCATGAAGTTCCTCAAAATTGCCGTGTGTTTACATGGATTGAGGTTTAACCCCTCCATGACTTGAGCTTCCTGAAATTTTGCGAAAACCCTTTGCCAATGCATTCTCTTATTATCTTATATATGCGAGTCAACCATATAGGTCGCCTCGCATATATAAGAGAATGCATTGGCTTCAAAATTTGTTGTTATCATTTTTTATCAATTTGTCTTACATTCTTTAACAATTTTGATCATTTTTTTTATCATTTTAACTTACATTCTTTATAAAATTTTATCATTTGTTCTTACATTCTTTAAGTTTAAAAAAAATATTTATCATTATTTCTTACATTCTATAACATTTTTTTTTTTAATTTCATTTTCTTTCCATTTTTTTCACAATTATAAAAAATATTATAAAATTTGTTAGGCCAATGCATTCTCTTATATGTGTGAGGCGACCTATGGCACAGGGTTTTCGCAAAAAATCAGGAAGCTCCCGTTATCTGTCAAAGTATTACATATCTTGTATATACGAGTATCCTATAGGGAGCCTCGCATATATAAGAGAATAAATTGGCCTAACAATATTTGCCTTGACCTTGCACTAGTAAGCCAGTATATTCTCTTATATATGCGAGGCTACCTATAAAGGGAGACTTGAATATATAATATAATACACTGGCACATGATCTTTAATGCTGCACCAGCGCAGCTCCCGTCATGGAAGGTTTAAATGGTCCGGTACTCAAACACCCAGCCATGCATGGTTGTCTAAATAATAATATTCTTCATTTCAGAGGACCGGTGTTAGGATACCATGTGATCAAATCTCACGCAGGCGTTATAAGTAATTGTGGTGGATTAACCGCAACATGGAGTTACATTGACGGCTTGGAATTTATGTTCAACCGAGTCTCGAAGCAACGAGGTCGAACATAGACTCCAAGCCGTCAAAATCACACCATGTTACCGCCAGTCCACCACCATAACGCACAAGAAAACCAATGTCAGAAATCGTAACGCGCTCAAGATCATATATTATATACCCATGATTGTAATTATAGAATATAAAATATATTGGTTTCACGAATGACCAACTCATAATTCCGTTAAAACAACTAATCCTTCAAATTATTACAACAACTATATACGGCTTATCACTGAACGTTTCTCATGCATCTCACCAGATTTCCCAACTACACCTTTTACCGGACTCGGCCTCCGGGTCGCAGTTCGACTTTTAATCCGTCCAAAAAATTCCCATTTCTATAAATAAAACCCCATGGCCCATGTATACCAAGAATCAGCGAAAAATTATACACGCGGAGCGCGAAATAAGCCTAATTATGTTCTGTCAACAGTCCTGGTCATTCATGGCAATTCAACAGTATTGTATCGCTCTATCCATGATGTTCTTCAACGTAAATGACACCATGAACAAAGCCGAGCAGAGAGTAATGTGTTGACTGGTCCCCGGACTATAAACCTTGCCATCGCTCTGCTTTTGGCGTCGTTATTAAGGGGAGGGCACGTCACAGGGCGATAGCATTGTAACGTTTCACCTGTGAGCCAGGAACGAGTCCAGTCAGAGAAACGATGAAACGGTTGTCTTGGTTTCCCTTCAGTTAAAAGCTTTAGACGTAAATTTGGGAATGTCGTATGGCTCTCTGGCCAATCAGAAACACTTATTACTGCAGGCGGAACATATCTGTATACAATGTATATGTAGAAACATCGGAATATTTTCGACTATTCCGAAGTTGAAGTGGTTTGTGACACAAGGCACCGATCAAATGTGTATATATTGCCTGCAGCTTTTCAAACTGGCTACACAGGTAGTCCCATGCATGCAGCTTTCTGGTTTTATGCCAATTTACGGGCGACAATAATTTCATTTCAAATTTTCTCGTATAGAGAATCAGTAAAGGTTAATTTATTTGAAGATTGTATGTAGAGCTGATACATCGATATGCATTGCACACTTTGAACGTTCTATGGATTTAAATTTATGTATCGCCAGAAACAAATCAAGTTTGAACAGGTTTTAAACCTATATTGATGGTCCATTCCAAACTGGCTATTGACACGCCCTCAATTAATGCGAACAAGCGCAATCTGATAACAACCCTCGTGAGAAAATGAACCAACTGCATGATATGCGATAACAACAAGCCATCACTCTCACATTATAGACACGCCCTCAATTATTTCCAGCTCCATCAATTGAACTGATTGTGTAACATTTGTAAACTGCGGTCCAGAAATGACGGATTCTTCATCGCTTGTCTTGCCTCCCTAAAACCCGCTTTGCTGGATCATCGAATGATATGGTTTAGTTACTAGCTTAGTGTTATAAAATAAAAAACAATTATCGCAATTGACTAAATACTTAACCCCATGAACTTTACAGATGTGAGGGAAATTTTATACCGCTTTCTGTAAAATCGAATTTGTGAGATATTGGAAGGGGCTAGGAACCCAAGAATTGCACATTTCATTGCTCCAAGGATCATTTAATATAAAAAATACAAATTAAAGTCACATTTCTCAGCCAGTTCCAAACAGCATAAACTGATCTAGAAGATGGGGAATTCCAATTTTAAAGGTGGCTTTATGTATTAGCTTCACGAAAATATGTACAGTTGTATACATTTGACAAGATTTTCCCGCTATAATTTGTACCAAACTGACGTCGGGCCTAGTATGAAAAACGGCGGGCATGGTGGAAGCCATCTTGTCTGGAGTCTACAAAGCCACTGTTTTCGTGTTAACATTGCTTAAAAGTTGAAGGACATAATAAGGAACAAAATGAGTTGGGCAAAGTTAAGTCTCGGGTGGGGGTGCAAGGTTACCCCTATCAGCTCCCGGACTATTGTATATTTTCGCACAAGGGAAGTACGATTATTTGGCTCGACAATATAAAGACACTACTGCTAAACCATGCCTGACTGGATCAGAGATGACGAATGCAACACATCAGGCCCCAGAGTCTGCTAAACATGTTTGGACTATACCAAGGAAACGTTCAAAACTATAATTCAGCCTCACATCTGTAAAACGTGAAAATAAGTGACAGATGGTTGTGCTTATTTAGTTAATTGTTTCCGCTGGAGTGCGATCATACAACGTGGCAATATAAATATATGGCTTGCAAATAATTGAGTCATGATAACAGTATCGAACAGGTAGTGCATATGATTTGTTGAGGGAAGTGGTTGCCTACGATTCCAAACATGGCGATACTTGCAGAACTGCGGTAAATTTAAATGTTAACTTGTGTGGGTGCACTATTACGCGTGATTGCAAATTCATTGCAACAGAAATAAATGGCTTGAAAATAATTGAGTCATGATACTGCCAAAGTCAACAATGTTTACTGGGTCTTAGGCTGGCCTAGATATAGTCTGTCTGACATTTTCAGAATGAGGTATCCACATGGCGAATTTACAGAATCTGAAAGTCAAGAGGTATCTAATATTTATGAGAACCATTCGGCGGAATGTTCATTAATTGAGCATTGATTTGAATAATTATGATCTCTTCTCGTAACAGGGACATTTTGCACCGCGAACATCCACTTGTAGCAGCCGACGTCTCGGTTAGAGTCGATAGAAACTATATCTGAGAGTGGGCAGCTTCGATTTTCTTAGTCATAGCACCGTTGTATGTGGCACCCTCCGGAGAGGTAATATCTGGTTTACGGACTGACGGTCACTGGCCCTATATATAATAGAGTGGCGGATATTGAAATAAATAACATGATTGATGATTATGTTCTGGAAATGATTACAACATGGAAATCGTTCTATCGCAGAAGGGTTAAATAATACTTCTGCATGGTCTTTCCCGACCTGTAAAAAAAACATTGAGGATTAAGAAATTGATGGCTGGCGTTTTCTTCGAGATAAGTTTCGACACTCCGCACTTTTATCTTAACTGTCCTTTCGTTTCCTGTGGGAGATGGCTTATATGGGTGATTCTACGGTAACTGAGCAAAACACTGTCCAATAGTCACAATTCACCACAAGACCATGCAACAGTGTTCATCGTGATCAAGTAAAATGGCCATCATTTTAAAACTGAGAATCCAGGGATTAATTAAATACCAACATGAAGTGATTACCACACTCCGGTGTGGGTCTTAGGCATGACGATAATCGGCAAGATACCACGAAACTCCATGTCCCAGAACAGACGGGCCCAATTTCTCCGATTTTTCTTATGCACTGGCGGATGTGTTTTCAAAACCGAAATCCACCTTCTGGTGTATAATTTTGCAAGGAATCTAATGCCACCAAAATTCTACAGATAAATAAAACAAGCATCCTATAAAAAGCTATTTGTTTGTCCCAAAAACGTGACATACATGTAACAATTAAGCTGAGTTTGAAGGGCAGGGACGGGACGAAATGGTGGGAAGGGTGGGGTCTTTCCCTAATTATGTATCCAGTTGTTCACTTTCATCACCAGATTTTTCTTGAAGAGAGGTGGGGTGGAGGCTCAAAAAATATTTCAGCAATTTAAGGGAATTTAAGTAATTCTCGCGAACACTCAAATGTCTAGCTAGAACGTGAAACCCTTCCCTCCGTTATGGGATGAATCTCGATACAGAGGAAAGCCCACTTTATCCCGTTAGACAAAAAATGATGCACGAGCTTATAGCGAGCCCGTGAAATTTCAGATCCTCGGATCCAACTAGCGGTCTTGTGGCGGAGGACCCATGCACGTAGCGGACAATGACACTGATTTCGCTTCTTTCGTCACTTTAAACTCAATCTCCTCCGTTTCCATGAACTAGAGACTCCAAACTGATGCTGAGAGCATCTAACCTCGCCCACCAGAGCATTGATTTTTCACAAATTGTCCCGAGGAACCCCCGGTTACAACCCGGTACATGTATAGCTACACACAACAATGACGCATTATCGCTTATATATATAGGGCACTTTAAATTTATATATTTACATACTAAGTGTGATCATCACTAAATCCAGCATTCCGATTGGTCGGCGCCCACGTGGCTAGTTGCAATTATTTCTCGGTGAATGCGCAACAGCTCATAACAACATCCAAACGTCATTTGGGTTTGGAAAGACGAACGCGTAATGTTTTGGGCGCATTTGGATTCGCGCAGGATTGACTTAATAAATCATCGGGTTTCAATTGTTCCTGTTAACTTTAGCCAAGGGTGCTATGGGATATTTTGGGCTGGTTTTGTCACGATACACTTTTCGATTTAAATACATTTACAAAATACATTTATAAATATAAGGATTAACTGTCATGTGGACTGTTTTTTATGGAGATGTAACCGTGAGGTAAGTGGTCATAACTTGTATGTAAAACCCTCGGGTTTTACACAAGTTATGACCACTTACCTCACGGTTACATCTCCATAAAAACAGTCCAAATGACAGTTAATCCTTATATATTTTTCCTGAGATAGAAACTCGAAGTTAGTTGACGCTTCATAGGCGGTTCGGAATCTCTGTTAGAGCATTGAATTTAACCGAAAAAAAATCCCAGGAAGGCCCACCGGGCCCCTAATTTCGCGCAACATGAACTGACGCAATTTGGCTTCATTGGCACCTTAAATTGATTGCATTTTAAATGAATTATATTTAGACTGATGTGCTCCAGAATCGCATGAATATTCACAAAGTTCCCTGATTGAGGCCGCCCATGGAATTTCGTTTCGTTATTGGCACCTCAAACTGATCGTTGTTTCTCTCAATTATAGAGACTCGAAATTGTGACTTTGTGGCTCAGAATCGCTCTCGGTGCAATGAGTGTGCATGCATTTGAGGGAGTTGACGCCATCCACAGGAGGGGGCCCACACGAACCCCCATTTATTCTGCACTATATGCGCCCTCGGCATCACATTCGTAACCGTCAGCCCTATATAAAAGCTGGCCACGGGATAACCCAAGCCTTCTACTGGTGGTCAATGGTCGCCGTGCTAGTGACCGCAGCGACCACTGACCTTCTGCGTGCAGAATGCTCGGATTAGCTACGGGTTGCTACACCTCTGCCAGCAATATACCTCTCTGTTCATCAAAATGACCGCACTTACCCAAAATAAATAAGTACATTCATGCACCATTGGGGTAGCATGGGAATTACATCAGCCATCTACTGTCCAACCGGAGGACATAACGCCTTTACACTAACAGTGCGTCATTACACTAACAAAATCGTCATTACACTAACGCTAATGATTATCAGCTGAGATATCCGAAATACATAATACAATGAATCTCCCATTCCATCGATTTATTTTTCGTGGGTGCTTAATAGAATATGAATCATTATTCCCCATGAAAGTGTTTACGTCGGAGAATATTCAAGAAGTGTTCCGAAGAATGGGTGAAAAAATACACATGTTTGTGCCTCGGAAATTCAGATGAAGCTTTTATTTTCAGATCCAGAACCTCCCCGGAACTCCGAAAATTGCGAAGTTGCCAAGTAACGCGATTCACCATAAGAAATTGCCATATCTTCGTAACTATACATGTGGTGCCTGCTTGAAATGATGATAAAGTTCGTTAGTGTAATGGCGTTTCTGGTTTACGCTAACGGTCAAAAACAGCCAAAATGAGAAAATATAATTTTTACCAACCACACTTCATATTTGGAGGAATAAACATATCTCTCTCACATAATTGTCCCCATCATACATTATAGGTTACAGTAAAGTAATTCGATTGGTAGCGCCCTCCAACTGATTTTGGACGAAGATGCAGAAGGAATTAAAAAAAATTCTGGGCTCTGGTTGGTTAATAGTAGTTTTGATATTTAAACATATAAAATACATGCAATCACTCCTCTTGAAATTTCAGATGCCAAACAGGTTCCTAGATTGATTTTTTTTGGGTGTGAGGTAAAAAATGTAAAAAAAAAAAATCATGGACTTCTGACTCTAGATTATAAATCCCAAATTTAAAGGTATATTCCATGCCCGACTATATGATTTCTTTTCATGCAGAAACTTTGCGCAGATGCCAATCCTTGTGATCATGTACTCATTTATCACAATTCGTGGATAGTCAGGTCTGCAGGCCATTATATGTTAAAGGCACGTGAGGCCTTAGTTGTCGAAAATATTCACATTTGTTCTAATCACCGTAAACAGAAAAACATTAAAACGCATACAGTTTCGTTCATATATACCATGACCATCACGTAAACAGCATGTTATCATAAAGACCTACTATATTTTACCTAAGCAAGAGCCTGATTGTGTTACAGAAGACAGCACAATGCTACTGACTAATCACACACAAATGGCATAAACGCTCTTTATTAGTTCCATATCAGGAATTCACCAACAAAGAACGCTCTTTATGTTTACCATCATAATATAAACAAACACTAGAAAAGTAACTTTTTATGCTTTTGTTTACATAACAATGGTCAAACATTTGACAATAACATACTGTTTATGCGATATTTCTTATTTGTATACGGACAAAGTCTGTCTACATTTTGATGTTCTTTCTGTTTGTGGCGGTTTTTGACGGGTGGAAATATTTTCACAGGATACCCACCGCCAAGGCCAACCGTACCTTTAACACTGATGCCTATGGGAAATAATTACTTCACTGTAACCAATAGAACGAAGTTTGCATTCTGACGTACGGGGATACCCAAACTGCTCAGTTACCATAGAATCAGCCATATGTTCTGCAGTATATGCATGCATACTGAAAATGTCTCCAAGACTTCATGTAACTCTGATGACGTCAAAACGAGAATCAATAAGACAGAGTCGTTGTTTAAATATCAACTAGGTTTATATGACTTAATAAAGGGACGCTAGGGACCATATAGGATCCACGAGGGGACCTGTAAATCATTTATAGCTTTGAGTTGCACGCTAGGCTTTACAAATCGATTACAATGCCATCCCAAGGGCTTATCTTATCCAACTGGTAAATCAAAATTGTGCAAACTATAGTCGAGTCAGTTTGGATCTGTCGTAATTTATATCCAGTTCTGATCCTTCGTATTTGACTGAGTGTATATAACGGGAATATTTGTGTGTTTTGTGGTGCGACCCCACATACTAAACCGTTTGATGTATTGAGATGCATATCTTTTGTATTATAATTCCGAGATTTTGTATATTTCATGGCAATGTTTTTCCTCATTCGTACAATCTTGTATATTCGCGATAGTTATCTATCTAGACAAACTGACGTCTGTATTGTAGTTTAACAGCGCTGCAGATTAAATGAAACAAGAAAATAAATGAATGGTGTGACCCTCGCCCAACTATAGAAATAATGATGTGGTACGTTTGAACTAGGCACCTTAGTTATCTATATATCAGATTGGGTGGAGGCACTCGATTAGGCACTGGCTCGGTGCGGTGTGTTCATTGCTTCATATGTGCGTCATTTCTTAGATAGAAAGCATGCACTCAGGAAGATGACACCCAATATTCGGAAGATGTTAACATGTATACAGTACCATGCTGGCCCGAAAAATATGTTGGCCAATTTTTTTGACCAATTATGTTTTTTTTTTGGGCCAAAGTTTGGCCAAATTAAATCCTCATTTTCTGGTGTCACGATTAATTATTTTTTTCGTTTTATTTAACATATAACATTCTATATAATTATGTCCATACAATCAAATACCGTGTTTAGACTTCTTTAATCCCACCATAGTTACTTGGCAATATACCACTGCCCACCATCTACCATTTAACCGTATATGACAGACACATGTCTGATGATTCATTAGTTTTAATCCTCATTACTGTTTTATTGCATTTTGGTAGCCCATTGTTTTATAGTGCACTGCCATGAGTGAGTGACTTTTGTTACCCATTAAGCTGCATCACCTAATCAATTAGCAGATTACTATAAATTCATTCTCATGTCGCTCCCATTAAAACTCAATTTGGGTTTTTGAATTAGATTTGCGACTCTGGGGTAAGAGGTAAAATAATTGTGGTCGATTGTACTTTTCACCACCACCTAATGTGAAGTAGACTAATTTTTGTTTTGAGGAACAAATATTAACAACAAAATATATTATCTGCCTTGGTTGTTCAATGTTATAGAGTTCCCTGTCAGAACGGGTCAGAACATCAAAAAGTTCCAAGGTACCTATAATTTAAACGGGTATCACCCGACTTTAAACTGACAATATAGGAAGTCCAACAGACAATATTGAATAATATATCGATTTGCGACATCTCCAATCTGAATAATATGAATTTGCGACTAAACCAAGTAATATCATTTAAATATATCGCATTTTACTCATCAGTATGTGTAGGTCTATAAAAAGCGTAAATTACTCACCCAGTATCCGTAGGTATATATAGCGCATTTTGACTGGTTTCGTGTTGACTTGACATTTATAAACGCCGGTGTCGTTTGTTCGAACGTTCCGAATATGTAGGTTCCAATCCTCTACGAACGGTCGCTCCACACTGATTCTCAGATCATCTATAAGTCTCTTGTCCTCCAGACTAACTATCGTACTCCTCTCATTCACCCACGCAACCTGCAACCGTAAATATATAGTGCATGTATAGTATATAAAATCATATATGAGAGGATATCGTATATAGTCCGATATATCACCCCCCGCAACATGTAACCGTAAATAGAGTGCATGTAGCATATAAGTACATATATATGAGAGGCTATCGTATATATAATCATCTCGTTTACCCACACGACATGTAACCGTAAATAAAGTGCATGTTGTATATAAGAACATATCTAAATGGATATCGTATACAAAGTTCTCTCGTTCACCCACATATAACCGTAAATGAGTGTATATAGTATATACAAATATATGAGAGGATGTCGTATACATATAGTCCGATCGTTCACCCACGTAACCTGTAACCCCAAATATAGAGTGCATGTAAATAAGAACATATTTGAGAGGATATCGTACATTGTCCGATCGTTCACCCACGCAACATGTAACCGTAAATAGTGTTCATGTGGTATATAAGAACATATATGAGCGGATGTCGTATATATATAGTCCGCTCGTTCACCCACGCAACCTGTAACCCCAAATAGGGTGCATATAGTATATAAGAGCATATTTGAGAGGATATCGTACATTGTCCGATCGTTCACCCACGCAACATGTAACAGTAAATAGAGTGCATGTAGTATATAGGAACATATCTGAGATGAATTTTCCCCAGTGAACCCCCGTGAGCTCGACTCAGGTGCATTCCACTATAATAATGGTGCCGAATATCTTTAATAATCATCTATAATATAGCTTTATGTTCATGCTCCCTTCCTCACTCTCTCTCTCTCTCTCTCTCTCTCGCACTCTGACCTCCATCTCTGTTCTAATCTCCCATATACTCTCCATACGTCTTGACATATATATATATTCCTATATGCACAATACAATTTCAATACATTAGCGAACACATAGTCTATCAGTCACTTTATTTCCAACCAAATAGCAACAACCAGATACAAGATCGTGATCCCATGCTGCTAGAGTGAGCTCTTCGTGAGACAGCATGATACCGATATCCTGTATACATGTTACCATCTTCCGAATATGGGGTATCATCTTCCTGAGTGCATGGTCGTTTCCGTTTCCAACCGATATAATATGCCTCCAAATCTCCCATAAGATACAGCAGCAATTGTATGTCGACTAACCGTGTCTCAATATGGTATATATAAACACGCATATAAAAGAGTAGGATCTGTTTGTCTGTCTGCTCGCGATTTTCTCACAGACCCCTGGGCCGATTTCAAACAAAATGGTGTGATGACTCAAGGTGGAAAGGGTGTAATGGGACTACACTACAACATACTGCGGGTTTGACGGAAATCAGTCAAGATTGCTGAGCAATGACAGGGATACCATATTCAGACCCATCTGATCGGTGACCATTTTGGATTGGGGTTGGGTGTTTCAAAAGGGAGTCGTGTTGTCTACCCTAATGCTATGAATAATGAATAAAACAATATTGCGAATAAACGCAAAAGTGTCAGCTCAAAATGTTGCGAATAAATGCAAATTTATTGCGAATAAACCCAAAACTATTGTATATACCAAACCACCACACAGAGGGGTTCGAATAGGGCACCCATATAATTTCTTAGCCCCTTGGCCCAACACAATAGAATGTTGCAAGGTGGTCTAACACAATAGAATGTTGTACGGTGGTCCACGCGGCCGTATGTTGTAAGACCCCATCCGATTAAAATGGACGCCGCACAGCGGGTACCGAATGTGCATTCTCAAGGATGTCACAAACATTTTAAAAGATCAGTTTATACAAGGGTGGCAGTAAGATTATCACTTTCCAGAAAGGGCATGTTTTATTCCTTGATTAAGACAGAATTCACTTTCGAAAACTACCTAAATTCTAGTAATCAAAATAACGTATTCACTTTGGCTAGATTCAGAACCAGAAATCATAAACTGCCAGTAGAATCGGGAAGTTGGAACAACGTTCCGAGAGAGCAGCGTGTATGTACCTTGTGTAATCTGAATGCAATCGGCGACGAAATACACCACCTGGTTGATTGCCCAATCTTCTCCGATTTGAGGGAATCATTATTTCCTGTCTTTTCGAAAAGTACATACAGTCTTGGTAAATTGAAAATGCTTTTAAGGAGCACACGACCATCTGTTCTAAAGAAAACGTGCAAAATGATCAAAGAGATTCAAATTTCCGTAGCTATACCTGTTCTCCAGGTTAAATCAGGTAGCTTCCACCTCACAGGGCGGCAGCCTGTAAACTGCCATAATACATTTTCTATTCTTATTTGCCAAACCCCGTGTCACGTCCGGGGGTCAATACTATGAACAATTTTATACCTGTAAATACAAATTGTATTTATTAATTTGTAATTACAAATTTGTGTTAACTATCACAGTGGTTTCATAGTACAGGGACAATTTAGCCGTATTATTGTAATACCCTAGACTGGTCGAGAGGTGAAACCCCTCAAAGGCAGCTGTAAAACTTAGAAAAAACTAACTCACCACTCTGCTCCCATGCACCCGTTATCAGTGTTATCTGAATACCAGTTCAAATTAGACGGACATGTATATAGAGCTAAAATAACTGACAACAATTTATATGGGGAAGTTACAATGCGTGCTATCATATTGTGATTAGTGATAACGCCGGTACTATGAAACGATGAGCTAACAAAATCTCGCAAATTTCACAAATATCTACTGTTGATTATTGTAGATTGCTTACGGACAAACCTTTGCATGTGAGTGATTCACAATATATTGAATCACGGCAAGCCAAAGTTACAAAAGAAATAACCAATCATAAGTTAAGAGGTGATCGCTTATCAGAGCTATCCAATCGGTTCACGGGTTGCTAAGTTGATGACAACTTGTCTGCGCAAAGTTAACAAATAAACTGTTCGTTCGTTGTGTGTGTATGTAAGTACAAGTCAGTGTAATAACGAGTACTACAACCAATTTGGTATCATTGTTTTTACAAATTACAAATTTACAACCATTCAGTTTGTGAAAAAAAATATTATTTTGATGGTATAGCATTATATATATTGTGACCATCCTTTGATTTCAAACTGATCCGCTGCTCTTATCATAACATCGAGGCAGTAACGTGGCTCCATTTTATCGGGGGGGGGGGGTGTCGAAGCAGGGACGTGCTAATGGTCTCGGTTATAGGAGTGGTGGGGGCGGTGGTCCAGTCAGTAGAGTGCCAAGTGAATTACACCGTCACAGGCCGTCCAGCGCTGACGAAGCTGGTTCGAACCCCGTCATAGGGAGGGTGACCGGAATCGTGTATCTGGGCAAGTTTGTCAGTTGCTTTCCGTGGGTCGGTGGTTTCTACACGCAGTGGGACGATTTATCGGTGAAATCAAGCCTCTGCGTGGTCTTTCCTCCACCTGTAAAATTGACAACGTCGTGTGTGGCCTAGCGGCTAGAACGACGATAAACCATAATAAACCAAACCAAACCAATAGGAGTGGTGGTCATTTTATAATTTCAAACTGCTCCGATATCTTATAATATATCTAGATAGGGACGTGGCTATATGGGCTCAGTTTGGCGATGGGTGTCCATCCTATAATGTCCATATGCACCCTTTGAATAAAAAAAATGCCTATAAATTCCACATAGCGATGGAATCGTATATCAAGAGGAAAGTATTTTAATTTTTCTACGCTGATAACAAAAGTTAGTCAATATGACTAACATCTGTTAGTAAAACGTTTTTCCTCAGGATGACTGACTTAGTTCAGCCAACATGACTGAGGCATAACATTAATCAAAATTACTAGGGTGTAATGTGCCAGGCATCGTGTTCCCAAGACCACTATCGCCATGTCCGTGTTTATGAGATTTCCATTGATAACACATTTTCATAAGGGGGCGCTACATCCCTGCGAATCAGATGGTTATATGCTCCGGTTTAAGGGTGTGAAAATCGACAATTTATGTTTGACACCCTATATAGACATTCTAGACAGTTCCTTAACGTTGTAACTTTCAATAATTAGGGTAATTTCAGTAGTTACAAAGAACACATACTGCTACCTCACATCCAAGCTGACACCCCCTAAGGTTTGACAATTTATAAATATAGGCCATTTCAATCCAAAGGAGGTAAATATGCAAATGTTGGTCTAAAACAAACACATACCCCCTAATAAATTGTTGGAAAAACTAAATAACAGAACAATTTCAACATATTGTTGTTGTAAAATTTCCAATTCATGTTGTTTCAGGTATCAAATTTCCAGCTGTTGAACGTGTTGATAAAATGTTTGGGGCGAGAAACATAACCCAACCCCCTTGTCGCGACGTCCCTGTGGGTTGTACTTGAGATTTCCAGCTGACAAAATATTTTCACGAGGGGGTGAATCGACCCCTTGTCGCCACGTCCCTGCGTATCATTGATGGATATATTATCCGGGTTTAGGGTGCGAAAACTAAAAAATTATGTTTCATAGTACTCGAACATTCTTTGTGATTGGAGATATTTGTAAATACAAAGAACACGTACTATTTGTGATTTATGTTTGTAATCGTAGGTTCATAGTATTGGCGGAATGATAAATTGTAATTTCTTACAAACAATTATAGATTCTTACAAAGAAAAAGTTTCATAGTATTGACCCCTGATGGCAACATTAACTTGAATATGATTAATTAACTAATTACGTTAACCATCGTCTATCCGCACTTGACACGGGGTAGGTATTGTTTTATGTATTCCGTTGTCTCCGTACCATGTACATTGGCTGGGAGAATAAAGTTTATAATAGGGCAACCATGTCATTTCTCAGTACCTTGACTGATTTATATCAAACGATGGGTGTTGCAGTGTGGTCCACATGACCCACTTTCGAACCACCCAAGACCTCCACCCAAAGACAACACACGAGCAGACTGATTTATGGTGCTTTTTTCGATGTATCTACAACGGCATTGACATGATACGGTGTCCCTTCTGTTTATACGATTGTCTTTAAACGCAAACGCAAAAATAATATTGAACAGATTATTTATATGGAGCGAATGGAATAATTATATTAAGTGAACGATATATTATTTTAAGCGAACAATATGTTTAATGAGTGCATGGAATAATTATATTGAGCGAACAATATATTATATTGAGTGCACGAAATAATCATATTGAGCGAACGATATATTATATTGAGCGAATGGAAAACTTATATTAAGTGAACAATATATTATACTGAGCGAATAATATATTATACTGAGTGCACGGAATAATTATATTGAGCGAACGATATATTATATTGAGCGAATGGAATAACTGTATTAAGCAAATTAACGATATATTATATTGAGCGCACGGAATAATCATATTGAGCAAATTATATTATATTGAGCGCATAGAATAACTATATTGAGCTAACGATATATTGTATTGAGTGCACAAATAATCATATTGAGCAAATTATATCACATTGAGCGAATGGATACAATTATCATATTGAGCAAATGATATATTATACTGAGCGCACGGTATCATTATATTGAGCAAATGATATATTATATTGAGTGCACGGAATAATTATATTGAGCAAATGATATATTATATTGAGTGAATGATATATTATATTGTGCGCCCAGAATAATTATATTGAACGAATGATATAATATATTAAGCGAATGGAATAATTATATTGAGCGAAAGATAAAATCATTATATTGAGCAAACGATATATTGTATTGAGTGAACAATATAATATATTGAACAAACGATATTTTATATTGAGCTCACGGAATAATTATATAGAGTGAAATCATTATATTGAGTGAACGGAATATTGTTTTTTTCATTATGTCCTCAATCAGCAATCGTAGATAGTGGGACCCAAGCGAAGTGTCGCACAGATTACAATACTCCAACTATGGCTTCAGCGATATTAGCAGAAGGTGGTTCGTCTGACCGACAAGCAAATGACCAGACCGGAGGCTGAGGAACTTGTGTCTGTACATTATGTAAACTGATACATGGGAGGTATAGCAGTCTCAATTATTGAGTACGTGTCATCATGAAGGCTCGGCCGGTGTGCCACTTCACGTCATGATTGTCTCCTGGTTCTGTCTCGATTGTTTGTATATCGGTCGGTGATGAGGTGGACCACGAGTTTGATTTCCAGGAGATGGCTACTTGACCCGTCTGTGTCGCAGATGTATCATTATATATGAAACGACAGATGCTCACACAAATCAGGGACGTGGCGATATGATCTTTAATGGGGTGTCAACTGTTGAGGATTAGTTTCACGGTTCCACTGGGAAGTCACACCACTATATTGGTCGGTGATGAGGTGGACCACTAGACTTAATTCCAGTAATAAACACCGGCAATTTTAATCGGTACAATTTTTTTAGTGAATTATGCTTGTGTATATCCCTAATTGGATCAAATTGTGTATAATACACAGGGGTCGTCCATCTCACCGCATATGTTTACCTATGTAATTGACGGTACACGGTATTATAGCACGGTGGCATATATGCCTCTATACTCCCCTTTATGTCTACCGAGGTATTTAACGAACATGGTAGCACGGTTGTATTTATGTGCTTTTACTCACCCTACGCGTGCTGAGGGTTTTTCCCGGAACATGAGATATAGTAGCTTGGTGGTATATATGCGTCTACTCACCCTACACCTGCCGAGGTATTTGACGGAACATGGTATCACCGTGGTATATATATATGCCTCAACTCACCCTACGCCCGCCGATGTATTTGGCGGAACACCGTGGTATAAATGCTTATACTCACTCTACGCCTGCCGAGGCATTTGGCGAAATACCGTGGTATATATATGTCTATACTCACCCTACGCCTGCCGAGGCATTTGCCGAATACCGTGGTATAAATGCTTATACTCACCCTACGCCTATCGAGGTATTTAGCGGAACACCGTGATATAAATGCTTATATATACTCACCCTACGCATGTCGAGGTATTTAGCGGAACACCGTGGTATATATGCTTATACTCACATACACCTGTCGAGGTATTTAGCGGAACACCGTGGTATAAATGCTTAAACTCACCCTACGACTGCCGAGGTGTTTAACGGAACGCCGTGATATATATGCTTATACTCAACCTACGCCTGTCGAGGTATTTGGCGGAACACCGTTGTGTGTATATATATATATATATATATATATATATATATATATATATATATATATATATATATATATATGCTTATACTCACCCTACGCCTGCCGAGGTATTTGACGGAACATGGTAGCACAGCGGTATTTCCCGATATCACAGTAACATTAATGGGCGAAGTGTTAAATTCAGGTTGCACGTCATAATGCTGAGATATTTGTCCAAGAACTGAAATGAGATAGAAATATACTTGTTACAGATTTACCCTCAATACAGTAGCTGCATTGTGACACCTCAATCAGTTAACCTTTTCATTTACCAGCAATTATCCCTCATGCAAGATGTGTTCAGATAATAAGTTCAACAAACGCCCATACCAAATAATAGGATTCTGTCTGCACTTTCTTTTATTTGTCGTCTGCTTTTATTTCCTGAACACCCCTCTAAATGAATTCAATTCCGACATTTAATTTTATATATAGCTGAATGGGAGAATTCATTTAGTATAGAAAGGGTTAAACAGAAATGAGCGGATTTACTTGAATGATGCCAACTATATAGCTATCCAACGAGAGGGGGTCCAGTTTTTGTCTGGATTTATGCAAAACGTACGTCCAGGCGTCAACCACCAATGTTGATAAAAAATCTAAAATCTTATGTACATTTTTATAACTTCAGTAAAGTGCAAATCAATGAATTTCATGTCTTCCGTGAATAAAACGAGTTTGGAAAAAGTAATTTTACGTTATCCTTATATAGAGTACTTTTTTTTTTATTAAGCTCACTATTTTAGCAATTTCATTTTCACATTTTGGTAGCCCAGCAACATCGTGGTACAAAAACCGTATCTCAAAATTGTACTTATTTTTGGGTTGTTCTCCACACTGATAATTAAAATGATAGCGTTGAAAAGATTGTTCAAACATTGTGTGTTGCTTTAAAGTTCGCACATTTATTGACAAGTTATTGCGTACTCTCGTTGGACGACTAACGCATGTAATTTAGTGAGAATCCCACCATTACCGGATCAAAAGACGCTCTGAGGGCGATATAATTCTAGTTTGTCAGTTAAACAGAAATCAGCGGATTTGCTCGAATGATACGAATATAGGAATCCGCGGAGACCGAGGATCAATGCGGGTGACATCGTACGGCCGCTATCTTAATAAAATCTCTCTCCAGTCTGAGAGCCGGCGATTCAGTGACAGATACCTATATATATCATGGAAGTAATTTCTTACAAATCGAACTCCAACCAACGAGAGCAAATTGTCAGGAATCACCATCTCTGATATATACCAAAATGCGATGACTCACACTGCATACAGTAATGCTCTAAATAATCGACCCCTTAAGGGCAGCAGAATTATGGGTAACTTTTCAGGATTTAGTCGGAAATATGGCTTGTTGCCATTCATCGGAAAGCTCTCATTTCCGACTAAATCCTGAAAAGTTACCCATAATTCTGCTTTGGCTAAGGAGTCGATTATTAGAGCATTACTGTATATACCAGTGGTTGTACAATAGACTTTTGTGTTCATTCCCATATGTATGTATCTTCCAGAAATGTGAAATATGCATGCAGCCTTTGATTGCCCACACAATTGGCGTGTCGTGGATTATTTCAATATAGACGTATAATATATAGAGACACAGTCCAACTCCCCTCTATACCATACCTGATGGTGTATCTATTATGTCTATAGCCTAAGTTTTAGATGAAGGAAAATTGGACTATATATATCAGCGACATTTGTGGCACAGTATATTGTTCATCAAGTGGTCAATTCACCCGGGTCAGGTTTTTATTTTCCGAAAGCATAATGCACTGAGCGACGCTGGAATGAAAACGATCATTCTGATTGATTGATTGATTGATTTATTGCATAAGTCACATAACAGTGAAACAAGCAAAACATATATACACTATGTACACAACTTTGAATATCACATTAATCATTGTTCATTTCATATACACAGCAGTAATTAAATTAGATTACACAATAATAGGCGATAAACTTAACAAGTATGATAATTACATGTGTTTACCCTGTAGCACATTTTCTTATATCTAGAATTATTTTCTCGAAATAAGAAACAAATTTTATGTTACAAGAAAACCTGCTAGAGAACATGATTTTTTTCTATTGTGTTTTAGAAAGTGATCATGTATTTTCTTGCATTAAGATTTTTTTTTTATTTTAGAAAAAAAGTTTTAGAGAGCAAGAAAAAGTGATAATGTGATTTCTTACATTAAAATTTCCTTTCTGAATTTAGAACAAGAACAATTTTACGTTAGCACATTTGGACCATGCATGTTTCTTATTAAAATGTCATCCAGCCTACGAGCCTGTGATCCAGAAACATGCACATACATATGTATATCATGGAAGTAATTTCTTTCAAATCGAACTCCATGCAATATGTGCACCAATGATAGTAAATTGTCGGGATTCATCATCTCCGATATACATCGAAATGCGATGACCCATTCCGCATACATTTGTGCATGTTGATCATATAATAGAAAGTTGTGTTTATGTTCATATTGTATCTTCCACTATACCTTTATGTAAAGTACAGTATATGCATACTGCATTTTAAGGCCCACAAAAAACAGTCGAACCCGATTATTTCAAATATAATCTGGTCCGGCTTGATATTCGTCCCGGATATAAGCTGCTCGTGTATATAGCAGACTTTCTCTCTGTATCAGTTGTGCTCTTTTGTATTGAGAACTTGAAGCGCTTTGGGGGCACGGTGTTCTAAAACAATCCTGTTCAGGTAACACTGAAGAAATTTCACTGCTGATCTATTCATGATATCTATGGTATGGATAATGAGCGTTCTGCTCGCTTATGCTAATCCGGGCGCTATGTGACATTGAGTGCGGTCTCTGTCGATGCTAACAATAAAGAGCGTTCAGTGTTAATATATTCCTGATATGGTATGGATAATGAGCGTTCTGCTCGCTTATATGCAACAACGTGTTAACATTATTCCGCGTGGAGTATCAGCTGCTCTTTTATGACAACTGAAGTCAACAGGACCTATATAATAAGATTCCCCTGGTCAAATTATCCAACTCTGGGTTGCCTGGCTCAAAACCAAGAACGTAACACCCCTCCCACAAAGACCTTGATAATGTTGGTGTCTATATAAAATATCACCCCTATATCTGAGAGCTGGCATTTGGATAGTTCATGCTACCTCTACTCTGGCTAACGCCCGTATATACGAGCCAGAGTAGTAATTCATGGCATGTTATAGCATTTGGATAGCAGGTACATCTATGTATCATTGAAGTAATGGAGTTTTCCACACATATATCATTGTCGCGATGAGCGTATGGGCTTAAGGAGACAAGACGCATGCAGAAACAGTTTAATTAGTTTTACAGCGCCTGTTACATGCTATAACACACCCGAGATCTTTTATCGTCTACATTAATTTTTGTGGAAAAATATGACGACTGTCATTCAAAATGAAAAAAAAGTGTTACGAGTTTCCAATATCAATCTCTGAGCTTTGATGGGTGGGTTTCTCTACTCGAATCAAATATTTTTGAAGCCAAGGAAATAGTAATTTGCGAGCGTTAATTCGGATTATGCATCTTTAGTCTTTAACAACAAATTAACATTGAAGTATGCGCGGATATCAACATTAAGGTGAACAAAGAATTTTCAGTGGAGCAAGAGATCGGCTCAGTCACTGATTGGTATAATATCAATATATCTGCTAATAATTATTTGATTGACACCTGTTGTAAGATCCATTACCTTACAAATCGAACCCAAATGCCAACGACTCAACGAACGTGAATTGTCGGTGTTCATCATCTCCGATATATACGGAAATGCGATGACTCATTCTGCATATACATTTGTGCATGTTGATCAAATAATCAAAAGTTGTGTTCATGTCCACATGGACCTTCCACTAAATATTCTCTGTTTCTGAATTGTTCAGTATACACATGCTTCCTTTATCAGTAAATTTGACGGTTCTAAGTATCAAATTCTTTACACAGAAAATACACGAACGCTATTTCTTATTCAGCGTATAAGGAAGCGGTAATGTGCTTCTCGTCAACGTTTATCTACCATTTTCAACACATGCAAGAATGCAAGAACAGCGAACAATTGGCAGGCTAAATCCTTTCTATACTAAATCTTAATTGATGAGTAGTTCCCTTATAAACTGTTCAGATAATATAAGTTCAACAAACCAACTTTTTATCTAAACATTTCCAACAACAAGTTCTTCTGCTCTTATATATATTATCGATCTTTTCGTCTATACCATGCAGTCGTCTGTTCATAATACCTGCATTCCCTTCCAAATTAATAATGAATCAAGGGTAAAAGATAACCTCGACCATTATATGCCCCTTTAACCCGTTCATTACGGGAGCTGCGCTGGTGCATCATTAAAGATAATTTGCCAGTGCATTCTCTTATGCATGCGAGTCTCCCATATGTATATATAGCCTCGCGTATATAAGAGAATGATCTGGCTTACAAGGTCAAGCTACATGTAAATACTGTTAGGTCAATGTATTCTCTTATAATGCGAGGCTCCCTATGGGAGACTCCGACTCGCTTATATAAGAGAATGCAGTGGAACAGGCATTTCGCAAACATTCAGGAAGCTCCAGCCATGGAAGGGTTACGTTGACCAGTACTCACTTTATAGATCTAATACACAGCGAACCAGTCTCGACAAGATAGTATAGAGATAACTAAACCGACATTTTCTCAACATATATCATCACATATCATAGAATCGACTTCTAGAGATTCCGCATTATTGTACGAAAAAATATGTGCACAATGCGTGCGCAAAGACAATATACCAGAATGCAGGCATATATAGAACGTAAATCAAGCCTCCATCTCCCGATCGCTGGTGTTTCTTCCATTCCGACGTCATACAACTCAAGACCATAACAGAACGGATTCTAAATCATCACAAAAACTTTCTTGCTATCAACTAATGTCTACCATGCAGAGCGCATCAATCATAATTCCTTTTTGACCCTTTTTGTAATTATCGCGGAGTTTTCGAGCCAAAATGTCGAAACCGATCGCCCTAAAGTCAAATTTCCTTTGTGCTTTGAGAACAATTTCCGCACTATATAAAAACAATGACATTAATGAGAATTTTGTTGACGATTTTCGGAAGCTATATACTCGTCAAAATGTTGGGAAATTTCAATCTAGCATGTGTTGGACTTGCCATGCGTGTTGTCGTGGCAATGTCTTTCATATGCGATTAGGCAATAATGTTGATGAGTAAATAATCGGAGAACCATGTAACACTGTTTCGCAATATAGTTTTTGGTTCTAGTGGGACTTTCCAACACAATTTTTTTTCCATATTTTGTGTTCTTAATAAGAACAACACGTTGCTCTGTTCGCTTATATATATTATATCTTTATATCACGGAAGTCAACCAAATGTGGGTAAAATGTCACCGGTAGCATGCAGCGGTCTTATCGAGTCATCAAGGGGGGGGGGGGGGCTGCATGGAGTTTGCCTACTTCAATTCAATACTGCCAATTCAAGACCATAACAAAAACGTTCTTGTTATCAACAACATTTGTGCAGTCTCAGTATATATATAATTTAGATTCACGTGTCCTCTCTTAAGGCGCGTACACATGGCGGGCAAGAAAATATCAGGTATGCCCCATGTGACTTACTTGACCAATCAAATCAATAATACCGGAAAATATCCGACGAAGGCAGCGCGCTGATATTTTATCGCCAGTTGGTGATATGTGTTCACCTTGATTGGTGGCCATCGGTATCCGTTAACTAATCTCTATAAGGGACACGCTGGTAACCGTTCACGCACTCGAGTTATGATCCATAAATATTATCGCCTGTTTCAACAATTGACTTCGTAATTCCATTTTGGATTGTTTGACATAATCGCTGAGCTATTATATGGTATGTGTCGGGACATATATATCTTTTGAGGGTTTCCGCTGACGGAGGATGTCCATGGATTTCCAACTGCACCCCCTCATGAATCGGACCAAAGACCCAAGATCACATAATTGAATTTGCACACCTCCCATGAGTCCCATCGTCTTTGAATTTCCCATATGGTACCTCACATACCTTGAATTTTGACTGGACACCGGGGAGGGAGGGAGGGGCCTAGAAGAAATTCCAAACCAATAATTTGACCAAAGTAGGAAAAATGCAAATGTTGGTCTAAAACCACGAATTCCACATACATTAATGGTTGAAAAATCGGACTACAAGAACAATTTCAAACCATTGTTGGTGTGAAATTTCCAACTAATATTGTTTCCAAGTTGGCGGGGGGTCTCAGGTCCCCACATGCACCCATGTAAGTTCGGTAACGTAATGTACACCACAGCCCCATGCACCAAGCAACAATCTCCTGAAAACTTCATATGGGGTCTCAATGGGGGTGGGGTCATCCGATTTGCCACAAAACCATAATAACATTTGTCACCCCACATATACATGCACTATGAAATTATAACATTTCCAAATTTCCAAATAACGTGACCACTTTCTCATTATGCAGACGGTCTTTATGCATTAGATCAGCAACGTTGCTAATCCCACCCGACTTCGGTAATACAATGTCAACAGTTGGAAATTTTAAAAAGCTATGAATTGCCAAAATGGACTATAGCTTATTTACCGGACGCAATTCACTTGAACCAGCATGACTAAAACTGTTCTGATTGAGCTCAATCAACCCGTCTGAGCCGCCGCGTTCTCACGGGCGTAATCTTTGCAGCAATAAAATATCAGTGTGCAATTTTACCTGATATTTTCTTGCAGATATTTTCTTGCAGCTTCATGTGTACGCGCCCTTAGTTTAGCCTGTGTAGGTCATATATGTTACAATAGACACCGTTCGGACAATGAACTACCACTGATAGGAACGCAAATAGGATATACGTCACTATTATTTGTGTTCTTTCTGTCAGTTGTCGTTTTGTCATGTCCGTATAGTTACGATTAAGGTTTCGGGTTTTCAGCGATACAATTGATTTTCATGCAGTTATCGAGCATATATAACTAACTATAACATGATATTGATTTCTCCATATTTTTTATTTATTTATAAGGTGATGAGAATAAAGAATTGAGCATAATTAAATACAACATGATCAAGGCAAACAGAATCATGTCACCTTATTGCAAGTTGCACTATTTAAGTATAATGATGCGGGTCCTGAATTTTCTGTAACCCTTCCATGACTGGAGCTTCCTGAAATTTTGCGACAACCCTGTGGCAATGTAATCTCTTTTATCACATAATTAACCCACAAAACCAGCTTCATAATTATTGGTAAGACATACGTGTAATATTAGCGCGTGCGATGACGTCACGCCATTATTTAAAAGACTTGCTATTGCTGAAGTTTATATATGATTGTTGTTTTCAATGAATACTTCGCGTGGCATAGCGTTTATTTGATCATGTGATAAAAGGTATCTCAAACTCGTTCCATTTTATACGTAATTTATCAACCTCATCCACTAAATTCTCGGTAAACCTCGGCTCAAATCGAATTTAGTGAACTCGGTTGATAAATTCCGTATAAAATAGAAACTCGTGTGAGATCCTCTATATACATAAGAGAATACATTAGCCTGACAATTATTTACCTTGACCTTGTAAGCAAGTGCATTATCTTATATATGCTAGGCTCCCTGGCACTTGATCTTCAAAGGGGTACTGTACGCCATTTTCAATAAATTTCCGGTGATAACAAGGATCTAATATCGATAATATATAGAAAACTAAGTAATTTGAGTCGAAGATGTTTTCTGTTTTCTGGTTAATAGGTTATCTTAATATCAAAGTTAATAATTTGATATAAATTTAATTTATGGCTGGAGCCATAAATTAAATTACGAATTTCCGTGTACAAGACGTAATCAAAATAATTCACGGATAGTGGAATTGGCAACACGTGGCACACATGATCGTGTAAAAAATTATGTTGATACGGGGCGTAAACTCAAGCCACTCACTGACTAGTGACTATACAATGACTTAAATGGGTATATGGGACCAGTATGCATATAATATAACATTTATTTGATACATTTGTTTGAAAACTATCCAAAAATTACTCGATAACGACAATTGGTAATTTCGCATTCCGGCTAATCTGCCATCCGTAACATTACTTCGTACTCAACAGACTTTCAAATAATGGATATCTGGTTACCTTATTCTACGACTCAGAGACTATAGAAACCGACAACAACATTTGAGTACAGTATCCCTTTAAATGCCCACTTAATTTACGAATCACCAGATCACATTATATACAACATATTCCATACAATTTGAAAGAGGAAGCTCCAAAACATTGTATTATTAACTGATCCGGTCGAATAAACTGGGAACACGTTGTTATTGTCGAGGTACCAATGTGTGTCCTGCATTTAATTTTGATCCCGACTGTACTATAAAGTCTATTACACTCAGTGGAAGGGGAACTCTATCTCTTAGTTTGAATTTTGATGCATTCTGGGTTGACAAGGGGGAAGTCTTGGAATGAATCTCTATCACTTGGTGGACATGCCAAGGCCACAGCTGCTTCGTATTATGGTGGAATATATATATTTTTTGGTT
This sequence comes from Siphonodentalium dalli, assembly GCA_032622095.1. Taxonomy (NCBI): domain Eukaryota; kingdom Metazoa; phylum Mollusca; class Scaphopoda; order Gadilida; family Siphonodentaliidae; genus Siphonodentalium; species Siphonodentalium dalli. The sequence continues at coordinate 78,724,299 of CP136065.1, forward strand.
CCCCTTCCAAATGGTATATAATATTGAATAATGTAATCTGGGCATTCGAAAATTAAGTGGGCCTTAAATTTGCACCAGTGCAGCTCCGATCATGAAAGGGTTAAATCTGAAAGATTGTCCTTTGTAGTAACTTTTTTATGCCAAAATATCATGAAATTCGTACATTGAATCTACCTTTATATATTATATTTTCTTATAGGATCAGATTCGCACTAAAATCATGTCCTTTGTGATACCACGCCACAAAATACAAGCTATTGGGCAGAAAATACATATAGGTGCCGGTGGAAGTTCCCCAAAGTTAAATATATGAGTGAATATGTGAGTGTATCATAGTTATTAGATGAGATGTGTTCTATTGGAGAAACAGAACTCGTAAAGGCTACCACAGAAAAAAAAATTGGCAGCAGCTTTAAAATTGTTTATACATTGTGTTTGTGTCAAAACTGAACAGCACATTATTCAGTGTGTAGCACAAAGTTTTAAAGCTCCTGCCAGATTTTTAATGTGGTTTATTGAGGTTTTGTCTCAAACACAATATATCTCATCTACTACTAAATATACTCACATATTCACTCATATGCAATGTTGCCATTTCTACACAGCTTTGTTTAAGATAAAATGTAACACATATACACATTTGTTCTAAGAGTGTATAGGATCAAAATCGCACTAAAATAATGCCTTTTTTGATACCACACCACAAAATACAAGCTAAGCTACAAAGGGTTACATAACATATCAATAGCTATTTTACCAATATGGGAATTTCTGAGTTTAGATGTACACTATTTGTCAAGTAAATGCAGATACGGCATTTGACAATTCAGGACTCAGCATCTATATTATTCTCTCATACAAGTGGAAGCCTATCCCTATTTACACCATTATAGTTTCCCTATAAGTTGTACCCATTTTAACCGTTTTTATTGGCAATTATAGAACAGATGGTTATAATGTTGAAAGGACGCAGCCCGACCTTGAATTTCTCAAATTTCTAATTTATAACAAACTATCGACAGTAGTTTATCCCAGTAACAACGTTTTCATGGACACTGTTACTACTTATCGTTTTTACCCAAACATCACTTCCGACAAGTTTGAAATAATGAGTGTTGAATTTAACCTCGGATACAAATTTTATATATCTGTTATGCAACAGACACTTATAGTAAACAATGTGTATCACTGGCACGCGCGCTCCGGGCAAGACCCGATAGCAGAAGGAACACACCTGTGCCACTACGTTCCATGAAGGAAACCCAAGATGCCGAGAACGTTGGCACGTGCTTGAGGTGAATCTGTTAGCTCTCGGACGTAAATGATGGGGTTAGACATTTTGTATCGTGATATGTTATGAATAGCAATTCGTATGGGTTAACATTCTCAATCAGTTAGCATATGTTTAACATCCGAATTGACTATAGTGTATACTTTACCCATGTCGGAACAGTAACTTATGAGTCGGACAGGCTCAGCTCAAGCATATTAAACATCATGCCTTCAAAAAATATATATAATGGCTGTAGTGTTACCACGATTCCTGAAAATGACTTGAGAACTTATGCCTTCCATATATTCGACACTCGACTTCGAATAAGGGTGTCGACATTTAAAGATACGGGCGGTGTTGGCAGTGGGTATGCTGTTAAAATATTCACCTCCGTCAAAAACCGCCATAAACAGAAGGAATAGTAAGATATAGACAGACTTTTTTATTATGCCAATCAGAAATATGGCATAAACAGTATGTTATTGTAAAACATTTCCCCTTTGTTATGTAAACAAAAGCAAAAAACGTTACGTTTCCTGGCTTTTGTTTAGATCCGGATATGGTAAACATAAAGAGCGTTATATGTTAGTGTGTTCCTCATATGGAAATAATAAAGAGCGTTTATATCATTTTTGTGTGATTAGCCAATAGAATTGCGCTGTGTTATGTAAACAGAAGCACAACTTCTGTAACACGAGCAGGCTCTTGTTTACGTACACCATCGTACGTCTTGACGACAATATACTATTTACACGCTGATTATGTTTGGCATATGAGCGGAACTGTATATATTTTGGTGTTCCTTCTGTTAATGGCGATTTGAACAAATATAAATATTTCTGCAACGAACGCCGCCCGTGCCTTTAAAGTGATGTGAAACACTCCGGTATGGTGATCAAATAGAAATGGAGAATAATCTTGTTCAAAGTAGTAATTTTTACAAATAGTATATCCAAACTGACACCGTCATTCTTATATATGAATTAAATGCAGTGACTCTCGATGGCGAAACCGTTTTCGTTAGTTTATCGCCGATAGATGCGGCCCGAATCGAGTAGTAAATTTTACAATTGACCGTAGTTCTGACGAGGTTTTCTATGGAGTGGTACTGTCGATTTGCTTCAATTTTTCGGCGATGTTAGTAGAATGTTACATTCCTCCAGTTGTCATAGCGCCTGAGTACTATCTTATCAGTTTCACGCGCCCGAACAAGTACATAATATGTCTTTCGCATAATGAACGACAGTAGATAATAATTACGAATAGGGTACTACGTCACTAGAATTTGTGTTCTTTTTATTCGTTGTCGTATTTCTCTATCCGTTGTTACGATTACGGTTTTTGATGTTCACAGATACACAATATGGTAATAAAGTTCGCGTAATAAGTTTTGTCGTGTTTTTTTTGTATTATATTCAACTGATAAAAGTTGTTTTTCTGGAAAATCCTGTCAAGTTGTGTATGGTAAGTATGTTTTTTGATAGATAGTTTTGTTTACGTAGGTGTTTATGTCCAAAGCGGATTTGTTTTGATGAGATTTCGAGTGCAAAAAGGGAGGGTGGGTGGGTACGTCGAATCTGCTGTTTCCAAATTTTTTCTTCTATAGGGTATATAGGGCTAATATTTATTTATAATGGCCAACTACTGTACATAACCCCCTTACTGTGAGTGGCTAGCACGATTGTCTCACAAACCGACACGTAGTCGTCAATTCTGCGATAAGGTTGTTTTTTTATGGACCGTACGAAAAATTTACGTCAACTAGTAGCTATTCGTAATAATTATCTGTCGTCGTTCAATATGCGAAAGGTGTCTATTGTACAATGTATAACTACAGTTTGTATTATTTTAAACCACAAACTAATTAGATCTGACACATGAGCCAATTGATAAATAAATAGGATGTTTTGTGATCTGATGTCGGCTTTCGCAAGGGGGGGTTTTAACACGTTTAGAAATTTTGTCAGCCTAGCAACTATTCCAATGATCGTCTCCAATAAAGAGTGGCAGTGCTTCGTTTCCCAAAAAGCATGCATTATATACTATGAAGAGCGTTCTCATATTATCATGATTTAATGGTGATCCTAAACATGTGTCCCCTATGGTTTGTATTAGATATTAAACAATATCTAATCACCCTTCCGATTAAGTATTTATGTATATGTAATCCTACAAGAATGGCCTGTCAACTTACCTACGTGCGTGAAACATAATGTCTGGACGAGAAACCTGTAGCACTGGACTTTTGGAGTGTGACTGTTTCTAGACTCGCCCGAGATGGCACCACCAACATACATACTTCCAGAGAGTGTGTGACATCCAGTGAATAAAACAAATTAATCGCCAATCGAAATCAATCAAAATTTATCTAATACACTAACGACATCAATAAATAACGAAGACTTGCGCTAGAATAAGTCCCGAAACAGTACAACGTGAAACCTATACATCAACCGAGGCGTTTTATTTATTGGATTACGTCAATGGGGAGTCTGTCAGGACAAGTTGATCAAAAACAATTCGCTTCTACCTAGACTCGATACTCTATGGATCAATTAATGTGGAAGATAAACAAAGCTGCCGGTCCAATTAATTTATTACCCGTGCAGTTACACAGCGTTCGTTCCCGGTTATTGTTTCAGTTTTAAGTGGTTGAAACACGATCTCGTCCGATCTCGCGAGGTTTCGCATATTTGCCCACGGGGAGATTTTGATACGCAACGGCTGATTGGTCAATTCCGATAACATGACACGAGCATCTGTCGTTTGGTAAACATTCCACTTGAACGCTGCCATTTAACCAAGATAAAACTATTTGACTACAAACTACAGGATGATTAACTGACTCACCACCAATTGAGCACTTTATAACTAACTGACAGATGGTTCGGATACATGTGGCTATATATATGACACGTGCACGCTGGGTACAAATGTACCTGATTTGTTGATCTTGTTGATAGTTTAAACACACATAACTCGTTCGAACCCCAAAATTGGTGTAAACAGTATTTATTCCATATTAGTCATTATATATTACAAAAACAAGACAAATATTAACAGTGATGATATGAAAGGGATTCGACAACAAGCTTTAAGCTTTTGGGAGTCGTTTCCGATTGGCTTGTGACAAGGTCCAACCTGTGAGAGTGATTTAAAAACACTTCAAGTTGTTTCAAGTAAATGGGGGTTTCAGGTTTAAAATTGTTGACGTTTTATCGCGTATACTTGTCTACTCACAGGGTGGGCCGGTTCGATAGGTGTTTCAAGATAAGGTAGTTTCATATGGAATGATTTGGGTTATGTGGGTGTATGTTGGAAGGGTATGGTGGCTTTCAGATGAATATAAAGTAGTTTTATATGGAAATATTTTGGTCAGTTATGTGAGAATAGTTTAGAGGATTAAGGTGGATGTCGGATATGATAAGGGAGGTGAGGAGTGAAATGATGATATATCTTGTTGGCAGTATAGGGGATTTTGACGAGTATGGATAATCTGTTGTGTCAGATTATGCACTGGTTAGGAATCTGACCTTGCTTCTGATCCAACGTCACATCATAAGGGGACGCGCTTGTATTGTTTATTCTTCTAAACCGTATAACATACCGTGATAACGCAACGGTGTCCAATTTGTAATCCATTATCGTATGTTATAGCTGACAAACATTAGTGCGTTTAATATCAGTGAGTGTGTGACTCAGCGGATAAATGTCTGGTGCCATCATTAAAACGTTTGGTACGAATGATAAATTTTTGGACTTCTGTGAAAATTGTTAAGTTGTCTTCCAATGAAATTTTAGTGGATCCACACAAGAGTGTCTCGGTCGTAACAATACACAGATTAGAAATTTATGATAAGAGTGAGCGACGTTGGGAGCGATATCTAACACATTCAAGTAAATAGTGTTCTGTGTCCTCAATTTCACCACAGACACAACTGGGATGATCGGAGACAAAGTTAGAATAAGTATGGTAATTTAGGTGGCTACAATGTAATCTTAGTCGGGCGTGCAATATTTGGGCTTCGCGGGTGTATGCATAGTAAAACCATCTGTGTGTCTTCTTCCTATTCAAGTCGAGAGACCTCTTGAATGCTGAAAGGGAATCCATGTTAATATTTTTGTCGAGATTATTCCACAGAGACGTCGTTGATGGGAGAAATGATCTTCTGTGATATTCATAGTCAAAATTATCTATACATAATTTGGTAAGAGGTATCTCAAAACATACCTACACGAAATATTTCTGAACAAATGGATAATGGAGTGGAACTCGGCGTTTATTTTTAGTCTTTCTGTACAAGATATATTCTTTAAATAGCTTCTGACGGTCTATCGTTCCGAAAAATAGAACATTTTCTTCCTCCGAAAATTTATTCAGAGTATGTCATTTGTGGCAGCGATTAAAAATTATATAATTGCTTTTTACAACGTTGTGCTTTGTCTTGGTGAGCAGTATATATATTCCCCTAAATAATTCGCCCATGTATTAAAATCGACAGTAAATACTAACATGTTGGCTGTTCACAGAAAGGGTTAAGTTCCCACAATATGATACCTGTCTGTTCGTGGATCGCCACGGTTCCGTTTATTTGTTGATCCATTAAATTTGAGTCCATTCAAATTAGTTTACTTGTGCCTGCCCAGTGCTTAATTGGCAATTAACACCAGTCAGAACAGCCTCTCTTATTCCAATCAGTGTGGCGAGCATCATTGGTACCATAGGCTTATCCTTAAAGTGATTCATTAAAGTAATGCCTTGTATCAAAGACAATAAACTCAACACTAATTGTGTCTTCACGTTCCGTTGATCACAATGGGTGAAAAAATATATGAAATACTTATATGCGAACTATATATGCCTCATAAAATGTTGTTGGTGTGATACAAGTATAGCATCAGAAGAAAAAGGCAGAAGTTTATAAATAAAAACTATTATGTATGCAATATTACATTTACTTGATACATTTGCCTGAAAACTGTACCATAATATCTCGATGACGAGCGGTTTTTTTTTTTTTGCATTCCGGCTTTTCTGCCATCTGTAGCATTACTTCGTACTCAACAACAACAAAATTCGAGTACAATGCCTTTTTATATATGTATATATACACAGCGGATGAACAGAACTGTTGTCTGTCATGTCGTAACGTCCCCCTTCATGGTTTATGGCGTGCAGATCGCATGCTTGCTTGTTATCTTGACGTAAAACCGTTTACACAACATTGACTATATGCTCACATGGATATATACTTTGCATCCATGTCTTCTAGTTCTCAGATAAAAACTGATGCAATATATATTCCAGTGCTCTATTTTAAAGACATATTATGGACGCTATGTCATTTGGAGGATAATCGCCGATAATATCAAGCAAATCGACAGTACCACTCCATAGAAATCATCGTCCGAACTACGCTCTATTGTAAATATTTACTTCTCGATTCGGGACGCAACTATCGGAGACAAAGTAACAAAAACGGTTTCGCCAGCGAGAGTCATTACATTTAATTAATATATAAGAATGACGGCGTGTGTTGTCAATTTGGATATAATATTTGTTAAAACAAAAATTACTTTGAGCAAGACTATTCTCCATTTCACATCACTTTAAATGGTATGGACTAAAAGTCTAAAAGTCTATGTTCTTTGTCCCCTGCATTTCAATTTGCATGTATCTGTCACAGACTCAGCATGCAGTAATGCATCGCACGCGTGGGGACACAGAACTTGATATTTTATATAAAGATTCAGACGAATAAATGGGATGATCCGGCAAATAATCCACCAATATCAAAGAAGAATACATACGCGATGTTCATTTATCATGCATGTGTCTGCGCATCGTAAAGACTTGAATTAAAACATACCAGGTAGCCTTCACGGAACATGTGGTACCATTGTCGCCAAGACAACACAAATGAAGTCTGGCCTATAACGTATATCATTAATTTGGTACCGTATTTTAAAATGGCCTGTGATTGAACTGAACAGACATGACCTGTATTACCTGTCAATCAAACATTTATAGCGATCACTTGCACAGCATCACCATTTTATCGCATTCGTGGCTTTGGCTTTGTCCTAAGTTTCAGAAGAATAACCAATAATTGTTTATGATTCGGCAAATAATACAGAAATAATGTATGTGACTACGTATCACAAACTTTGAAATCCAACAAACCAAGACACAGCATGTAGCCTTCACGGAACATTTGGTCACCATTGTCACCAAGACAACATAAATGAATCAGGTCAGATGCGCACCGACGCGCACGTCGTAAACGCGCTTAAACCATACACGGTTTGTCGCCAAATGATCGATTGTTTCCGCGGTCAGCGAGCCCGGTTGATTGAATCGGTAATTAGGAAACGGACAACACAGCATGATCCTGAACGAGAAAATACAATCGTTGATTACAGTTCGATATGGTTTCATTTTTATGTTTCGTTATTGATAATATCAGGTTTGAATGCGTTGCGACTTAATGGATAAAAGTCTAAAACAACAGTCTGGAACCTGGAGGCGTAATCAGTGCTATAATGGAAAGCCTGTGTTCAGGAGAACGCTATGTGGTTCATGCATGTCTTCCCGAACGTTAATGCTGAAATGCCTGGATATAGTGTGTCTGACATTTGCAGAATGAGGTCCCCAAAGGGTGAATTTAGTGGCGCTATCCCGCACAGCAGGCTAACATCACAATATTCACCCTCTGTGGATCTCATTCTGCTTAGACCTCAAATTCTTGGAAGTATCTATATATATATTCTCATTTTAGTTAGTTTTTCCCTTCTGTTAAGATTCTATATCCCCTAATTTGCGGAAAATAAAATGCACAATCGAGGTGAATAATGTGCGAACATCACCAACTTAAACTGGGGAACTTCAATCTGATCCTAGATCTCCAATAGTAGTTGAGACTTAAGCATAATGAGGTTCACAGAGGGTGAATTTTGTGATGCTAGCCCGCTGTGTGGGGTAGCATTACTAAATTCACCATATGTGGGACCCCATTCTGCAAATGTCAGACACACTATTACCAGGCTTTACGGCTGTCGATAAACTTCTATGTCGCCAGTAGAAGCCCGTTAAGGCAGAGATGGATGGCACAGTAATGTTCACTTTCTTTGTCGATTGACAAAATGAATGAATTCAAGCCGCGGGCAACGAGACGCACTGAATATCGAGAACAGGTGTCAGACAAGTCGTAACCTCCCCCGTGGTGTGTAGTGCGCAGATCGCATGTTGAAGGCACTTTGTATGTTCTAAGAACAAGGCAGATGGTTGCCTATATATGTATGTTGGCACGAAAGTACACGCGCAGTAACTCTGTCTATACTATATAGTTTCTCCGACCCAGTTATAAAGGTATATATTGGAATGGTCTATTATTCATTTGGAAGGGTGTTCAGTAAAAACAGACGACAAGCGTACAAAAATATAATACAAGGGCAGAAGAATTCCTATTCATTGGTGGGAAATGTTCAGATAATAAGTTCAACGAACGTGAACTTTGTTATTCCGTGAACGTGAACGTATTATTCCTAAAGGTACGTGCATACGCTGGCAAGTTTGATCGGAATGTTTTGTAGGCAATTCGTCACGGAAAACAACTTGGTGCAAAAGAATGGAAACCTGCATATAACACGCATCTTTACCAAAGCAAACGACATGAGAAGTAAACGGTATATATGTACTTCCACTTGTAACGGTACTATACTGGCATTTGCCTTCAAATATACCCGTATGATTGATTAGTGTGAGATAATTGCATCATCCCTACATGTGGAGCTACAGATATTTTACTTCGAACGTTCATGTATTTAGCTGTGGTACAGAATCATTTCATATGCTCGTTTCCGTTCATATTCTGGCACAATATATGGGTTTCTACGACGAAATGGCGGCAAACCATACCGTGCAAACTTACCCACTGTTAGGGATAACAAAAGTACTCGTAAATGAGTATTTAGTATAGAAAGGCTCAAGTGGTACTTTCAACACACAAGACAGACAATAGTCCAAACATTCCCTCGAACGAAAACCCACACGTACATGTATATAGGACTCCCGGTGGATCAGTTGGTATATATATCGAGTACAGGTATCGGGCGTGCCGTATATATATACCCCCGCGTGTTGTGGCTTGTAGATAGCATGTTAACGCCACTTTCAGCTTAGAAGACAATAGCACGTGCACGCTAGAATGAAAACAGATAACTATATATATATATATGGGGCCCGGTGGCTCAGAGTGTGAAGTGCATATTGCATATGGGAGAGTAACATCCATAGTTGATTGCTTGTTGTAGGTGGCTTTGAACAACGTCTGTGCTATTTCTCCACCAAAATAATTGGCATCGTCGTGATCTGGCCTATCGGTTGAAATTAGACCACTTATCAGCGATGTCAGTGGTTTAATTTATTTATTCCATCACTGGTACCGTCGGTTGTCAAGAAAATGAGGGCTGCTTTAATGTGTTTTTCTACATGCAAGTAACCCGCGAGGCCTATATTAATGCCATACTCCCCCATGCAGATCGGTTATATGTATTCAACCATATGTTGTTTTATACCAACGAACACACCATCTCTGACATAACCGGAGTTGATCCAAAATGTATGATTGGGTGGACAGGAAGGCAGCCAATTTATACGGCTATGTACACTCCATGTAAAATTGCACCCATGCTGTTGGGAGTCAGTGTGATGTAGTTTTCCAGATCATACTGACTTCCTATATGGACAATAAACATCCATAATTTATATTTAAGGTATAATGTATACACTTTTGCTAATAAGTCATCTCTCTCTTAAAGGTACACAATCCGATTCGATGGTCCCCGTATCATCAGATTCCAACAACAACAACAACATCATCATTTCTTCAAAAGACGCTTTAGTTATTAAAATTGATTAATTACCCAAAAATAATGCTAACCACTGTCAACTCTAATATACAATTTACCAAAACGTGTTATATATCAACATTTTGTTCGACTCAAGTTGGTATCGAGAGTATGCCGGTTGGCTCGTCGAATATTTGCCATATAGGCCGCCAAATATTCCAGGTGGTGAAAAATAACAGATTTCAAAAATCGATATCTGACAACTCTGTGCTTTGATGAATGGCTTCATCGACTCGAATCAAATATTTGTTTTACCCCCCCCCCCCCCCCGAAGCCAAATAGTAATTTAGGAGCGTTAATTCGGATTATGTATCTTTAACATATTCGATGGTTTCGTGCAAAGAGACACACAGGATCTCCTAAACGTGCAAAATGACAACAAGATGCTCCCAAATCTGCAAAAGTAATCCAGCATCTCGAAGTTTCATCAAAAAAATAGATTTTAAATTAGTCGTCTGTTATTTATTATTAAAATAATTCTTTGTTTCTGGTTTTCGATTGAAATTTCAATTAAATTTCAATGAGTATTCCACACGTGTTGATTTGACTGTCGCAGACGAATGAGACTTTGGGATGCTGGGTGACTTTTTGCTCATTTTGGGATATCCAGGTTGTCTTTTTGCACGTTTGAGAGATCCATAGGACAATGACGAATTCAGCTGCAGTGACCTCTGCATGCCCCAGCATGTATATAGTCGGGTTTTAGTTGCCCCATGCACACCCCGCGCCAGCGACCCTGGTCCGAATCAACAGTACATTGCGATCAATTCGTGAGCAGATGAGTTTGTTATTAGACCATTTATCAGCGATTGCAGTGGTTTAGTGCACTTATGCCATCACGCGTGAAAATTTACAATGCCCGCTCCTCATACATCATGTCATGAACACGATTCGATTCCTGTATAAATAAAACATAGTGCTGCGGCGTGATCAGGGATAATCACGAAAAGCAATCGTGATGTGTGAGCAACAAATAGTTCATATCGTCACACACAATGCGGGGGGTTGTTGAAACATTTCATGAATACAACCCATGCACGTGTGCTTTGTCATTTTTACTCACCGTAAACTGTCAGCGCTTAATATTAGCAATGGTATTATCTCTTTAGTTTTGTTTTTCTTTCATACAATATGGACAACAAATGTTGTGTGAGTAATAAACAGTATAACAGAAGAGACCATCGTAGAAGTTGTTGAGTCATTTCCCGTTTCATAAATGCATTACATATAAGATTTATATATATGTTCTTACTTCAATGAGCGTGAAAAATGCTAATTTCTTATCAAAATGGCGATGTATTGAGCATTTGACAATTTATAAATGAATTTGGCAAAAATATGTTCATTTGACAAACATTTGGGTAAAAGTAAATTTCTGTCCAGTGCGGACCTTGCTTATCGTCAACTACCCATGTTTCAAGTTAAAGATGAGCAGATCTAAATTTTCTTCAAAGAATTTCACTCAATTCAAGCATTCGTATATTAAACATATTCCCTCCTGAAGGGATTTGTCCGCTGAAGTGAATCATTTAGACGACAACTGTCTTTAAACTCATTTAAAAAACAATCAGTTATAATCATGTTGTCCAAACAATTAAGTTAAATTCTAAACAATACCACCCGTCCTAGTAGATCAGGACATGAATCTCTATATACCCTGGCTAACGCCCGTGGATATCATATTCCACCTGTACAAAGCTTGGGAACTTTTGACAGAGAACCTCATAAAGTTTAAAAAATAACGCGTGAAATATATTTCTCAGTTATTACCTGTTTAATAATATACTTCACTGTATAGGTGAAGGTGCCAAGTGGAAACTGCACGATTTACATTGTAAGTGACTTTGTTTTTGCGTCGCTTCCAATTATGGAATTTCTCCTGGGTAAGTAATTCAATGTTTATTTGGATATCGGATAACAATTAAGGGTCACAGAAAAGCATGCAATATCGAGCTGGGACCACTCCCTGATGTGAAGTAGATTATTGAGGAACACGTATTAACAAAGAAGTATGTTCACACAAAAAAACCGAAGTGCTAAACCTATCCTTTAGAGTGCTGTATATCACACTTAACAAGTGCTCGAATAGGGACAGTACCCGAAGTGCGCGGACAACACTTATTCAGGTGCTAAACATATAGCACTTACCAAGTTTTACATTGCAGCACCCGAAGTGTAATACTACTGCACCTGGGGAGATGCACTTACAAGTGTAGAAATAACACCTTATGACTACCTTGGTCCCGATTTGGAAATGTCTGAAGCACACTTAAACACTGATAAAACAGCACCTCAGAGTCCAGTGTGGACACTTGAAAGTGCAGAAATCATCACACTCCCAAGTGTTATTACCACACTGGTAGACACACTTCCAGGTGTCATTGATACACTTATTACCACACTTCCAAGTGTCATTAAACTGCACTTTCAAGTGTCATTACCAGACAAATTTGGCCACTTTACCTCTTTCTTAAAACACTTCTTCGTCCAATACTCACTGCATTCAACATTCAATACTCACCAAAGTGATCCAAAGTGAAATAATGTTGTTTTTGTTGAAAAATTGTTGAAAGAAGCTGGTCGTCACAGTCACTTTCACTTCAGTTGATCAAAATGGCGACTAGTTGACCGCGTGGAAAAAACTTTATCTGTGATTGAGTCTCAGACTAGTGACGTCGAATCTAGTGACGTCCAATCAAAATGGTCCTTCTCCGAAACGATGAGTCCGTAGAAGTGTTGGAAATTCAGCACTTTGCGAGGTGCTACCGAAAACGCATTACACCTGACGTAAGGCTCTTTTGAGTACACTTCAGGTGTGAAAATGTCACCTGTACTGCCGAAATCAGTGTAACACTTGCCAAGTGTAAGAATACAGCACTTGAGTTTTTTGCGTGTTCCTTTCCTTGTTTGTTCAATGATATAAAGTTCCCTGTCAGAACGGGCAGAACATCAATAAGTCCCAGGTTTCGTACTGGTGGAATATGATCTCTACGAGCGTTAGACAGAGTAGAGATTCATGGCATAATTTACCGTCATATAGTCAGCCCTATAGTCACTACTATTAACACGTGATGCTATAACCCTTGTTATTTGGCTCACGATCAACGACAATGTTGTCTGGTCGTCATGCTACAGTTTACAGTCAGATACTCAAATCACAGAATGCCGTTTATTAAAGATGTCCTGAGCTCACACCATAAAATCACCATCTGTGCGTTTGTTAAAGATGTTCTGTTTGAGGTGACACCATAAAACCAATATATACGTTTGTTAAAGATATCCTTCTGAGCTGACACCATAAAACTAACATATGTACGTTTATTAAAGATGTCCTGCTGTGCTGACGCCATAAAATCACCATCTGTACGTTTGTTAAAGATGTCCTGACTGAGCTGACCCCATAAAACCACCATCTATACGCTTGTTAAAGATATGCTGTCTGAGCTGACACCATAAAACCACCATATGCACGTTTATTAAAATGTTCTGAGCTGACACCATAAAACCACCATCTGTACGTTTGTTAAAGATGTCCTGACTGAGCTGACCCCATAAAACCACCATCTCTACGCTTGTTAAAGATATGCTGTCTGAGCTGACACCATAAAACCACCATATGCACGTTTATTAAAATGTTCTGAGCTGACACCATAAAACCACCATCTGTACGTTTGTTAAAGATGTCCTGACTGAGCTGACCCCATAAAACCACCATCTCTACGCTTGTTAAAGATATGCTGTCTGAGCTGACACCATAAAACCACCATATGCACGTTTATTAAAATGTTCTGAGCTGACACCATAAAACCACCATCTGTACGTTTGTTAAAGATGTCCTGACTGAGCTGACCCCATAAAACCACCATCTCTACGCTTGTTAAATATATGCTGTCTGAGCTGACACCATAAAACCACCATATGCACGTTTGTTAAAATGTTCTGAGCTGACACCATAAAACCACCATCTGTACGTTTGTTAAAGATGTCTGACTGAGCTGACACCATAAAACCACCATCTGCACGTTTGTTAAAGATGTCCTTCTGAGCTGACACAATAAAATCACCATATGTACGTTTGTTAGAGATGCCCTGTCTGAGCTGACAACATAAAACTATGCACGCTTATTAAAGATGTCCTGAGCTGACACCATAAAATCGCCATCTGCACGTTTGTTAAAGATGCCCTGTCTGAGCTGACACCATAAAACCACCATATGTACGTTTGTTAAAGATGTCCTATCTGAGCTGACACCATAAAACCAACATCTCTACGTGTGTTAAAGATGTCCTACCTGAGCTGACACCATAAAACTAACATCTGTACGTTTATTAAATATGTCCTTCTGAGCTGACACCATAAAATCACCATATGTACGTTTGTTAATGATGTCATTCTGAGCTGACACCATAAAATCACCATCTGTACGTTTGTTAAAGATGTCCTGTCTGAGCTGACACCATAAAACCACCATATGTACGTTTGTTAATGATGTCATTCTGAGCTGACACCCTAAAATCACAATCTGTACGTTTGTTAAAGATGTCCTGTCTGAGCTGACACCATAAAACCACCATATGTACGTTTGTTAATGATGTCATTCTGAGCAGACACCCTAAAATCACAATCTGTACGTTTGTTAAAGATGTCATTCTAAGCTGACACCATAAAACCACCATCTGCACGTTTGTTAAAGATGTACTGCCTGAGCTGACACCATAAAATTACCATCTGTACGTTTGTTAAAGATGTCCTGCCTGAGCCGACACCATAAAAGCACCATATGTACGTTTGTTAAAGATGTACTGCCTGAGCTGACACCATAAAATTACCATCTGTACGTTTGTTAAAGATGTCCTGCCTGAGCTGACACCATAAAAGCACCATCTGCAGGTTCGCTAAAGATGTCCTACCTGAGCTGACACCATAAAATCATCTCTACGTTTGTTAAAGATGCCCTGTCTGAGCTGAAACTATAAAATCACCATCTCTACGTGTGTTAAAGATGCCATGCCTGAGCTGACACTATAAAATCACCATATCTACGTTTGTTAAAGATGCCTTGGCCGAGTTGACACAATAAAACCTATATGACATATGAATCCCGAATACTAGTTAACAGGGGTGGTGTGTGAAACCCCGCGTATCGACTGAATCCTGAGTACGAAAAGAGTTGAGGTGGTGAAACCCTCCGATATAAGTATGGTTTATCATACGAGTTTGCCCCCATAATGATCACGAGACCATGTCTGCACATTAACTGCAGTATTTGACAGCAGATGATTAACTGGCTACAGGGATGAATTTGCGCAACAATGCCAAATCAGTTCGATACACTGAGGCAGAGAGCAGTGCCACCAATGCTCCACAGAGTGGCTTACGAAGATAAGAGTCGAAATTAATCGGCCGGTGTCAAAAAATTATATGTGAGAGACAGGTTTAATGTGGCATGAACCGCCTTTCTCATCGCAACAAGCGAAATTACAGTAATCGGCAAAACGGGAAATTTGTCGATCAGCATCACAAGCGGCGAAATATCTAATAAGGGATGTTCGCCGCACAAAAAATTGATTATATGTCAGAGGGCTATTATACGAGTCGAATTTCTAATAGCGCTTCAACATAGGGGTGAGAATTCAGCGAATATAATAAAGACCCCTTTGACAGGCTTTTTATTACAGTTCGGGAAATTACGTGTATTTTCATTTCTGATATACGATCACTGGGTTCTGACTTGTTGCTAACTTGTTAATGTCTGCCCCGTCTGGGACCTCCTGCTGTTTATCGCGATGGTCCACAAGGACTTGATAATGTCACTCGATGACTTATCGGTCACACTGTCTAAATGACAAAATGCTGTACATCGCACCGTAAGATACAAATTGATGGTGTTTCTGGATATATGTGGTTTATAGTCAGATCGTTCCCATACACATCACTAGACACCTGTCGCATATAATGAACTATTACTATAGCTAATGGTAGTAAACATTTCGCAGAGTTGACGACTACGCGTGTCCGTTTGTGAGAAAAGAGTGCCGTTATACTTCTTGTCGCTCTAAGTAAGGTGATATAATTATGTTTGTTGTAATTAGTTTGTACTTAAATGTGTTGTTATCATGCAGGTCATATAGTTAACGGTATGCGCTCGATGATTACACGCAAAGATCGCGTGCCCACGTTTGGCTTCTCGAAACCGTAAGGCCAAAGAACAAAATATTTGTGGTTTGGGTTTCCCTACCGACACTATTTTAAAGCCCCTACCCTATAGTTTTTGGTTTTCAAGAAAATCTATTGAATTGTTTCTAAAACAAGACAGTCAATGACTGTGGGGTCGCTCACCAGACTGCAAAGACTGATAAGACTGGGACTCTGGAGACCAAAACAGTCAGCACTTTTCATAATCACTTTAAAAGAAGTAGATTTAAACAGGATATGTGGCTAGAGAGACTTAGCTTGGTAAAAAACCACCTTGAAATTGCCAACTGTACACTACTGATCACCCCCCTCCTCCAGCTCAACAAGTCCCCTCCCAACCGGGATCCAGACTCCCAAGTCTTAGGTTGGAATTTCACAACCGACACCTCAAACTTTCTCAATTGTTGGAAATTTCCAATCTCACAAGCGCCTTTTTCTAAAACCATTTAAACATGTTTGAAGCCCAATTATCCATGGACCCAAAACACAATACATGTATGTCAGACCAATCAGTCAGGTGGTTCCAAGGTAGATGTTTTAATGAATTTGGTATTTCTATGATTTTATTGGACACAAAAGTGTTAACTCCCCATAGACTGCCATTTCTTGACAGGTTGACCTCATTTTAACAAATCTGTATCTCAGTCACTAAAGGATCTTCCTGATTCCTCCATACTATATGTAAGCTAAATAGTCCAAAATTCATTGAGAAGACATTTTAAGAATTACTATAGAGACATATAGTTATGTCCCTGGTCCCACCATATTTAACCGGGTGACCCCATCTGAATAAAATTGAATCCCAGACACCAAAGAACCCTTCATACAAATCATAAATATCAGTCAAATAGACCTGATGGTCCTTGTGAAGGAAGCATATTAAGAGGGAAACTGTCCTTCGCTTGGCCCCTATTTGACCAGGTGACCCCATTAAAAAATCTGAATTGCAGTCAAGGAAGAACATTCCATTCTATATAAGCCAACTAGTTCTTGCAAACATATTATAAGAATTACTATGTAGTGAAATAGTTAAGTCTCTTGCTCTGCCCTTATTTGACTTTGTGATCCCATTTTCACAAATCTGATAAGGATAAAAATTAAGTTCCCCAGTTGAAGTTGGTGATATTCACCCATTGGGCACCTCATTTATGAATTTTATTTTCTGCAAATTAGGGGATATAGAAACTTCCTAGAAGGGAAATTTAACTAACAACAATGTAAATTTGATACCATAGATACTTCCCAGAAGATGAGGCCTAAGCAGAATGAGGACGCCAGAGGGTGAATTTGGTGATGCTAGCCTGCTGTGCCGGATAGCATCACAAAAAGCGTGTCTGTTCCTACATTGTGTATGCCTGGCCTCAAGCAACACAATGTATTATACAACAAGCCTTGAAATAGTGTGATAGTGTGTCTGTCATTTGCAGAGTGAGGTCCCCAGAGGGTGAATTTAGTGATGCTAAATTCACCATCTGGGGACCTCATTCTGATAAAGTCCTCAACTGCTATGGAAGACCTAGAATAAAATTGAATTTCCCCAGTTGAAGTTGGTGATGTTCACCCATTGGGCACCTCAATTATGAATTTTATCTTCTGCAAATTAGGGGATATAGAAACTTCCTAGAAGGGAAATTTAACTAACAACAATGTAAATTTGATACTATAGATACTTCCCAGAAGATGAGGCCTAAGCAGAATGAGGTCCCCAAATGGTTAATTTGGTGATGCTAGCCTTGAATCAAGCTTTGAAATAGTCTGTCTGTTATTTGCAGAATGAGGTACCCAGAGGGTGAATTTAGTGAGGCTATCCTGCACAGCGGGCTAGTATCACTAAATTCACCCTCTGGGGACCTCATTCTGATAAGGCCCTCAACTGCTATGGAAGACCTAGAATAAGATTGAAGTTCCCCAGTTGAAATTGGTGATGTTCACCCATTGGGCACCTCAATCATGAATTTTATCTTCTGCAAATTAAGGGATACAGAAACTTCCTAGAAGGGAAATTTAACTAACAACAATGTAAATTTGATACTATAGATACTTCCCAGAAGATGAGGCCTAAGCAGAATGAGATCTTGAGACTCTAGATACTTCCCAGAAGATGAGGCCTAAGCGGAATAAGGTTCTCAGAGGGTGTATTTGGTTATGCTAGCCTGCTGTGTAGGATAGCGTCACTAAATTCACCCTCTGTGAACCTCATTCAACAAATGCCAGGCACTCTGAGAAAATGAAATTAATCTGATTTTAATGACCACTGAGTGATAATGTAAACAACAAGGGTGCTTCATTGATAACACCATTAATCTCATTTAAATTATGGATGACATGAATACACTCCCTGGGGACTCTATCTGTGGTGTCTATCAGTTCATAGGAGAGTTGCCTTGTAATGGGAATTTTTAAAAAAACTTTATTTACCTGTGAGTTAGGATATGAGATAGGGTGGAATGCTGTTGGTTGGGGGCAGGGTGGGGTTCTGGGTCATGTGGGGGGGGGGTGATATTTTTTCCTGAATTTTTTATTATTTTTTGGGGAATTATGGCCCTGGCTCCACCACTATTTGACCCAGTGACCCCATTTGAACAAATCTGAACCCCAGTCATTCAATGACCCCACATACCAAATATAAACTAAATCGGCATAATGCTTGTTGACAAGAAGTCGTTATAAGAATTACCAAGGAGGAATATAGTTATGGCCCTGGTTTCGCAACTGTTTGACACAGTGACCTCATTTGAACAAATCTTAATGACAGTCACCTAGGGAACATCCACACCAAATATGATCAAAATGCAAAAATGTAATTTTTTGGTTTTTAGAGTTATGTCCCTGGCTCTGCCCCTAATTGACCCAGTGACCCAATTTGAACAAATCTGATTCCCAGTCATCCAAGGTCTCTCAGTACCAAATATAAGCTAATTCGGCCAAATATTTTTGTAGAATAAGTCATTGTAAGAATTACTATGAGTTATGGCACTGGTTTCTCAACTAATTGACCGGGTGACCTCATTTGAACAAATCTGAACACCAGTCACCCAAGGACCCGCCATACCAAATATTAGCTAAATCGGCACAATGGTTATGGACAAGAAGTCGTTGTAAGAATTACTGTGGAGGAATAGAGTTATGGCCCTGGTTTCGCAACTATTTGACCCAGTGACCTCATTTGAACAAATCTGAATGAGAGTCACCTAGGGAACATCCACACCAAATATGAACCAATTCGGTCTTCCGGTTTCAGAGGAGAAGATGTTCAAAGAATTGTTGACGGACGGACGGATGGACGGACGGATGGACGGACGGACGACGGACGAGGAGTGATGACTATAGCTCCACCGGAGACTTCGTCTCAGGTGAGCTAAAAAGGTCATAAAACACAAAAAACTAATTTCGGCATCTCAGAATAGGTTGATTTCTTAGTAAAAGTATGGTGCAATATTAAAATTTATAAAATATTATCAAAAGTAGTTTTATGTCAATCTTGGAGAGTAAAATACGCACAGGAAAAGTATTAAGAATATGTCAAAATTTAAAACAATTATTAAAAAAATAAAATTTCAGCCCAACCTACCCTATTTTTTGGGCTTGTAACCCAAACCAAACATTTAATTTTCTTTGGCCTAATCGTAACTACCGATATGGCAAAACGACAACTGATAGAAAGAACACAAATTCTGGTGACCTAGTACCCTCGTCGCTATTCTGATCAGTAGTAGTTCATCACTGAAGAAAAAAAAGTTAGTCAATATGACTAACTTAGGTTAATCAAACGTTTGTCCACATGATGACTAACTTAACTTATTCAAAATGACTAAGACAGAAAACT
Source organism: Siphonodentalium dalli (assembly GCA_032622095.1). Taxonomy (NCBI): domain Eukaryota; kingdom Metazoa; phylum Mollusca; class Scaphopoda; order Gadilida; family Siphonodentaliidae; genus Siphonodentalium; species Siphonodentalium dalli. Next base: position 78,744,504 of record CP136065.1, read on the forward strand.
CTTCGTAATGACTAGGGTGATGTTAGTCATAACGACTGATAAATAGTTAGTCAAAATGACTAATTAGGACATTAGACGACAATTGTGTTAGTCAAAATGACCAGGATTGTGACGTAATGACTAACTCTTCTTAGTCACTAGGAAGGTAATTTGTAATTTGGAGAAAATGTTGTGCAAAAGATTCCAATAATCAGCCAGAAGATATATTATTCAAAAAGCAGGACAATCTTTCAATAACTTTTCTGAACATATTCAAATACTAATCTTTGGAGAGGTATAGAAATAGTTCGTGGTATAGGTCTGTTTAACTGGTTCGTTTTCCGAGATATATATGGTGTCTATGAAATAATAACCTTTTATCCAAATAATCTAGCATTTGATATGGGAGTGAAGTTCTGATAGATATGCCATTATATCCTCCGTCACATTCGTTCAATTATATATCTAATATAGAATTGCGATGCATTGGAAATTGCATATTTATTAAGCATTGTTTATGGAAATGTTGCAATTAGAGTTATTCTTCGTGTACCTTAGTCACTATTACTAACACCAGAGTTAGTCACAGTGACCTGCAGAAAGGTGTGGGTTAGCCAAATTGACTCGAAATGCCTGTGACTAACCTCAAGTTAGTCATGTTGACCCGATAATATTCCCAGTGATTATGCGAATTGTGTCCGTTGGGAAAAAAACACCGTTCGTATTGTATCGATCAGCGTTGATGGTAAAGTCTCTATCTCGTCATGACAACGTGCACTTCCAACAACAACCAAACATTTCATATGGAACTCGTTAAAGCGACGTAGACCGTTCCTCCGGGGTGTCCAAGACAGAGTAACAAATGATACAAATCATCCTACCCATATTAGTAATTTTCATAAATTTGATATCCACACAGGCAGAAAAACAGCATCATTATACGCCCTGTCACTAACTCGCGGCCATATTGGATACACCAGTTCCGGTTCCGTGGTTTTAGTGCTACAGGTCAAGGAGTAGCATTCCATATATGGAAGTCAGAATAATTCAAAATATCCATATATGGAAATGAAACTCCAAAACTTTGACAGTAGCACTAAAACCACGAAACCGGGGCTGGAGAACTGGAGAACTCCAATCTGAACCTAGGCCCCCATATATAGAGGAGCGGCCAAATCCAAAACGGGCCTTAGTTTTCGAGATACCCCTACCCTCGGTAGAACAAGTTGAAACCAACTTTTTCTGGAAGGTAAATATATCTCATTTATGAAGATGATTCTTGGCCTTGCCGGAATTAGTGGCAGCTATGTATGGTAAGACTATTTGTGTGGGTACCCTACCTAAAAATTAGCCTGTTTTCAGCGGTTGACCAGCTATACACAAATGGTTAAAAGTTAAGCACATCACCAAAAACAGAACGTTCTATTTGTTAATATGGGGTACATGGCGATACTAGATTGGAAAGTTCTTATTTTTTCTTGTTTGCTTGAGATTTCACGGCGTCTTGGTGGAGAATGTAACGTTCTGCTTCAAAACATCATGACGATTCAGAGTAACTGTCGTCCGTCAACTCTGTACAAAACTAGCACACTGGATTGAGCTTATCTTGTCATATATGTTTGGAAAGACTGAAGTATGTGCTATCGGCGGGTATTAACTTTATTATCCTAACACTACAAATATTGTAATGATAGGCAAAAACTTAACCCTCCCCCAATGTCATAAAAAGCTGAGTATAGCCATCGCCGGGGATTGGATCCCAGAATGATAGAATAGTGCGTAGTATTTGCTTTTATTTAGTGTAGAACGCACATAACAAGTGTAAAATGCATATTTCCAACCATATTCACTATTAGATGAGTATCAAACTCCAAGATGGCGTCCAATATGGCATTCAGTTGTTATTTTAGGACTTAGTGAAGCGACATACGAGAATTCCAGAAAATGAACGTCCCCAGTGGTAAAATGTATATTATTTTAATGACCATATAGAATAGCATGTCATATGAAACATTAGTTTCACCAATAATACATCTTATCAATTGGTAAAATAATAGTCCAAAATTTATTCCGCTGTTCAATGTCATCAAATTCTAACTAAAGTTGTCGCCTGGGATTGGAACACGAATGATCGCATAATGCGCAGTATTTTTTTTTATTTAATGTAGAATACACATGCAAATTGGCCAGAGAAAATTGCCATCCAGATTTGTTATTTGAAGAGTATCATAATCCAAGATGGCGTTCAATATGGCGGCCAATTTAATTTCAAGACTTAGTGAACGGACATACGACAAATTCAGAAAAGGAAATTCCCCAGTGGTATATAATATATCATTACACTGACTATATAGAATATTTCATATCAAACATTAGATTCAGCATTGATCCATATTATCAACTGATGAAATAATTAGACAAAAAAACTTAACCACCCCTACAGTCACAAAATTCCACACACATGAGCCACTGGAGATTGTAGTAGAGGTCAAAAAGAAATGAACATACATTTTGGATTTCATTTGTGCTGAATACGAAAGAGAAACAAAAAGTTTGAAGTCACATCCACTATTGCGCCATAATTGCGGCCAACGTAGCAGTTAAGTTTAATGTCAACACTTTGTGAACAACTAATACGATATGCGGACAAAGAACGTCTCATATGTATTGCTTATGTGATATATTGGCTACAATGTGTGTTTCCATTATTAAATGGCAATTTATTGTTTGCGTGATGACGGAGACCAAAATATGGTGGTCAAGTATATAAACAAAAAATCAGGTGAGCTTTGTCATGTCTCGAATTTATAACACTTCGTGAAAACATATACGGAAAAACAGGACAAATGACGTCTCCAGTGGTATATATATATTGTGGCGATTCATTACATTCATTTCATTACATTAGTCATATGAAATAGTAGTTCTGTCATTAACATAATTATCTTTTAATTTGCGAAATAATAAACACAAAACTCAACATTCCTCATCTCTAAAGTTATAACATTGCGCACAAAGTTACCTCTGAGAATCGTAAACAAGAATAAAACATCACATGCGCAGTTGTAGATGTCATTTTGTGCGGCATAATTATGTGAGAACCACACTCGCTATCAGATGGATATCAAAATACAAGATGGCATCCCATAATATGGATGTCACTTCAATTTGGAGAAGAAGTACACCAGCCAGAGAAGAGACGTCCTTTTGTGATGCTTTGCGTTGGATTTGTTGTTGAAGTGCCAGACGTTTTCAACAACTGTTCAAATGGTTTGGTTGTTCGCTCTAGTGCAGGTAGTCGATAAGTTACTTTTTCAATAATAATATTTTGGAATGGAATAACATTAACATATATGTTATCTTCATAAAGATGAGCAACATTTGCTTTTATTAACCATATCAACTACATGGCTCTGATAGCCAACCATTCAATTAACGTTCAGTGACTAAAGGTCAAACATGACTCCAATGACGACATGTTTATAGAGACATAGTTCCCACATTTTCATTGAATATGATTCATACAATATGAATCTATTCATTTACAGCAATGGGCAGCAATTCTTGTCTCATGTTGCACATATTGTGTCTGAGTAAACAAACTATATATATAGCACTTGAGCATGGCATGTCCAGGTTTTCTTGAGAAACGCAAATGACTCTACTGGGTGAACAAGAACACAACACTATTTGCCAGTGATATTTAGTTGATTACATCACTCTGACTTACACTCATTTACTTGCAACCCCCTAAAACGCCATAGATCAACGACGAAAGTGTTATGAATCCCGATCAGCAACACTGATATGAGGTCCATGTTAAGTGAAAATAACTTTAGAGTATCTGTGCCAGTTTGTGGGTAGGCGGCTTATGTATGGACTCGATATATTGATTCCGCGATAAGATCGGCGCTGTCTTTCCGCCACCCATAATAATACAATGTATGTCGTAATATGGCCTAAATCGCCATAGACCAAATCATACACACAACCTGAATCTATATATCAAGACTAATGACTACTGTTTATTGTGAATTGCCTTATGCATGTTGCCATTTCAATTGTGTTTATATTTGCTACTAGCCTCCAGTTCTTCATTACTTACCATTTTATCCATTTCGAATGACACCAAACTCAAAAGAACCGTGGATAACACAACTTTTTGGTGACATTCTGGTTTGTTAGTGAGTTGCGTGATTATGATTATAATCTAACGGCAATCATAAATGCAACACCAACGTGCATGTTCGGTGGAGATTATCGCAGTATCACCTATGTATCAATAAAATGTATTAGCATTAGATATATTACTATACATGTAGTCCGGACCCACGTCCATAAGAACGAATACAGATATGATATGCGCCCGAGATATAGAAGATTCAATTTCAATTAGTCTAGCCCGGAAACTCAATATCTTCTGTTTGCAACATATATGAATCCGATTGACATTCACAACAATTTAACTCACATATTAGTCGAGACTAAAATATCAATGTATAGAAGAACATGCACATCAGGCAGCATATGGCGAGAACAACTTATATGCATATGTATGCGGTGTTGTTCTCTTATCTGACTATGAGCCGAAACGCGGACGATTATACAAAGCAGTAACCTTTCGATCACTATAATGCCTTTTTATAACCTATTTTTATGCTGATCGCATTATATGGACATTGTGGTCCCATGTTATGTCATTAAAGAGCATTTTCTGTGTGTGCGGTGATGAATCTCGTGTTACGTTAATAGGCAATGTCTATGATGTGTGAACTTTGATTGCTCGTGGACTCATATCCCACTTTGCCAAAACCAGAGATCGATTAGATATCTTATTTGCTGGATTTCAAAATGTATGCCATTTTTGTTTTTTTGCGTTACTGCATATAATATAACAGCAGATGGTGATTCTGTTATTTAATGTTTCATTTGGCCAAAAACTGTTGCAAGGCTCTCTGAAAATGTTGGTGGACATTCAAAAGGACATGTTAAGGAGGGCTGCACATTCAAGAATGTTACAATATATTAATGATAGTCACATGTTAGCATTGACCATTACAACATCACTTCGTACCGCATCGAGTACGTGATTATTTGTAACGGTTAATGACCATCCTCTATTATTACCAGTTGTCTACATATTGTTAATGCTTTACTTGCCTAACGTCTCAAAATGACATCAAATGTGTCAAACAATAGTCAAACGCGCATTGGAGATCGATACACGATACACAATCCGGCAAATTAAACTATTTAAGTCATTCTCAGAATTTCACTAAGTGTTTTTTATTTTGGTTGGTTTGTCTTTCTCCAAATATTTGATATAAAGTTCCTGATAATTGCTAAACAAAACAACCTAAACATTAAACAAATGCAAATTTCCATCCAGTATTAATCGTGGCGTCACATATGTGTCATAGCTAAGGGTGTGAAATTTGGAACCTGCCGTATGATACATTTTGACCGGCTTTCGTATTCATTGTTCGCAGCGTGTTGACATTAGAATTAGCCACCATGTTGTGTGTCATCTTGGATTTGGTGTTTTCCTAGGACCAGATGTGGATGCAACTTAAACATTTTATGTTTCTTCGTTGTATTCAACACATTCAACACAAAGTAATTCCGAACGATTTGCTTAATTCTTTGCATGCTGGACTATAGTCACAAGTGACGCCATTATGTGGACGCGTGTGACTGGGTGGTGGTTAAGTTTTTGTTTACTAATTCTCCAACTGATAATATGGACTAATGGTGAAACTACAGTACCATAAGAACTATCGTCTATGTAGTCACTTCAATGATATACAATATGCCACAGGGGACGTCCCCTTTATAGTTCGTTCGTATGTCCGTTCGCTAAGTGGTACAATTAAAATTGGACGCCATATTGGACGCCATCTTGCTGTTTCATACTCTTCTAATAGTGAATATGGATGGAAATTTATACATGTCACTTCGTATGTATGTTCTACATTAAATAAAACAAAACACTGCGCATAATGCTATCACTCGTGGTTCCAATCCCAGGCGATAACTTTATTTCGAATTTTATGACATTGTATGGAGGGATACATTTTTACCTATTAGTTTACCAATCGAAAAGATGTACTAATGGTCAAATTAATGTTTGATATGAAATGCTATTCTATGTAATCATTACAATAATATAGATTTTACCACTGGGGACGTTCCTTTTCGGGATTTTTCGTATGTCGCTTCACAAAGTCTTAAAATAAAAACTGACCGCCATATTGGACGCCATCTTGGATTTTTATGCTCTTCTAATGGTGAATATGGTTGGACATTCACATTTTACACGTGTTATGTGTGTTCTACACTAAATAAAAGCAAATACTACGCACTATTCTATCATTCTGGGATCCAATCCCCGGCGATGACTATACTCAGCTTTTTATGACATTGGGGGAGGGTTAAGTTTTTGCCTATCATTACAATATTTGTAGGGTTAGGATAATAAAGTTAATACCCGCCGATAGCACTTACTTCAGTCGTTCCAAACATATATGACATGTTAAGCTAGGATGAGCGTGCTAGTTTTGTACAGAGTTGACGGACGACAGTTTCTCTGAATCGTCATGATGTGTTGACGCAGAACGTTACATTCTCTACCATGACGTCGTGAAATCTCAAACAAACCAGAAAAAATAAGAACGTTCCAATCTATTATCACCATGTACCCCATAATAACAAATAGAACGTTCTGTTTTTGGTGATGTGTTTAACCTTTAACCAATTGTGTATAGCTGGTCAACCGCTGAAAACAGGCTAATTTTTAGGTAGGGTACCTTCACAAATAGTCTTACCATACATAGCTGCCACCAATTCCCGCAAGACCAAGAATCATTTTCATAAATGAGATATATTTACCTTCCAGAAAAAGTTGGTTTCAACTTGTTCTACCGATGGTAGGGGTATCCGACCACTTTTGGCATTTGGCCGCTCCTCTAATATAGCAGATGCGACCTAAGCAGAGGGTGAATTTGATGACGCTGTAGCCCGCCATGGATTGCGTCACCAAATTCACCCTCTGGTGACCTCATTCTGCAAATGACAGACACACAGTGACACTATTACAAGGCTTGGTGTCAATATTTACATTTGTGAGTATGATTCAGTCAGTGTATTCTCTGTATATATGGCACATTCGAATGTGATTGAACTTTTCGACAATCTTAGTTGATTGCTAAATTAGTCCAATGAAGATAGTGTTTGGATAGTAACTTGTCAGTTTTATTCACTGACGTAAGTCCAAAGACAAAATATATATTATGGACTTATCTTCGGTGAATAAAACCGATAAGTTATTAACGTCGTGCGACAAATCTCTATACTCTTGCCCGTAAAAATCATATTCCACCAGTTTAAAACCATCGGAAGTAATGTAGTTCTGAGTTAATACGTGTTCCCTAATAATTCATTGCATAATTTAGGCAACTTTTGTGAGCTGATTTCGCATTATGTCGCTTACAATAATAAAATGCCCACCCCCCGGTAATAGATTCATGTTTGTCTCGAAATCGGCTCACAAAACTCATCTGAATCATATAATCTATAGCTGGGTCCTTCATCTACCGTGACATACATTATTCGAAGAGCATGCATGTATTAGCTGAGAACTATATTACATGCTTTGTTTTTCCCCAATATTAGAAAGTTCCAAATAACAACTTCAAAACGTGCCCAGGGTTTGAAATGGTGGAACACGATCTCTACCGGTGTGGATATCCATGACATGATCTAGGTATTCCTTGAACCAGATTGACCACACCCAAGATAGAAAGGGTGTTGCAATCAACGACGACATGATGCCACTAGAGACCGGGGGCCTGTTTCACGAAGCAATGTCATAAGATTATCTTAAGATGGACTTAATCTAAGATCTAAGGTGGATCTTATGATGTAACTTTTCCGTTTCAAGAACGCGTTTCACAAAACAAGATTAAGTCCTACTTAAGTAGTAATTTAAGTTCGCGCGCTTTTAGACTGGCTCTCGACAATTTATTACAGCTATGCACAGAAAATGTTGGTTCTGTGTGTGTTATATGCCTAGGTACAGTGTCTGGTGACAGATACTAGGGCGTGTCTAAGAATAATTATGATATTTTAATGCAAGGGCGATAATCAGTATAATGACTGGTGCATACTTAACTGCACGAGCGCGCTTTTTAACTGTGTTTTCGCGTCAGACCCCATCCACACATAGCTGCATGCTTCCAATGCCAATTTTATACAAACGTATCGAGCTCAAATATATTATTTCAGTTATTAAAGTGACTTATACATCCTAACTCAGAATGTGAACCTTCACCCATATAACATGCCATTAAAGCGACGCGAGACATATGTTCGCTCCTTTCAATGCTGATATTAGGTTCTAATACATTATACGTCTTTGAAGCATCTATAATACCAGGAAACCGAATATGTCGCCAACACGGCATACACATACAATACACCACAATGGAAGCACTGAGCCAAACGCTCCTTATTGATTGCCAACATGGAATACTAACACAAAACGCTCTTTATTTATATTGCTATATACTATATACATGCTATATATCTTTTTATTTCATAGTTAATAGATTATGATAATATACATAATAATAATAAAATAACACATATTATGTATTATTATCTTGTTGATATATATACGGGGTACATATACAATACATTTTTACAATCAAATTATAACATAATAATATAGAAAGGCAAGTAAATAATAATAATAATAATAGCTGACATAAGCATTTATAAAAAAAAAAATGAGTATAAATCATTCACTATTATCCTCGATGTGAAAATGTTCGGACTAATTGTCTCAACATGATTATTGTCTACAGTGCGATTGGGTGATTTGAATCGCAAATGATGTTCAACTCTATGTAAATATATTCTTTTTGTAACAGCAATTAGAAATGTATATATAGTCCGGTCTTGGCGGTTTACAGTTAGTAGCGGACACCCCGCCAATCTTGCAACCACTGGCCACGTCACTGCTATAGCTTACCAGTTGGTTATTAATTACTACCATTTCTGAAACACCCCTCCGTGCTTGCAAGGTGTTATTCAGTTAAATGTGTTTATAATAATATATACATGAACTAGATCCCATCCACATTTCGGACCAACCGCGGGTCACAACGTAGGTCTTAACTTTAAGATTATCTTATGACACCTCACACCAGTCTTAAAGTTAAGACCAAAGTTAAGACCATCTTAGGTTAAGACTTTGTTCGTGAAACGCACTTATGACTGAAGTTTGAACTTATGACCATCTTAAGTCCCAACTATGTCATAAGTTGCCTCCATGAAACAGGGCCCGGAGTATGTATATTGTCGTCTACGCTCGGCCAAACAGGCTACAAGTAGCAGCGACTAATAGTGACGCAGGAGGTCACATTGTGTGGAAACGAATAACTATATAGACAATACATTATCACCGAACGGTAATTCAGTGGGTAACGTAACTCAATTATTATTATATCTTTATTTCCTCCAGTCGATGAAGATTTTATAATGAACATAAACTGTCTTATTCACAACAGAATGAACAGATACAACAATTAAATTTACAGAAGTGGAATGGAAATTAATTTGAGGAACAATACGTAATGATGACATCGCTAATGATGATGATGTGACGATCACGATAATGACGATGTGGCAATGATGATGGTATGACAACGATGATGGTGTGACAACGATGATAATGTGACCATGATGGAGAAGATCACAATGATGTGGCGATGGTACAAATAATGATAGTGATGATGGTGATGTGGCAAGATATAAAGCGCCAAGAGCCAACTGGGATTTGGCGCTATATAACCTGTTTATTAAAACATAATGATGTTGACGATTATAACGATTATTACAATTATCACCAAGCAATCAAACAACCGAATTAAATACACACAAATTCAAGGTTCAAACAAGAATTATGTTCATGTAATGTCGAAAAGTATATGACACTTTAAATATACTGCTGAATATTCAAACTCCATGCAGCGCTCTCTACGTTATCACTGCGATATAGCACTGCCACAAGGATGGTACTTTGCGGACCGATACATCTATTTTTACATATCGTCGGAACTATATTTAGTCACCTATTATCTTATTTTGACCAACAAAAGGTTACAATAATGGTAATTCTTTCGGCATTGATAAGAACAATAGGAACTGATCCAGACATAGACAATTTTAATCCTAAAACATAAGAACTAAGAACGCGTAAGAAATCCTTACCAAATGTCCTTATGGCAGTGGTATCTCAGCGGAGCGATGGGAGATAACTCTGCCTGGAGTTTGCTGAATATTTCCTGACCCGGATTGAGCACAATCAACATATAAAGAGTGTTGCAATCTACGACGATATGATGCCACTAGAGACCAAAGTATGTATATATTTGTCGTCTGCGCTCGGCCAACAAGCGACACGTAGCGACTACTAATGACACATCTCACATTGGACCGAACCGAGTAACGATAATAGGCGACACATTAGCACCGCACGGTAACGTAACTCAATTTGATGTCTACGAATAAACGCTACATTTGTACCAACTCTCACGTGGCCACTTGAGTTATGGGTACCAATCAGTGATTGTAAAATCCAATATTGTGAAGTAAAGACCGACAAACGAGTTGACGAGGAAGAATGTCTCCCACTTGAAAGTAAATTGCGTAATGTTAGAAGTTCAGAGTTGTATAGAAGCAGACAATTCACGAATCTTATCAGACATCTTAATAATAATTTTATGTTCATGTATTTGAAAGCAAAATGTTTGCTGATAACTGTTGTTTTTTTCACGGAATCGTCCAGACAAGAACTTATTATGACATTGACAGAATGTATATGATATGCGCCATGAGTATAGGTTCGATCTCTCATAGCGTCGCTAACATCTCTCATGTTATCGACACAGGTCCCCTGGTGCGACAACCCCATCACGAGTATCCACCTTACGGTAGGATACTCGTAGTGGGGTTGTCGCACCAGGGGACCTGTGGTTATTGCCACTGTCCAAATACCAGAATTTACAAGATTCTTGTAAATCGGAGAAAATTCTTGTTCAATAAGAATTTTGTCACCGACAACACACACTGATCACATTATACCAGGATCGTGTTCAAACCGGTCCATAAATAATGAGTTTCCCAAATAATTGTCAGATTTGCGTGTATTGTGTATACGTATACCGTAGTAATATAACTCACTTTGCATTGGCATGTGAATGCCATGTTCCACAGACAACTTATTCACCGCATTGTTTTATACGATACGAGTTTCATGTTTCGTGCATTAACTCTGTGATATTATTAGACCAAAATAAAAACAATGTCAGAAATGGTAACGCGCTCAAGATCATATATTATATACACATGATTGTAATTATAGAATATAAAATATATTGGTTTCGCGAATGACCAACTCAGAATTCCGTTAAAATAACAATAACAACCAGCACCTAATTAACGAACCGGCGGCCGACTCCGACGTCTCCGAACACAACCCCCAGTGGGCTGGAGAACGAAAAAGGTCTATAAAAGTTGAAATATAAGACTTACAAATTATCTTTTTCATTTCTTTTATTTGTAATTGACATAGTTTATCACAAACCAAAAATCAACATTATTGACATAACGTTAATTGACGACAATAAACGAAAATGAAATTACCAATTACACCTTTTACCGGACTCGGCCTCCGGCTCGCAGTTCGACTTTTAATCAACCCAAAATTTCCCATTCTAATAAATAAAACACCCATGTTAATGCCAACGCCCCCAGCTATCTAGAATCTCTAGGACGGTATACACGCGGCGCGCGTAATAAACTTAATAGCATCGAACAATTAATTGGTATCTTGACAGAGGTGTTATCGGTAAAAGACACCACTGGTAGATATTGGATCAGGTCCTTCTGTGATAAAACTGGTTTATCATTCTGGTGTATTTTGGCTTTGTATTTGCCTGGGACTATTTCTTTACGCCGGGAAACAACGCATAGTTAGTTACGTGAAACTTCATCCCAGGCCTTATTAACCCTTTCAGTGCCAAGTCAGATTTTTGTATCAACCCATATACCCTGTGCCAATGCATTCTCTTATATATGCGAGTCGACCATAGGTCGCCTCGCATATATATATAAGAGAATGCATTGGCCTAACAATTTTTCATCATTTGTTATTATTTTTAACAATTTTTTACAATTTTAATAATTTTTTCTAATATTCTTTAATTAACTCTTTCAGTCCCAGACTTATTTTGTAGGTTTAGTGCTAGGGAATCTTACGTTTTTCATGGGCATCAAAATTATTACTATGAATACTTGGTGATAGTTTTGAGTTATAACGTGCCCCTAAGGTTTTATCCAGTTTGTTTTAAAATTCGCTATAGCATGCTTAAGCATACCCAAAAACAATTCAACCCACACAAAAAAAAAAATCGGCCCCTGGGACCCAAAGGGTTAAAGCAGATGTTAGTTTTACGTGTCATTTGTTGATTTAAGTATGTTTTATCGAAGTTTTGGATCGTTTAATAAATATAATCTACAACTCGTTGAGGATCCTCTATCACCTCTCTAGTGTGGTTTATACTAACGACCTCGCTCGGTGCGCAGCATGGGGCTATGGTCGTGTATGTGTAACGGGTGGGCGGGCCTACTTGTGACGTCACACATCATTTACAGTATACCATATTGATGAAATTTTCGACAAGTACACTATTTCGAGAAAAAACATCATGTGACTTCCGGCAGTAGAATTATTTTTGCCATTGCAACATTTGACAACTCACGTGGAAATTATCGCGTAGATGTTTCCACTTCCCTGCGTCTTGGTGGTAGTCGTTTAACCGAGTAAAGGTTGTTCCACACCGGGCGCGAGCGAGCGATTATACCGGCCGTTTTCTAACGTCCGTAGCAGTTCAAAGCGCGCGTTTTTATGTTCACACCGCAAGCGACCGACTCGCTGACCACGAGGCGATTATAGCAGTGATTTTATGCTTCGTCGAATTGTCGCTTTGTTGCAAACCAGCGAGATAATTGGACGGCTCTCAAATAGGTGTTTATACGACCGATATTTTTCTATTTGATGACGGCACACTGATTTGTCGCCGCGATAATGGAGGACTTTAGCGAGAGGCTAATAATCGAAGTACAACGCATGTGTGTCTGTATGGCACATGTGTGTCTGTATGACTGTGTGTGTCTGTATGACTGTATGTGTGTATGTATGCATGTATGCCATGTGTGTCTGTATGACTGTATGTCTCTATGACTAAATAATTAAACCATTTATTTTTGTTATTTTTCGTGACTGAAATTCCACCTTAGATTACTATATTCAGTTTATTCCTTGTAAAGAACTAAAATCATGGACCGTATAATCTGCTCCATTGGCTGGTGAATTATATTTTGGTATAATCAGGGGAAATGATAAAGAATATAACGAGGCTAGTTCATTCCAAAAGACGTTGTGGTAAACATGAGACAATGCATTCATCAACTAATAATAATCGCGTATTACCGGGTGGGAGCACTATTATAACTAAAGTAGAAACGATTACACATCAAATGTGTAAACCCGGTTAATACACATAGCAATGTGTAGTTTTACATACAAATACATTGACCAAGTGCCATTCTACACATAATGTGTACATTTTATTACGCACACTTGTGTAAGAATGTATAGATCGTGCGCATTGCGTGCTTTCAGTTTCATAGTCTGCTACATGACGACGATATTGTTTGAGTATATGTTTTGGAATACAATTTACTACTGTCTCAATACCCATGTAATTTTGAGTGACGAGAATAAACAAATTGTAGACAAGGAATGTAATTTCAGAATTACGACTTGTGAGTATTGTATTAATGATATATGAGGATATATTTGTTAAAACGTTCATGAAGAATACTGCTCTTATTCTTGTTTATATGATTGATGTAATACGTTAATACTAATCACGTGCAACCACGCCACGACCATGGTTTGTTCATTTAAAACGAAAACTCACACATGACAGAGCAAAATATTACGTACCATTGTACGCCATGAAAGTTTTAACATATAAATCTCCATTTGCCATGAATACTATATACCCACAGTTCGGAATACTGAACTTTACATTCTTGTCTACGATATATATGTGTAAGAATTTACACAACATGTGTAAGGCATAGGTGTTGATTTTATGCACAACAGTGTGCATACATGTGTATAAATTGACCCATTTATTGTGTAAAATATGTTTAAGATAAAAAATGAATAATGGTTGTGTAGCAGGACTACACGTTGTTTGTAGAAACCCTACACATTAGTCATAAGTGTGTGGGGTGGGGGTATCCCCCATGCAGCCTCCTGACTCCCCTGAAATTAGCGTACACACAGAATAATAACCTGATTATCGCGCGCGACGAAGCGTTTCAGTCGCTTGTGGTGTGGAATAAAAATCGCGCGCTTTGAACTGCTACGGACGTTAGAAAACGGCCGTTATAATCGCTCGCTCGCGCCCGGTGTGGAACAACCTTTAGCTAGTGCGGCTCCCTATATCCAAGGTGAACCACACCAAATTCTACAAACGAACTATGGCAATTCAGTTTGTTTTTAATATATTTTATTAGCATAACATCATGATACAGATGCTGGGGGATTGGAGGACATGTTCTTAAAACTTAGACGAACCTCCGCGCCCCACTAGTATACTTATATTAAGTTGAGTCAGCTAGGATGTTAACCGTGTGTGGGTCATCTTAAATGATATCTGCAACTGTGAGTCATTCTCAATGGTTTACCCAACAAACCGGCCAAAACCGGCCAAAGAAAGCTTCAACAGCCTAAAATATCTTCGGTCTGTCTCAATAGAACCATACAAATATGGATATCATTGGAACCGGCTCCTTGACCACATTGTGATAGTTACAGTTATGCCCTGTGCCAATGCATTCTCTTATATATGCGAGTCGACCATAGGTCGCCTCGCATATATAAGAGAATGCATTGGCCTAAAAAAAATCTTTTTTTAACACTTTTTACAATTTTTTCTTACATTCTTTAACAATTTTATAATTTTTAATGTGTTAAGCCAATGCATTCTCTTATATATGCGAGGCGACCTATGGTCGACTCGCATATATAAGAGAATGCATTGGCACAGGGCCGTTCTGTTGGGTAAAGGGTTAAATGATATCTGCAACTGTGAGTCATTCTCAATGGTTTCAGTGCAGCATTGTGAACGAAGATCCGTGACGTCACTGTAACGAGTCCTGATCCATCTGGCATCTGAAACGTTGCTATGACATTCTGACACATTGATCATCGTGTGGGGCGAATATGTCGATTTGGATTAGTGAATCTCCAGAAAGTCGATAAAATGCCTCCTCAAATCAGTGTTCGATCCACCGAATGTTTAAATCCCATATACAACACGACCCGAACGTGAGCGACCACGCGCCGTGTTCCCTGATATATACGTTAGATAGAATTAGGTCAGAATATTTGGGACCAGGGCATACAACACACGTGTCCAATTTGAAATGTATTGGATGTTTTGAGGCCTACGATTAGAAAAATTTATACATATTTACTCATATGCGCATGCTGTGACTTATTACCATGTGGTTTCTTTCACCCAGGGTTGAAAGTGATCACTGTGTGGTATGGTCCATTCTTTACGCGCCGTGTTCCGTGATATATACGTTAGATATATAGAATTAGGTAAAATAAATTAGGACATACAAAACATGTGTCCCGGTTGAAATGTTTTTTTGAAGTTTTCAGGCCTACGATTGACGAAATTGATGCATGATTTTGTTTTATATAGCTGTACTCATATGTGACCCGCCATATCAAATCCAATCGGAAGTCGGGATTTTTTTTACCCTGTGCCAATGCATTCTCTTATATATGCGAGTCGACCATATGTCGCCTCGCATATATAAGAGAATGCATTGGCCTAACAATTTTTGACAATTTTAATAATTTTTTCTTGTATTCTTTAACAATTTTATAATTTCACCCATACAGAGCCCCAGACAAACATGAGCAAACGACACTCTTCTATGTGCTTCTATAAATGTGTGGGGCTCCCTGCAGGGTAATGGATTTTTTTTTTATTTTATGTCCTAAAAATTGTAAGAAACATTTATTTAAAAAACATGATAAAAAATTGTTAAGCCAATGCATTCTCTTATATAGCGACCTATGGTCGACTCGCATATATAAGAGAATGCATTGGCGCAGGGTAAAACAAATCCCGACTTCCGACTGGATTTGATATGGCGGGTCACATATGCGCATGTTGTGACTTATTACCATGTGGCTCAGGGTTGAAAGTGATTATTGCATGGCATGGTCCATTCTTCGTGCACGCGCCGTATTCCGTGATATATACATGTACGTTAGATATGTAGAATTGGGTCAGAATGCTTAGGATTAGGACATACAGCACATTTGTACCGGTTGAAATATTTTTGGAACTCTATATAAACACTGTGCATATATAATTGTAGTCATTTCGAGATGTTTAATCTAGGTTTCAACATTATTTTTGGATATATAAATGCAAAATTGAGATGGGAAGAGATGGCCTATAGGTATGTCGGACTTCCAGTCAGTTTCGAGTTTCGATACATATTCCTAGCCAACTCCTGTTCTTAACTGAGAGAGATACATTTTTCAGTCAACTGTTGATTAAAATCAATCTTGATATTTATTTGTATGTGTTAACTATGGAATGTGCTTTTGAGAAATAAAATATGTTTATACAAATACGTTCAACGAACAGTCTAATGTTTAACACATTAGTAGGATAGGATATAAATACAAGATCTGCACGAAAAATGTGCCAAAACGCATACAAGAATATAGAAATAAAATGAATCTAAATCGATTCTCTGGATGTGATAATTAAGAAATTTGCCTCATAATAAATTTCAACGTCCCCTGTGACCAATATGGGAATGTCAGTTGTCTGCGAAACTGCAATTGCAAATACGATACATCATGCAAGAACATACACTGAACGACACGAGGGTGCTATTTTGTTTGGGTTTGTTCATATGGCACGAGAGGCATATATAGCCTCTGGTTCTGTCATTCCGCCGTTTCGACAGACCTATTAACATACATGCCGTTCTGTGTTTATTACACGCCACCCATCCTTTAAAAAAAGGGAAGTAAAGGTGTATTCAGACACATGTATACATCGCTTGTTGTGTCGTGTGTGATAATGCTTTTATTTTTAATTCCGGTTGCATCTGTTCATGGTTGATGCGATCGTTATTTACGTCGTGTGACGTCAACGGAATGCGTATATGGCATACTATTGTTATTCCACACCATTGGTGTGAGTCACATGTATTCAACGGAATCCCAGCCATTGAATACATATTAGTGTATACTTCTAGTGGAATACAAGCCGGAACTATTCTTGTTGACGTTGTCGCCAAGAAAGATGACGTGCATTACGTCGACCATCTGCTTCCGGTGATCCCCCCATAATTACTGGTTATTTGTCAGACTTAAATCACAATAAAGGTAGCTATAGTAACAATGAAGGTGACTTTCATGGATTGAACTAATCTGACTGAACGGTGTAGAATAAATACAGAACACAACTTGCATCATAATCTCGAATCTTTTATCGAACCCATTGCGGACGGCGCAAAGATATATTTCGCTCGAGCTACGATCTCGCGAAATATATCCTTGCGCCATCCGCAACTCATTCGATAAAAGAGTCTCGATTAAGATGCGCGTTGTGTTCTGTCTATAAATGCGACACGAGAACGCTGTAATTATAGGAACAAGTGTGTAATAAAGAATTATACTCTGAAAAGACTCACCAAAATAATATAAATAAATTGATCACGTTTTAATTTCCGCACTTGTAATTGATATAAACGCTTTTATTTTACCATATACCAGGGAAGGAAAACGCTAACAGACATGGTTAGAACAAAGAGCATTTTACTCATTTCTCAACTGAAAACAGATGGGGAACTTGCTTTGACTTTTCGGTGTTTTGTAAAGACCAATTAAAGCCAGTATATGTCGGTATTTTTGGTTTCTATTAACTATCCCAGTATCCCTCTCAGGGACGTGTCGACATGAGTTTGGGTGTCACCCCCCCACCCCCACTTTAGTAAACATGTTCAACGGTTCGAAATTCCATGCCTGACACATTAGTAATTTTTCAACCAATAATTAGTGGGGAATGTGTTGTTTTAGAGTTTGATTTTCCAACCAACACAATTAGTGGGGAATGTGCTGTTTAGAGCATAGTCCCACATTTTCCTACTTTTTGTCATAAATTTGAAAGGATATGCACCTTATAGGAGTGTCCGGTTGGAAATTTCCAACACTTGAAAAGCTTAAGATACCAGTTGGTAAAAAATTCCAACCAAATGGGATGAAAATATAAATTCCCGACCTTCTGGGTTTGGTCTGGTCCGGGGGGGGGGGGTGCAGTTGTAAATTTTAATGTATGCCCTCTCGCCACGTCTTTGGTCACACCCTCCTCACAAATTACATAGGCGCAAATGACATGTATCCGTTGAATTGTTAATTGCTGACTATGTTTTTATTTTCTTTCATGCAGAATCGAGGAAAATTATCCTATTTTAAACTGATGAATCCACCTATAAGTTCGCTTGATGGGCCCAAAAATTTAGCCAGATTTACAAGCTAATAGTTGAGAAACGCTCTATAGTGATATCCTCAGTATTTCAAATATCGAATCCAAGAAGGATTTTGTCGTGTGCGGTGTTTATCGCGCGTTCGCCGTTAAGCGATAGTGGCATTTATCCGATAGCGGTATAAACAGCCATCGATTGGTGTTCACCACAGATAAATATCCAGATGGTTTCTGTGACAGAAACAATTATGACCAACTATATAAACTCATCGTTTTTATTTTAATCCGATCCTTCCAAGCGGAAGTAGATCTTGGCTTATTGGCTCTTTCATTTGCCACATATTTAATGAATGTGTACGACATATGAGCAGGGCATGAATATCATACCATGTATCTCTACTCCACATGCACACCCGTAGATATCATATTCCACAAGTAAGACCATTGTAACTTGTTGATGTTCAGATCCGTTCTGACAGCAAACTTTATAACATTGAATAAACAAGGCAGGAAATATATTTCTCTTTTAATACCTGTTCCTCAATAATCTACATCACAGTATAGAGGTGGTTTGAGCTCGAGATTGCATTCTTATTTTGTGTGACTTTAGTGAGCCGATATTGCAACAAAAATTGAGTTAATTGCCCGGAATATATTCTATGTTTGTTAGCGACGCAAAGCAAAATCCTCCACAAACTCACTTAAATCGTGCAATTTCGAGTTGGGACATTCACCTACAGTTAATTACATTATTAGAGTAAGTAACAGGTATTAACTTTGACTCGTTCCTAGAGCTCAGCCTCCTCTACGCTACCTAAGACGCAACGTTAAGGCGGAAGCGTTACGTCGTGGAGTTGGACGGAACAGTGTGCGGAATGTCTGAGCCAGGTACGAGACTATATATAGAATTAACTAAGAAATATATTACCTGCCCTGTTTTTTCAATGTTATAAACTTCCCTGTGTCAACATCAACAAGTTTCCACGTTTTGAACTGGTGGAGTGTGATCTCTATGGGCGTAGTAGTTAGAGTAGAGATTAATTGCATGGTCAGGCAACGACGTTTCTCGAAACCTGATTATGAACCCGCTCTGATTACGAACCCGTTATGTAGATCTGTCCATCCTGATTACGAACCCGTTATGTAGATCTGACCAACCTGATTACGAACTCGTTCTGTAGATCTGACCATCCTGATTACGAACCCGTAATTCTCTGTAGATCTGACCAACATGATTACGAACCCGTTATGTAGATCTGACCAACATGATTACGAACTCGTTCTGTAGATCTGACCATCCTGATTACGAACCAGTTATGTAGATCTGACCATCCTGATTACGAACCCGTTATGTAAATCTGACCATCCTGATTACGAGCCAGTTATGCAGATCTGACCATCCTAATTACGAACCAGTAATTCTGTAGATCTGACCAACCTGATTACGAACCAGTTCTGTGGATCTGACCATCCTGATTACGAAAAGAAAACATTTCCCTCTTTGGTACGACTTTTCCTCATGCACTGGACTACACGAGTAAATGTGCACCAACGCACGTTGTGTGTGTATTACATACGTATGTAAAAAATTCTCCCTTGTATGAAAATTATACATGTACCCTATATATACATGTGCATGTGTGTGTGTCCTGTATCCTATCTGGGACATGCTTTCGGTCGGCGACCAAGCAGTTTCGCTTCATAATGAGTTGCACAGAAGCCTCATTTTATGTATGTATAGGGCCAACTCATTACATCACATGTTCGTGGGTGCCTCAACTCAAAAAGTCAGTCAGTTCACTCCCGACTCATTGACGATATTTGACATATTTCGCCCTCATTGCGCATGTCTTCTCCGCGGAGATGTCGACAGCCGACGGCAAACTTACCGAGCGATGTCTTATGAAGGGTGACAAGAATTCGATAACTCTGTTCGATACTTGTCTGTAATCTGTTTACATCTACCACATTCACGTCATTATGAAACCTAATTTCATTAATCACCACCGCCTCACAGCAAATAACTATTGAATGTATATGTGTGTATATAGGTTTATAGGATGCCAGTCACGTTCAAACGTGTCACAATTAAAACTTTGACAGCAAGACTAAACTCAAATTTGGGCAAAATAACTGCAT
Organism: Siphonodentalium dalli; assembly: GCA_032622095.1. Lineage (NCBI taxonomy): Eukaryota > Metazoa > Mollusca > Scaphopoda > Gadilida > Siphonodentaliidae > Siphonodentalium > Siphonodentalium dalli. The sequence continues at coordinate 78,765,290 of CP136065.1, forward strand.
TGCATAGTGCGGAATGGGAAACAGCAATGCACTCACAAAATTAATAAGACCACATTAAGCCTTATGTCTTCCCATTGATATATATATGTACACTCACATATATAGAGGATATATAATGATTCGCAATTCTATACGAAATGTATTAACCGAGTGCACGAATAAAAAATTAGTAGACGAGGTTGATAAATTTCGTATAGAATTGCGACGAATTTTAGATCCATTTTATCTCATAATCACATTTTAGCAAGGAAAAACGATCTCGAACAGGCTGGGGTTAAAACAAATTAATATTGATTTACTTATCACAACCAAAAAGGAAGTAAAAACAATTTAAATAACAAATATAGTTCAATTTTAAATGTGTCTTTTCATGCTGACAAACTCGTTTAACCTTTATCCATAACTCAATATCAAATTTTTTAAACATAATTAATACATACAAACAATGAGTTGTTGGGGACGGCATAACCAGAAAAGGCTGTCTTCCTGCTGTCCCAAAAACCGAAGGATATAAACAAATCATAGAATTATTTAAATTATTTAAATAAATATAGAATTTTTACATTTGTTTCGAAAAGAAGAAATATAACATTCGTCCATCGCTCAGCTAATAACAAAGCATGGCTAATAGATGTATGCATAATGTTTGCAGGAGATGAGATCATAGGTCAGTCATGATTGAGGTTCTAAATGAGATGAAATGGAATAAATTGTAGGAAATGGGGGGGGGGTAATAATGTTTAACCTGATTACATTTAAACCGATGTTTCAAAGTAATGATGAAGGAATCAACATTCAATTATTACTCAGTTGTTAAAGATGCATAATCCGATTTAACGCCCCTAAATTACCATCGGCTTCGGGGGGTAAAAAATATTAGATTTGAGTCGAGGAACCCACATATCAAAGCCCAGAGTTATCAGATTTCGAGTTTTTAAATCTGTTATTTTTCACCACATCGAATAACTGGCGGCCTGGCAAATATTCGACGAGCCGACCGACACTCTGGATACAAAATCGCATTGAATAAAATGTTGATATATAACACTTTTGTGGGCAATTTTATACTAGAGTTGGCAGTGGTTAGCATTATTTTTGGCAATTAATCGTTTTTGAAAAGTGAAGCGGCATTTCAATAAGTGTTGTTGTTGTTGTTGTTGGAATCTGATGATATGGGGACCATCGAATCGGATTGTGTACCTTTAAACATAATTAAAACGGATTATTCACTGAACAGTCAGGACAACTATTGTATATATATTTTGGTTTCATTTTAGTACATGTAAGTAGATAGGATCGATCGAGAAAAATCGTTTTTAAACATGTGTCTTGTTGTGAGATCTTTAAGTCTATCCTCTTATTGATTCCATATATCTTTGGAAAAGTATGTTCTTATCACCCATGTTTATCTCACAGTCAACAATAAATAACCCAACACAACTTGAATATATTAATTATTTTCTAATTAACATAATAATAAAGTTCCGTCATTGCGCTAAGCTCTTACGTCACTGCACGTGCCGATAATACACGTGTGTCTTACTAAAAAATATGAGGCCGGGTTTAGGGGCCAATTATGTGATAAATCTAAATCACATGGCAACAACATCTAACCTACATGGCTACGGCCGTAGATATTATATTCCAACAGTTCAAAACATGTGAACTTATTGATGTTTTGACCTGTTCTAACCTTTTCTGACGTGGAACTTTATAACATTGATCAGACAACGCAGGGAATATATTTCTGTGTTAATACTTGTTCCTTGTTGATCTATTTCACATTATGGGTGGTCTCAGCTCGAGGTTGTATGATTTTGTAGCATGTGTGTGTGTCGATATCGCAATCAACATTGAATTGATTACCCGGGATATATAAATTCCATGATTATTGTATACGTTGCAAATCAAATTCGGCACAACAACGTGACATAAATCATGCAATTTCGAGCTGGGACCTTCACATACTGTACTGTGAAATACACTATCAATGAACAGTTATTAACTAAGAAATATATAATTGCCCTGTTTTTTTTTCAATGCTAAAATTCCCTGTCAGAACATCAAAAAGGCGTTTAAAAAGTTATCATCCGAATGGACTAAAATATTATTGATTTCAGGGATATACAGGTTAAATAAGTAGACGATAGATAACTAAAATACAGAATGAGCCATTTTTATTGAGGTAAATGTTTGGATAATAAGTTGCACTATGGTTAGAATGTTTGGATAATAAGTTGCACTATGGTTAGAATGTTTAGATAACAAGTTCCACTATGGTTAGAATGTTTAGATAATAAGTTCCACTATGGTTGGAATGTTTAGATAATAAGTTCCACTATGGTTAGAATGTTTAGATAATAAATTTCACTATGGTTAGATGTTTAGATAATAGATTCCACTATGGTTAGAATGTTTGGATAATAAGTTCCACTATGGTTAGAATGTTTGGATTATAAGTTCCATTATGGTTGGAATGTTTAGATAATAAGTTCCACTATGGTTAGAATGTTTAGATAATAAATTTCACTATGGTTAGATGTTTAGATAATAGGTTCCACTATGGTTAGAATGTTTGGATAATAAGTTCCACTATGGTTAGAATGTTTGGATTATAAGTTCCATTATGGTTGGAATGTTTAGATAATAAGTTCCACTATGGTTAGAATGTTTCGATAATAAGTTCCACTGTGGTTGGAATGTTTAGATAATAAGTTTCACTATGCTTAGAATGTTTAGGTAATAAGTTCCACTATGGTTAGAATGTTTAGATAATAAGGTCCACTATGGTTAGAATGTTTGGATAATAAGTTCCACTGTGGTTGGAATGTTTAGATAATAAGTTCCACTATGGTTAGAATGTTTAGATAATAAGTTCCACTATGGTTAGAATGTTTAGATAATAAGTTCCACTATGGTTAGAATGTTTAGATAATAAGTTCCACTATGCTTAGAATGTTTAGATAATAAGTTCCACTATGGTTAGAATGTTTAGATAATAAGTTCCACTATGGTTAGAATGTTTAGATAATAAGGTCCACTATGGTTAGAATGTTTGGATAATAAGTTCCACTGTGGTTAGAATGTTTAGATAATAAGTTCCACTATGGTTAGAATGTTTAGATAATAAGTTCCACTGTGGTTGGAATGTTTAGATAATAAGTTCCACTATGGTTAGAATGTTTAGATAATAAGTTCCACTGTGGTTAGAATGTTTAGATAATAAGTTCCACTATGCTTAGAATGTTTAGATAATAAGTTCCACTATGGTTAGAATGTTTAGATAATAAGTTCCACTATGGTTAGAATGTTTAGATAATAAGTTCCACTGTGGTTGGAATGTTTAGATAATAAGTTTCACTGTGGTTAGAATGTTTAGATAATAAGTTCCACTGTGGTTGGAATGTTTAGATAATGAGTTTCACTATGCTTAGAATGTTTAGGTAATAAGTTCCACTATGGTTAGAATGTTTAGATAATAAGTTCCACTGTGGTTGGAATGTTTAGATAATAAGTTTCACTATGCTTAGAATGTTTATGTAATAAGTTCCACTATGGTTAGAATGTTTAGATAATAAGGTCCACTATGGTTAGAATGTTTGGATAATAAGTTGCACTATGGTTAGAATGTTTAGATAATAAGGTCCACTATGGTTAGAATGTTTGGATAATAAGTTCCACTGTGGTTGGAATGTTTAGATAATAAGTTCCACTATGGTTAGAATGTTTAGATAATAAGTTCCACTGTGGTTAGAATGTTTAGATAATAAGTTCCACTATGCTTAGAATGTTTAGATAATAAGTTCCACTATGGTTAGAATGTTTAGATAATAAGTTCCACTATGGTTAGAATGTTTAGATAATAAGTTCCACTGTGGTTGGAATGTTTAGATAATAAGTTTCACTATGCTTAGAATGTTTAGGTAATAAGTTCCACTATGGTTAGAATGTTTAGATAATAAGGTCCACTATGGTTAGAATGTTTGGATAATAAGTTGCACTATGGTTAGAATGTTTAGATAATAAGGTCCACTATGGTTAGAATATTTGGATAATAAGTTCCACTATGGTTGGAATGTTTAGATAATAAGTTCCACTATGGTTAGAATGTTTAGATAATAAGTTCCACTATGGTTAGAATGTTTAGATAATAAGTTCCACTGTGGTTGGAATGTTTAGATAATAAGTTTCACTATGCTTAGAATGTTTAGGTAATAAGTTCCACTATGGTTAGAATGTTTAGATAATAAGGTCCACTATGGTTAGAATGTTTGGATAATAAGTTGCACTATGGTTAGAATGTTTAGATAATAAGGTCCACTATGGTTAGAATGTTTGGATAATAAGTTCCACTATGGTTGGAATGTTTAGATAATAAGTTCCACTATGGTTAGAATGTTTAGATAACAAGAGATGGACTGACGTCCGGTACATACCCCCTAGTGGCATACCGCCTAGTGTGGCCATATCTATACCGTATGACTGCTATACTCAGACAGATGGACCCAAAAATCAGCATTTTCATATAAACGAAGATGAATAACTATTGCACAAAAAAACAAAACAAAACAGTTGAATGTGCCATTAAATGTCCTCATAGTGGTGAACATCCATACAAAATTTCATTGAGATCCGAGCATTACTGTTCAAGTTATGACCTGAACAGACATCGGATGGACCAAACAGCCAACATGTCCAGATAAACAAACTTGAATAACTCTAGAATGGAAAAGCCAAACAGAACAATGGAACCCTCTATTGAATTTCCTCACAGTGGTGAACATCCATACCAAATCTCATTGAGATCCCAGCACAACTGTTGAAGTTACGACATGAACAGACACCAGACGGACCAAAAAGCCAACATTTCCATATAAACAAAGATGTATAACTCTAGAATGGAAAATCCGAACAAAACGATGGAACCCTCTTTTTAATAAGTTCCACTATGGTTAGAATGTTTAGATAACAAGTTCCACTATGGTTAGAATGTTTAGATAATAAGTTCCACTATGGTTGGAATGTTTAGATAATAAGTTCCACTATGGTTAGAATGTTTAGATAATAAATTTCACTATGGTTAGATGTTTAAATAATAGGTTCCACTATGGTTAGAATGTTTAGATAATACGGTCCACTATGGTTAGAATGTTTAGATAATAAGTTCCACTATGGTTAGAATGTTTAGATAATAATGTTCACTATGGTTGGAATGTTTAGATAATAAGTTTCACAATTGTTAGAATGTTTAGATAATAAGTTTCACTATGGTTAGAATGTTTAGATAATAAGTTGCACTATGGTTAGAATGTTTGGATAATAAGTTGCACTATGGTTAGAATGTTTAGATAATAAGTTCCACTATGGTTGGAATGTTTAGATAATAAGTTCCACTATGGTTAGAATGTTTAGATAATAAATTTCACTATGGTTAGATGTTTAAATAATAGGTTCCACCATGGTTGGAATGTTTAGATAATAAGTTCCACTATGGTTAGAATGTTTAGATAATACGGTCCACTATGGTTAGAATGTTTAGATAATAAGTTCCACTATGGTTAGAATGTTTAGATAATAATGTTCACTATGGTTGGAATGTTTAGATAATAAGTTTCACAATTGTTAGAATGTTTAGATAATAAGTTTCACTATGGTTAGAATGTTTAGATAATAAGTTCCACTATGGTTAGAATGTTTAGATAATATGTTCCACTATGGTTAGAATGTTTAGATAAAAAGTTCCCCAATGGTTAGAGTGTTTAGATAAAAAGTTTCACTATGGTTGGAATGTTTAGATAATAAGTTTCACTATGGTTGGAATGTTTAGATAATAAGTTTCACTATGGTTGGAATGTTTAGATAATAAGTTTCACTATGGTTAGAATGTTTAGATAATAAGTTCCACTATGGTTAGAATGTTTAGATAATATGTTCCACTATGGTTAGAATGTTTAGATAAAAAGTTCCCCAATGGTTAGAGTGTTTAGATAAAAAGTTTCACTATGGTTGGAATGTTTAGATAATAAGTTTCACTATGGTTGGAATGTTTAGATAATAAGTTTCACTATGGTTAGAATGTTTAGATAATAAGTTCCACTATGGTTAGAATGTTTAGATAATATGTTCCACTATGGTTAGAATGTTTAGATAAAAAGTTCCCCAATGGTTAGAGTGTTTAGATAAAAAGTTTCACTATGGTTGGAATGTTTAGATAAAAAGTTTCACTATGGTTGGAATGTTTAGATAATAAGTTTCACTATGGTTAGAATGTTTAGATAATAAGTTCCACTATGGTTAGAATGTTTAGATAATATGTTCCACTATGGTTAGAATGTTTAGATAAAAAGTTCCCCAATGGTTAGAGTGTTTAGATAAAAAGTTTCACTATGGTTGGAATGTTTAGATAATAAGTTTCACTATGGTTGGAATGTTTAGATAATAAGTTTCACTATGGTTTGAATGTTTAGATAATAAGTTCCACTGTGGTCATTTGTTGAACTTATTACCTGAACATTTCAAAATGGGATATAACTACTCGTCAATGATGCTTTAGTACAGAAAAGGTTAACTTAACCTTTCATCATACAGGAATGCAACAACTTGTTCGTTTTCGATCTTATTATCCACGGAGCTACATAGTTCAGCTCTATAAAGACTTGGCAGCAGACACATATTATCGGAAAATAACATTGCAACGTCGATGGAAAGCAGAAGTATTTAATGACGCGATGTACAACGTCAGTCACGGGGAGCCAGTTCCACAAATTTGTATCTTGAATGCGAAGGAGTATTACATATTTGACTGCATACCCTCCTTGAGTTGGAAGTTGCCAACTGATCGACACCTCGAGATTTCCATTTATTGTTATAATGGCATAATTATTATAATGCCCCAACCCGTATCGCACCCCATGAATGGCCATGATAGAACAATATTCCGACTGGTGATCATTTAAGTCAAACAAAGCTTATCAAATGTAGGAACATTTTTCAACATTTGATATAAAATAAAAATCTCACTAATTCTTCTTGGAAAATAAACTCTCAGAACAATTTCATTTATATTTGGCAATAATTTTTAACAAATTCGGCGGTGAAGCAACCTCCTTTACCGCTACGACCATGCATGTCGAACCCCATCCCACCTCTTGTCACTACGTCCCTGCATAAACATGCTCGGCTTCAAGATTGGATGGAACTACATTGTAGCGAACTGTAAATACTGGGAAGCAGACGTCTATATCGGAAATAATATAACATCACCGATGGGGCAGCAGAAGACTTTAATGGCACGCGGTACAATCACATCAGTCCCGGGGGATCCAGTTCCACCAATTTGTATATTGAACGCGAGTGAGCAGTAAATATGTGATTATATTGAACTCGATAAACTCTCACTAACGTACGAACGGAAACTATGGTCGAGCGCGCAACGCGATAAAACAATAGAATTAATTAAATCATTCCACAACTAATTATTTTTTACTCTCATATACGGCGAGTAAAGCTAATATACAGACGCAAGGGTGGATTCCTCGGGCGGAAATATCAATCTTCGAAGGCCATAGAAAATAAATATGTGGCGAATGAAGGCAATCTGCTTGAGCATCAAATCGCCGAGACAGTCTAGAAACTACAGCATTTCAGCTGGTATAACGTATGCGTTCGTAACATTAACCCTAGCATATTTGTTAAGCCTATATATAGACGGTCTATAAACTACAGCATTTCAGTTGATGAAACGTCTGTTTGCAACTTCAACCCTAACACAAATATTACACCAAGAACGTCTAGAGACTGCAGTATTTCAGCCGATATAAAGTCTGTGCAACTTCAACCCTAACACATGCAGACGTTCCGCCAACACGGCCTATGTGGAGACTGCAGCATTTCAGCTGATATATGTGACCCGCCATATCAAATCCAGTCGTAAGTCGGGATATTTTTTACCCTGTGCCAATGCATTCTCTTATATATGCGAGTCGACTCGCATATATAAGAGAATGCATTGGCCTAACAATTTTTATCATTTTTTTTTAAATAAATGTTTCTTACAATTTTTAGGACATAAAATAAAAAAAACATCCATTACCCTGCAGGGAGCCCCACACATATATAGAAGCATATAGAAGAGTGTCGTCTGCTCATGTTTGTCTGGGGCTCTGTATGAGTGAAATTATAAAATTGTTAAAGAATACAAGAAAAATTTATTAAAATTGTAAAAGATTGTTAGGCCAATGCATTCTCTTATATATGCGAGGCGACCTATGGTCGACTCGCATATATAAGAGAATGCATTGGCACAGGGTAAAAAAAATCCCGACTTACGACTGGATTTGATATGGCGGGTCACATATGACGTCTGTGTTTCCATCTTCAATCCTAACACTAATGTTACGTCAAGACGATCTGGAGACTACAGCTTTTCAGCTTATATAACGTCTGTGTTTGCAACTTCAACCCTAACAATGTCACCAAACACAAAAAGTATATCATGTTTTCCACAATAATGCAAACATGAGTGAAGTCCGAAATTTTGCGAGACCTCTCTATTGCGATGGTCACTGCGCTGGTGTAAATATTATTTAATTATCCCAAAGAATCAATTCATGAATTTACAAAAATGCCGTACATATTTGTGGTGAGGAAGTCTGAGAGGGAAGACGATGATTTGGCATCACGCGTCAGGTGCTTATACAATGTTATATTGAGCCATCTCTCCACCACCATGCATGCCCCGGCGCGATGTGATCATCGCATAATTTATGTCGACTGTTAGTGATTTGTTTCAAGTTCAGGTCATTTGAGAACGTGGAACATGATAGAGAAATCCCAGAAGACATTGCTCCAATTTGGAGAATGTTTACATGTTTGGAATATCAATCATCAGACGGCAGCTAACCGGAGCGAGGTAACACGCTTTTTATGTGCCGAATGATGGATTAATCACGTGTCCGAATATCAGCATTTTGATTGATTTCAACAAGTTCCTGCCAGAATACAGAAGATAAATTAAATTGGTCAGTGGTCTTGGCGAAATAAAACACTGACTTGCTATATGATCTTGTATGGGATTGAATTAAGTTAAAATAATATGCTCGCCCATTTGAATGAGTGATTGAGGGCCAATATTCACGGATGCAATATATCCGCCCATCGACATGCCGAACGTGAACATCTAACGCAGCATGAACATTTTCTGTTCCGCGTATTAAGCTTTAGTTTTGTCATGCGAGAATGCATGAAAGTGCACGCGCAAATGTGTTCCAATAGGAAAAACATTCGTCAATGCCACCCAACGAGCTCGAATATAGATCGTGTATCGACTCAAGCTCCACGCAGAGTTCAGTCCCCTACCCTTCTCGCACCTACACGTATTGTGAAGAAATGTCACATTTACTTATTTGAGACTTTTGTAGGTTACAATTCATTCTGTATTATTCTGAGAAACTGAACTGCCCATATTCAAAATTATCTAGATCAAGCCAGAATGAATTGTAACTGACAAAATACTTCAATGAGACATGTTATATTTAATTAAGAAAATACACATGCTGGCAGCGTTCATACATGCGTGGTGTAGCGAGGGGAGTGAACTCTGTTTTTCAGCTTGGTATCGACTCTGTTGAATTTGTGGTTTATCAGCACTTGACACATCTGATGTGAAATGATATGAAAGCTAATTAAAGGTTAAATATACACAATCCGATTCGATGGTCCCCATATCATCAGATTCCAACAACAACAACAACAACACCATTTCTTGAAAAGACGCTTTTAGTTATCAGCATCGATTAATTACCCAAAAATAATGGTAGCAACTGTCAACTCTAGAATAAATTTTTCCAAAACGTGTTATATATTAACATTTTGTTCAACGCAATTTGGTATCGAGAGTATATCGGTCGGCTCGTAGAATATTTGGTAGGCCGCAAATATTCCAATTGGTGAAAGATAACAGATTTAAAAAAACGATATATGATTACTCTGAGCCTTGGTGGGTGGGTTCCTCGAATCGAATCAAATATTTTTTTTACCACCGAAGCCAAAGCAATAGTAATTTAGGAGCGTTTATTCGGATTATGTATCTTTAATGATGACGGTGAAACTATAGTTTGTATGAAAATGACATATAATCTGCAATACTCAAATTAAAGATACTCAATCCGATCAGACGCTCCTAAATTACTATTTCTTTGGCTTCGGGGGTAAAATATATTTGATTCGAGTCGAGGAACCCACCCGTCAAAGCTCAGAGTGATCAGATATCGATTTTGAAGTTTGTTATTTCTCGACTCGGAGATGTGTAATAATATGTGGCCCAGAAACACGCACCAAACAGAAGGTCTCGGACAAAATTGCGGATAAAGATGGATAACTCTGTAATCAAGTGGTTATATGGTCAAATTTCTTGATACTTTAGTGATAATACGGACACATTTTGTTGAACAAAATGTTGATAAATAAAAAGTTTTGGGAAATTTGATACCATAGTTGACAGTGGTTAGCATTATTTTGTTGCAATAAATCGATTCTGATAACTAAAGCGCATTTTGAAGAAATTTGATTGTTGTTGTATCTTGATGGTATATATGGGGACTGTCTGATCGGATTGAGTACCTTTAAAGGAAAACATGTAATCGCTTCTTTGTCTATTCCGAAGATCCAAATAGGTCGAAAAACACATGAACTGATAAACAACTTATACAGGTATAGCAATTTTGGATGCGACGACATGTCATGGCCTTTTGAAGTGACAGATAGGAATTATATTATTACACCAGAAAGAAAAATGGAGCAGCTTTTTCAACGCGCTTGTTCTCCGTCTTACCGATATGGTGAAAATAAAGAGGATTTGCCAATTTCCCGACCGAAACACCAAACTTATGTACACCATAACCGACATGATCATAAAACAAACAATTTAACTCTTCCATGAATAGAACTTCCTGAAATTTTGCGAAAAACCTTGTGCCAATGCATTCTCGTATATATAAATGCATTGGCCCAACGATGTTTACCTTGACCGTGTAAGCCAATGTATTCTCTTATAAATGCGAGGATCCCTGGCATATATAAGAGAATGCACTTGGCAAGTGATAGTTAATGGTTCCCGTCATTACAGGGTAAACATTACATATAGAAGAAACTTTAGAATTCTTGTTCAATTCAAAAGGCCATGCATGGCTCTCGTTTCTGTATCCTATAGGTACTCGGTAGTTGAGCGCGAGCTCGGGTGGAGCCACCGCGGGTGCAGATCTTGGTGGTACAATGTAGTAGCAAATATTCAAACGAGAACTTTGAAACAAGACAACCATATATAGATACACCTTACACGTAAATCCCCATCGCCCACCATCGTCGTCTTCATCTTCGTCACAGTCGACATCGTTGTCATCAATTATGTCTTGTCGTTGACCAAACGATGGCCAACCCCCCAAATCAAACCAATCTTGAAAACTGCACCTGGTCCTACACTTTACATGTAAAACTCCGGTAAATACAATAACCAAATGACTGTCAACCAATCAATGGGGACGATGAACCCCCAAATCAAACCAATCTTGAAAACTGCACCTGGTCCTACACTTTACATGTAAAACTCCGGTAAATACAACAACCAAATGACTGTCAACCAATCAATGGGGATGATGGACCCCCAAATCAAACCAATCTTGAACACTCACCTAGTCCTACACTTTACATGTAAAACTCCGGTAAATACAACAACCAAATGACTGTCAACCAATCAATGGGAAAGATGAACCCCCAAATCAAACCAATCTTGAAAACTCACCTAGTCCTACACTTTACATGTAAAACTCCGGTAAATACAACAACCAAATGACTGTCAACCAATCAATGGATCACGAACCCCTAAGTATGCGATAGTGTAGTGCTACAATGTTAATATACAGTGTAGGATTGTGAGATGATCAGTTACCCCCGGGCTTTTGTGAGAATGAATTCCCAATTACAGTGCCTTCGACAGTCACAATATATATAGTATTGATCGGATGTCTGTCTAGCGTTGAGTAAACAAAATCTTATTAAAGTTGTTCAAATTTTATCGGGCAATGGTTAGAGATCATATCTGATGACGGATTGTCCGGGAGTTTGGATGATACGGCTCGAGAGTTCCCGGAGGCGGTCCGTTTGCCGAGTGTCACAAGGAATTTACGACGGCGTAAATGCATGCACGGAGGCGATACTCATCCGGACATTTAGCTGTTATATACTCTACTGAACAGAAATCGAATAGAAAATAGAACACGTAATTTGTGCGTGATGCAGGAACGTTGTTACCTTATTGGTACGTGAAGCAATTTAGTGGTTCCAATTTGCTGAACAGAAATTGAATAAAACATGCGTTGTATATAAACGCGTCCTAAGTCGTGTTTTCAAAACGGACAGCGTAATGTGTTTTGGTAGCAGTGATGTGTTCCTTTGTGTCGTCGGAACATGCGCAGGCGTCATCAATACGTGAATTTCGGTTCTAAAATGTCGGTGTTGAACTCCCAGGTCATGTCAAAGATACAAATGAAATGGATTTCGATTGAAATGAAAACAGCAATCTTTGCTGAGGTACGGCTGCCACTGAAACGATATAATAAATGCATAATCTGACTAGCGAAAAACCGCGTCCTACATAATAATTATACATGCCTGACTGAATCCCCAAAATGCAGGGCTAGAATGATCTATAACGGATCTAAATTCACGAAACTCATGGCAACTACAGATAAATCTCTGTTCACTCACCTAGCAACTACCACTTTCTGAAGAGATATTTGACACGAAGCGTCGAAGCGAGAAAATGTTACTGCATGTGTTGGCGCCAACAATCATACGATTGTATTTTATTTTAAATGGAACTAGGGTCCTTGCAGGTTAAATCATCCTGTTTTGATTGTCCAGATATCGACTTTTTTTTAAAGCAGTTTTACAAAGTCGTATACAATTATTTCGCTATATGTTCTCAGAAAGTCAAAATATCACACATTTTAAAGTTTAGTGGGATTTATCACCGTTTCAGCAACTAGGCTACATAATGACGCAGGAATTAGACCACGCAGCTGGCTACTTCCACGGGCAAAGAAACAACATACTCCCTCTTATTTCAAAGAGTGCCGAAGCACTGGCTTACAAAGCCGAGGTAAATATTGTTAGGGCAGTGTATTTTCTTGTATATGCTAGAATCCCTGTATGAGACTGGTATATATAAGAGAATGCATTGGCACAGGGTTTTCGCAAAAAAATCAATCAGTAAGCTCCAGTCATGGAAGGGTTAAAGCAACTCCAGGTCTTCAGACCAAACCAACTCGTGTTATCGCGTTTGTGAATTCTGAACTAGATCGACCATTACATGGAATACTTATATTTTAAAATGTTCTTACTGCTCATATTTTAGACTGCCACGGATAGGGAATTTATCTTATTTAGGGAATTCTACCAGACGGAAATTCAGTGGAGACATATCAGAGCAGTCAACGGTGATTATCTCTATACACAGATGTCCTATTTATAGAAAATCATATATTTTTGGGTTCTGGCATTCTGATAGGTCAATAAAAAGCACTGTTTGTTGGATTCTGGCAAAAGTCTTTTGACTTCTCAACTGTCAAGATCAAGCGCAGAACAGAAGAGTCATACCTCAGAAAAATGGTCATGGAGAACACGGTCATCCAACTACATTGATGGCCCTTAATATCGCCCATTAAAAGACTGAGAAGTTGTCGGAGGTGTCTTTCGAAGAAAGACCAGGGAAAGGCTGGCGGTAGCTTAGGAATCACATGTATTTGGTGACCAGCGTGTGCATCCATTTTCGTTTGTGTTATTCATATTTTTGGTTCTTGCTACTCATTGAGTATTTTTGTGGTCACCAATTGTCACACCAACCTTGGACTGATGCGGACAGATACCGATACACCAATACCGAAGTGAATCTAAAGCAGGCGATATAAAACGTATCTCGTAAAAAATGTATCTCTCAGAGAACACACCGTCAGCAAAATACAATAGTAACCCTTACTGTTGCTTGCGATATATTGGGAATCCCAGGTTTTTGGTGACCAATGTGAACATTCAACATACATTGACGCATCTTCTTGAAACATTAAAAGTTTCACTGAAATTTATCATATTGTGTTGGCATCCAACTCGTTGGACAACCTTCACAACCAGAGAAGAACATGGGACGTCCAGAAAGCTCTCAGCGAATGATCAAGCGATGTGCTGGCTGTGGTTGGTATATCATATGCGGATATATGCATGATCGATATTCATTTCATTTTGCTGACGTTTGGACAGGCGATAACTATAGAAGTATTTTAGACCAGTTGGCATCCCTGATATCGGTTTAGCATGTCAGATGGAGGTCTTGTTGGGGGGGGGGGGGGTTCGACCATCAATGGCGGACCAGTCAGATATTTGGATCACCCGTGTTGATGGTATAACCAGAAAAGTATACCACTTGATTTCTCGGGACGCGTTGTCCGGTGGTCGACCACATAGTGTTGAGTTAAAATCCAGCCAACAACTGTCATATATGGCGGGCACTCAACCCCGTGGGCAACCCATGACATGCTAAACCTCGGTATTCTATTCCTACCTGACCTGTGCAGAGATATTTGATGAACATATACAAAGCAGAATTATACATCTTGGTTGACGGCCATACCAACACACCAACCAAGGCACCTAAGGTCCATATATGGCACGAAACGTGAGCAGAAAAAAACTGGCATGCACTTTTGTCACAAGTGCTTTATCATGGTACGGTCTGGTACGGCTGTTACACGCCCAATCTAGCGGCCGGGTTCACGTAAGCCCTATACATTTTTATCCAAGTCAGCCCAATAATTCGCATTATCTGAATCATCAGAATAATTTCAGTAAGTTCTAATTTATCGAAACTAGCTATTTTGAAGTTTTTAAATGTGTTTTTATTGTATTTGTATAACTACTAATATTACGGTGGTCGCACATTGACTATGCTCGACTGCTGTCACTCGAACCGACGCGAGACTGGTCACACATATATTAGGCATAAGACTCAGTCATGACGCATAGCAGGATGATGAAACATCTTGTTTTCCGGAATTTAATGTGAAATGGACGCCATTTTTTTCTAAATGGGAAAAGGTCTATATAAATTGGATTATGGGATCGCATGAAGATTGGCAGGGGTTTCAGCAAAGAATCTGAGGGGGCTCACCCCAAAAGAATTATATTTTATTAGGCGTGCATGGAGAACTGATTTTGCAGGTACACTATACCGTTTTTTTTTGTTTTTTTTGGAATTATTAGAAGTTTTTGGATTCGATGCGTTGGGTAAGGATCAAATCTCGTATGCTTTGTGTCTTGATATCGTGACGATACCCCGTGCGCATTACAATACATATTCTCCTCGTACATTCCATGCAGATATTCGTGACTTCTATATGTGCTATCTATGGTCGGCGTTGATTCAAGTTGAAAGCAATTCTTATTTTATTATCGTTGGTGAACTGAAAATTTACTCAGGAGAGCAAAGGAGAGAATGATTAATTTGGCATCAAATAGGAGGGAACATATTCAACCCATTACGAACTATAGTTTCTTACATCCATGGAAGTTCATGGACTACAATTTAATTAAGGTAAATTCATCCACCATTACTTGATGTGCAGTTTTTAACATCCATAACGTGCGTGTATGGTACTTCTATTCTCCTTTGATGTTTTATACATAACCATCACGGTTGGGATTTTCTCAAACTTGGGCAAACACGTCTGTTTCTTACAATTTGTTAAGTGTTTTGCGCCAAATGAATAACACTGTATGATTTGGTCCGCCTCTTTCTGAATGGTATAAAAGGATGGTTGAACATTGCCCACAGGCGCAATGCCATACATGCAGATCGAAGATATGTTAGTTTTCATTACGTATATGCATATACTAACTCAGTGATATTTATTTCGTTATCTCATTATAGAGAAGCGAATATATATAGTACAGGGATGTGGCTAGAGGGTCTCTGTGGTGGTGTCCACCTTGAAATTTCCACCCGCGCCCCTTGAACCACGACAAACTTCTATGATCGCAAAAGCTAGTACCTCAAACTTTCCACTTGTTAGAAATTTCCATCCTAAATTGGAAAATTGTCCAACTGATAGCCATTTCACACCAATATGTTGATCAAACGGAGAAAAATATGCTACTCTTGGTCTACAAAAAACTAATTTCCCACTAAATAATTGTTGGAGAACAATGTCCACATATATCTATCGCACAAGTTCAAACTAATGTTGTATCAGGCCTGATATTTCCAACTGTTGAACATTTTGACCAAATTTTGGAGGGGGTTAGACACCCCCAAATCCCCTTATCGCCACGTCCCTGATAGTATAGTGCGTACGTATACATGTACATGTAAGCGAACGTCGGTTGTGTAATTGAAGTTGAACACATATTTATACTTGTGACCCGTGATGATTCTATTAACATAATTTGTGTGAAGATGGTCCACCCAGGTAAATGTTGAATGATCTCCCCACGAACAATCGAATATTAATGGGGTACCCCATAATGCTTATTTACTTTTAATTGATTTGTATGGTATTTAAGGGTCATAGTATGACTGAATCTCCTAAACTTGCAAAAAGACACATGTGATCTCCCAAATGTGCAAATAGTACCCCAGCATCTAAAAGTCTGATACAAAATCGATTTTAAATCAGTACCATGTTAATTATTATTTCAAAAATAAATTATTTGTCTTAAAGGTACGGTTGGCCTTGGCGGTGGGTATCCTGTGAAAATATTTCCACCCGTCAAAAACCGCCACAAACAGAAAGAACATCAAAATGTAGACAGACTTTGTCCGTATACAAATAAGAAATATCGCATAAACAGTATGTTATTGTCAAATGTTTGACCATTGTTATGTAAACAAAAGCATAAAAAGTTACTTTTCTAGTGTTTGTTTATATTATGATGGTAAACATAAAGAGCGTTCTTTGTTGGTGAATTCCTGATATGGAACTAATAAAGAGCGTTTATGCCATTTGTGTGTGATTAGTCAGTAGCATTGTGCTGTCTTCTGTAACACAATCAGGCTCTTGCTTAGGTAAAATATAGTAGGTCTTTATGATAACATGCTATTTACGTGATGGTCATGGTATATATGAACGAAACTGTATGCGTTTTAATGTTTTTCTGTTTACGGTGATTAGAACAAATATGAATATTTTCGACAACTAAGACCTCACGTGCCTTTAAGATTTTTGAGTGAACATTCAACGGAATTTGCAGGGGTGTTCCACCTGCGTTGAGTTTGACTGTCGCAGACGACCGAGACTTTGCGTGCTGGGTATTTGTTGTTGTTGTACATTTGAGAGATCCTGGGTGCACGATACCATGCGAAGTGACCAATTCAGTCATTATATTTAACACTCGTACCTTCAAGGAGATAATTGAATTCAATTTATTATAAATTCATCGTCTAATTTGACATTCATGAGTATAGAATTGTCATTATTTGCAGATGAAAGAATAATATAAAAATATATCAAATGTGGGGGGTGGGACACAGAAGAAACTATATAGCTATAGATATTACATTGATATAAAAGTGAATATAGTCGAGGGTGTGTACCTGTATATGTTTATGTAGACGTTCGTATGGATATAAATATGTGTATGATAATACCATGCTATAAGTATTAGTGGAACATGATGTATGTGGGACGACTCCATGCATGTGTACATGGTGTATGAGGGTGTGTATTTGTCAATGAGCATCATGAGTGGGTCATTAGTCATCAGTGTTTGGTCCCTTTTTTTAGATATATTGATAGGTTTACTATATATGATCTTTCTGCTATTTGTATCGAAGTGGTCATGTAATTTAATTGTGTTCGGGTCGGTTGTTTGGACACCAAATGTGTATGGTCACGAGGAAGGCATATCATTGGAGCAGGACGTTTCGGCATCTGGACGTTTCGGCATCTGGTTTGCGGGGCGATTCGGTACCTGGATTTTCGGCACCCGGGTTTGTGGTTCGGCACCTGGAAGTTTCGGCACACGATTGTTCGGCACTTCGGACGTTTCGACACCTGATAATTTTCGGTCCAACGAAACTACATGTATATACCGGTGATGAATAGAAATGCATTCTTTATTTCAATATCATGTTATAATGGAACACATGATAACGATGTTGATGAACATAACTGTCACGTCCAACATTAATATCCCTGCTTCTATAAAATTATAAAGTCTGAAATCGATACAATTTGGATCTCGAATGCTTGCCGGTGTCTAATTTCCCTCATTTCGATTTGCGCCATGCAAGCGTATTGTACGGACATGCAAACTGGAACTGCGTCAAACCTTATATATGGTTACGTTTCCCGTGAACGTAATTTGGATACGACGTATAGTGATATTATACTAAGTTTTAGTGAAGTTTTTGAGAGATATACATATATAATATGTGGTCAGTATATATACGCGATGACATATTCTCATATTCATTCATCTCCGCTGTACATGTATGTTTGATCGCATAGTGTACACATTTTCGAATAATATATGCCTCATTCCAAAGATAAACTGATAATTAAAACACATATTTCACCTCTCGAGTAATATACCATTTGCCGATGTTATTGCAGGCGATATAGACAATTTATGCGACGTTCAACGGCTAAGTGTAGCACCATCCTGGGTTGGTATATGGCGTACCCAGTATTTGTAATTGATTTTGACTTGTCTGTGACCGTTGTCTCTGTGAAGTTCAACAACGGGTATAGTTTCAATGTCTGATTCAAATCAACAACAACCAGAGTATCCAGATCCCACACACGAAGGTGGACTAAAATGACCCAATTCGATTACAAAAAATGTCGAAAATGTTACTATATCACAGCTCCCAGAAATTTAAAGGCACCAAGAATACGTGTCTATGTCTGTTGAATGTGTCCCGTCCAATGTTACACGTGCTGTATGTTTCGATGCCGGAAATGATACAGGGCATAAGCGTATTAATGAACACCATACTATTACAAATGTATATATATCCTTATTAGGAAATTATAAATCCTCTTCTCATGTCAAAATGTACATAAATCAAATGTTCGTGTCTATATTATAGTGTGTACGTATATGGGTCAAAGGGGGACTGCACACTAAATCCGGCCATTAATAGAAAGTAGTTTGGCGCGAAGCGCCCGGGGTGGTCGAATAGATCACCCCACGAGTTGTTGTTTTTGAGGGTATCTGAAAAATCGTCACGTCTGACCCTGGCAAAGTTGATTTGCTACAGTCATTTAAATCATGACTTTAACCATGCTTACGTACCACTTTAATTACAATAAACGTTGTTTCAATAAGCTGACAGTTTGTTTTAACAACGTGTCTATGTCTGTTGAATGTGTCCCGTCCAATGTTACACGTGCTGTATGTTTCGATGCCGGAAATGATACAGGGCATACGCGTATTAATGAACACCATACTATTACAAATGTATATATATCCTTATTAGGAAATTATAAATCCTCTTCTCATGTCAAAATGTACATAAATTAAATGTTCGTGTCTATATTATAGTGTGTACGTATATGGGTCAAAGGGGGACTGCACATGCACTAAATCCGGCCATTAATAGAAAGTAGTTTGGCGCGAAGCGCCCGGGGTGGTCGAATAGATCACCCCACGATTTGTTGTTTTTGAGGGTATCTGAAAAATCGTCACGTCTGACCCTGGCAAAGTTGATTTGCTACAGTCATTTAAATCATGAATTAACAATGCTTACGTACCACTTTAATTACAATAAACGTTGTTTCAATAAGCTGACAGTTTGTTTTAACAACGCATATAGAAAGTTCATGGGGTTCATGCAATATAATTATCCTCATGCAAATGGGTTCATATTGGACGTAAATAATCACATATCTTCATATTGTTGAACTGTCCGGCCCGCAGTGAAAACACATTAAAAAGAGCGTGATTCTGATAAATCGTGTCGATGAAAAAGGTAGATTAAATAGTGCCAATATGAGCTTATTTCGTATTGAAATAAGCACTATACTGGCTTATTTTGAACGCCACGTTTTACGCCCATATATAGAGCGAACTTTTTTTCATTAAATATGCTCTATATGTGCCTAAAACGCGGCTTTCAAAATAAGCTGGTATTGTGCTTATTTTCACGAGAACAGACTGTATGCACTTATGTAAGTTCATGTTGTGCATGCGAGTGGGATGTCTGTAAATGGCGGGGTTCATTAATACGTTCATACCTCCGTATCATTTTCCAGTTTTGATATGAAAGGGTGTACATATGGATTTCGTGACTCGTGAGAGAATATCAAATTATGTCAACACAATTCTCAATCATATTTATAAATCTGATATATTGTATACCGTTTGTATTTTTTTCAGCATTGGACTTATCGTCTGTGTATTTAAATAACCAAAATATATTGTAATGGTATCATGATATGTGTGTACAATGCTATATGAGCACTTGAAGCCGGAAATAAATATACATAGTAATTGTATTGAGCGTGTATGACTTCCTAAGGGGAAGACAAATGATAATACATGTACCTCTCATTGCCAGAGTTTAATTACCCGATTGCGATACATATTATCAGTGTTCTTGTTACAATAATAATATTTTCATACGCAAATTGATATCCATACGAACGTCTACATGCACATGATGCATCACGTACATGTACCCATCCCCATCCCACCTCAATTATATTAATGTAATATTTTCTTCTGTGTCCCCCCCCCCCACACCTTTGATATGTATGCATATTATTCTTAATCTGTATATGGGTACAACTGTACTTGTGATTGACAAATCAGACGATGACTGTATACTAAATTTATTGATTGTGTTTATCTTATGCATATTTTCGTTACACATACATGGGAGTAATTCTAAGTATATGTTGCCTCGTGCGATGAAAACGTGATTATGAAATGTTTGCAAACTGCATGCGTGGATGAAAAAAAAACGAAACCTGCGCGGATCTTTCACCCTTTCATTAGATTCATGACGGGAGCAGCGCTGGTGCAGCATTAAATATCACGCGCCAGTCTATTATCTTATATATGCCAGTCCACCATGGGTAGCCTCGCATATATTTATAAGAGAATGCACTGGCTTACAAGGACAATGTATATATTGTTAGGCCAACATATTCACTTATATATGCGAGGTCCCTATATATGGGAGACCCGCATATATAAGAGAATGCATTGACACCGTGTTTTCGCAAAATAGAAATTGATAATATATCTTGCTCAAAGTAGTTTTTTTTACGATATTAATCCAAATTGACAACACGCACCGTCATTCATGTAATTCATTTAAATAAAATGACTCTCGGTGGCGAAATCATTTGTATTAGTTTATCGCCCATAGTTGCGCCCCGAATCGAGATGTAAATATTTACAATTGAGCGTAGTTCAGACGATATTTTCTATGAAGTGCTATGGTCGATTTCTTTGAATGTTTTTGGCGATGTTAGATAATGCTATATACATCCCCCAGGTTGGCATAGCGCCTGCGTACTAACTTTTCAATTTCACGCACCCGAACAAGTCCATAATATGCCATTGAAGATGAAACTTTCCTAAGCTAATTTTTCGCTTACCACACAAGGGAGTGGAAGGGAAATTACTTCAATCCATTTCATTCGTAACACACAACTTGGCATCATGAAGACATCCGAAGATAATCCAACAGAAATACGACAAAAATCAATGTAAAACACATCACCATGAATACATCCGAAGATCATGCATCCAACAGAAATACGACAAGAATCAGTGTAAACACATGATCGTGAATTCTCTTTATTATTCGCCGACATTTGGGCACCATGCAGAAGCGTGGATGCTCTATTTACTTAGTTTTTGAGTATTTTTAATCATCACAAAAAGACAAAACTGTTATTGTTGAAAGTCGTTATCTGACCATTAAAACTCAAATTAATATGTCGAATATGTTCAACGCACACGTGTACGCGTAGATTGTGACGCCAAATCGCATGGCGAATTGTTAAGCTCTTGTTCCAAGAAATCGAAAGTACACGATGGTTTTAAATTGTAAACGAAATAATTCCTTAAATACGTCCCATCCAGGTGCATGCAGTGGTGATCGTGAGCTGAACGGTCGTTCAGTTGCGATACTAGCCCTGAAAAAGTTTGCGGCCTATCCACCGACATTGCGGTACAGGACAGGAAAACAAGAACAGGTTATAATCCGTCAAGATCAAAGAAATAATATGCTACTAACCTAGAGATATATAGCCATCGACTGAAAGGTAACAACTTCCTATATCAAATGGGTTAATTGGAATCGCTATCTAACATTTACTTACCAACTGGTAGGATATTTCCCAGCGTGCAGAAAATCCGCGAAACAAATACCTTCCAGAACATGATTCTAAATCAATTAGGAAATAATCCGAGCGAAAGTTCCTTATTGTGTCTCATTTGCTACGAATATCCGAATTCCTCCAGAGAGCGAAGCAGGCTCCAATTAGGACCAGCATGATGCCCGTCACGTAATAGACACGCGACAATCCGCGTCCAGAATACACCACAGCGGACCACTTGCCTTTAAATCAAACACAAAAGGATTTGTCAGTATTCCTGATTATTCTATCGTTAGAATCAGTGTACTCGGTGTTATCATGGAAGCAGAAATACGCGATTTAATGAAGCGGCTCTCGTTCTCACTATACAGATGTTTAACTTAGCAAATTCAAACTGTCACAAAAGTTGTTTTCTTGTAGAAATCTAGGAAATCAATTGGCATGCGATACTTTCGCTTCGTTTGTGAATAGCCCGATTGTTTCTGCGGCCGGCGTCTATGGAGTTTCGCAGTAGTGTGATTTTGTGGGCCGTACCATTGTGGAGCCGACAAGGGGAATTTATTCGGAACAATACTCGTCTTGTGCGGCCGAGTAAGAATTAAGCGAAATTGTCATAATATATCTGATTGGAATGGCTTTAAGATTCGGACAGGTTTAACTCCGACCGATTCTCTCTCACATGGTCGATTCTTCTGACGGCTCGTTAACGACATAAAACCAATCACAATATTTTACTGTCCTCATTAACTGTCTTAATTCGATGGAATATCGGCATTAACCCTGTCACGTGTATGACCAACAGGTCTCATGCCGAGCCTAACTGGGGTTAGTAATATATAGCGCGATGTCAAATGACTAAGTTAAAAGACTGCTATCGGTGATTGCATCCAGACATGGGACAGACCAAAGTGGTGTGCGCTGGCTTCCCACAGTGATACCTCGGCGTGCAGTCTTCATACCTCAAACTTAACATATAGCAATGGCATGTAGTCTACTATAGTTGTGCCACATTACGAGGATCAAGGTAAATGAAATACTCATATAATGACATTATATATTCCAGACACACTTTTTGAACTAGTGCTTTACGCACAGGTCGATACATCTGAAGGCTCGTCAATGACATAAAACCAATCGCAATATGTTACTGCCATTATAACCTCATTATAATATAGTGATATCAACCATGTCTCATATATTACCAACATAGCATGTATCATGCTGATCCCGCTGATGTCAGTAATATATATATAGCGCGATGACAAATAATTAAGTTAAAAGACTGGTAAGTCGCTGAAGGCACTCAGACTTTGGTCAGACCAAGGTCATGTGGTCTGGCTTCTCACAATAATATCGTGGAGTCTTGTTTCAAATTTGAAATAGTAGAAATTGAGGCAGTTTTACGCACACTGAGATGATTCGTCACAAACGCTCTTTAATTTTACTATTTCTCGGAACGCTCTTTATTATTACACGTTGCGGATCAATCGACATATCGATTCTTCTGAAGTCTCGTTAACGACACAAAACCAATCACAATATTACACTATCCTCATTATAACTCATTATAACCTCATTATACAATATATTGATATTAACCCTGCCACGTACATCACTAACATGGCTCATGCTGAGCCTAACTATATAATGTCAGCCATATATAGCGCGATGTCAAATGACTAAGTTAACATATTGGTATGGCTTAAGGCGCCCAGACATGGCACAGACCAATGCCCTATGCTATTGCTTGTCGCAGTAATATCGTCATGCTATCTACATGCGGCAATGCCAGTGACTCCGGAGAAGGGGGCATATACGGGGGTACTTCCCCCCCCCCCTTGCCCTGGCCCAGGGGAGACCAATGGACACCCAAAAAGTACCAACCTGATTGGTTTGCCTCCTTGCCATTTTGTGCTTCTGGCTTCCCTGCTCCACACATGTCTCAAACGTATACCATATAGTAATTGTATGTAGGCTACTATAGTATTGCCACCTTTCGGGGATAAAAATAAATGAAATACTCATCGAAAGACTTTATATATATCACAGAAACTCTTGTTGAATTGGTAGAATTCGATTCAACTTTGGACACAGCTTGACGTATCATCACAAACGCTCTTTAATTTTACTATTTCTCGGGTGTAATATAATGAACGCTCTTTTTAGTTTTACACATTGCGGATTGATCGAAATGTCGATTCTGCCGAAGGCTCGTTAACGGCATAAAATCAATCACAATATTTTACTGTCCTCATTAACTGTCTTAATTCAATGGAATGTTGACATTAACCATGCCACGTGCTGGCCAGCAGTTGTCATATACCGAACCTAACTGGGGTCAGTCGATATGAAATGACATCCCAATCAAATATTTGAAGTCTGGTATCGCCGACGGCGCCCAGACATGGGACACTATATGGGATGGACCTAAATCGCGGCCTGTGACTTCGTGCAATAATATATCGACACGGAGCCTTCAATCATCAAACATAGTGATTACTAGTTTATTTTTCACACTTCGGGGTGGAAATATGTCGATATAAATAAATGAAATACTCACAAGGACTTCATATGTTGCCGACGACTTAGGGATTTTTTTTTTATAAATTAATTGCTTTCAACTTTCCGCAGAGAAATTAGATGAATCCTATTTAAAGGGGGACTGTACACTAAATCCGGCCATTTATGGGACCATCTGTTATACTCAACAGAATCTATGTAAAACTGAATGAATTTTAGCCATGGATGAGTGCAAAATGCACTCATGTGTTCTGTCAACGATGTATAAACAACGTGGTAATTATAATGAAAATAGGTTAATGACTCGAGCCATTTATAAACTCATTTTCATTAGAATTACTATGTTGTGTATACATCGTTCATAAAGTAAATGAGTGTATTTTGCTATCATCCATGACTCATTCATTTGTTGCATATATTATGTTGACTATAACAGGAGATGTCCCGTAAATGGCCGGATTTAGTGTACAGTAAATATCAGTAATGTCACAGCATGCATATCGAGGGAATTTAAATTGAACGCTCTTTGTTGTTGCAGACTGGAGAATAATCGACTATATTTGATTCACATAAAACCAATCACAATATTTTACTGTCCGCATTAACTATTTAAGTCGATGTGATATTGACATTAACACTGCCAGTCTGCCACGAACATGGTCATCGGTTCTCATGCATACCAAGGTTAATCACAGCCCGATTTCAACTGGCTTAAGTTAAATGATCGGTATTACCTAAGGCACCCATACATGGGATGGCCAGAGACAAATCGGCTTACAAAAGTCGCTCAAATCATGCAATCCCGAGACGAGACCTTCGCCCTCAGTGAAATACATTAGTACGGAACAAGTATTGACTAATACTTAGACCTGCAATATTGTTTCAGTATTAACGGTACTCAATCCGATCAGACGCTCCTAAATTACCATTTCTTTGGCTTCGGGGGTGATAATAACCACTTGATTTTAGAGTTATCCATCTTCATCCACAATATGTCCGATTGACCGCGTATTATTTTGACCACATCTCGAGAAATTAACAAACTTCAAAAACCGATATCTGATCACTCTGGGCTTTGATTGGTGGGTTCCTCGACATCGAATCAAATATTTTTTACCCCCGAAGCCAAAAAATGGTAATTTAGGAGCCTGATCGGATTGAGTACCTTTAACAGTTCCTGTCATATCTAAAAAAAACAATTCCCAGGTTTTGAACTGGTGGAACGTGATATCTAGGACGACGTAGCCAGAATATAGATTCGTGGTACGATTTAATCGAATTTTGACAATTTGTTTTTGTCGAATCACATGCGACGTCTATACTATCTGGCTAAATAATCTCAGGCAGAACATTATAAAACGACGGAAAAATCTCAATGATATAATTATATCGATGTACTATATTTGGTGTGTTAATTAACGTACCTATATCTAGAAGAAGAAGAAAAAACAAATAATGACACACTAAGACAGTCGCATCAATAATAAACATGTTTCACGTTTAATCATTAATGCGGTGCTCACCATTTTGCTGAACTACACAATAAAGAGGGTTTAATGTTTCTGTTCCCTAAAATAGGATCTTAAGAGCGTTTAGCTATGGATATGTTTTAATCTCTAAAACATGCGTTCACATGTTACTGGCGAGATGTGCATTATTTACAAAGTGTTAAGTGTAATATATATATACATATACACAAAAGAAGAAGAAGGTATACTGTTGTGAATTTCATGGCTAAACTTGTACTCGGACATATCCGTGCGAACTCCCGTAGAAACATTTAAAGGACGAATTTAGCCAATTAGGGGTTTGCAACTCATGCAGGCTTATGTTTGCGACTTTCGGGAAGTTGTCACATCCGACGTGTCACCATAACAGTAGCGCATATATGTGTGCGCAATCTATATACACTCGGGAATGTTGATGTACGACATATTAGATTGGAATTACGAATTCAGATAAGTAGGGGTTCGGCACATACATTCAACCAATGTTAGCAATTTTCACTTTAAACGTGAAACGTTTCATGGATGTTGTCCATGTTCTAATTCTTTATTCTCAACTTACCAGGCAACGGGAAATTAGAAAATTCCTGCAATCGCCATTATTCGTGTGGCGTAGGAATCGCGAAGATGCACAAAAGCATCCATCAGTTTTACGCTGAATACGAGCATAACAGTTAACGCTCTTTATTATATAGCTACCGCTTTTGAAGAAACACGCGTTAAAACTTTCTCTTTTGAAACTCGATATATGGCTGTCAAAATCTCCTCTTAAATTAGCACCATGTAATTATTTGTAGAAGATGTACCAATTGTGGTTTATTGTAGATCTTTAAATGCACACAAGACCTTCGCATTTGGGTAAATGTGAATACATATATAAGTCTGTTCGAACATCACCACTAAGAAGAACATGAAGAAATAGATAAACTTGTTCTTATATTCGCTATTGACAGTTCTTCAATAACGCAATTTCGCATGTTGAAATCATTGTTCCATGTATGTAAACAAAACTGTTATACTGATGTATCAACAAAGATTGCTAATCGTGTTGTAAGTTCAAATATTTTAGTGCTGAATATGATTTTCAGAATATTTGTCCAAGGCTTTGACCTTTACCGACCTGTTTTGATTAAACTTTGGTATCTTATTGGACTAATTGGACTTTTGTCGATAATTCCACTATAACAGTAATGATAACATAACAATGGTTTTGATATGCGAACTCTCTTTATTGTAGATCATGCCATGAATCTCTACTCTGGCTGACGCGCGTAGAGATCATATTCCACCAGTATACAAAACCTGGGAAACTCGGGGAATATAATTCTCAGTTATTATCTGTTCCTTAATAAT
Source organism: Siphonodentalium dalli (assembly GCA_032622095.1). Lineage (NCBI taxonomy): Eukaryota > Metazoa > Mollusca > Scaphopoda > Gadilida > Siphonodentaliidae > Siphonodentalium > Siphonodentalium dalli. The sequence continues at coordinate 78,793,050 of CP136065.1, forward strand.
ATACTTCACTGAAAGTCAGAACTCGAAATTGAATGTTTATCGTGACTTCTGTGAGCCGATATCGTAATAAACATTGAATCAATTACCAAGGAGAAATTCCATAATTGTACACGACGCAAGGCAAAATCGCTCACAAAATCACTTAATTTTTCGACTTTATAAGGTTCCCTGTCAAAACTTCAAAAAGTTTCAAGATTTTGTACTAGCGGAATATGATCTCTACGCAGAGTAGAGATTCGTGGCATTATCTTTATTGGAGAGTTATTGATAATGGTAAGAATGCAATCCATCCATGTTTGCATATACTTTATATTATGCCACATGAACCCATTTCTAATGCATTGGTCTCCTTCAATAGGGACTGTACATGTGCAGTAAATATAGCCATTTATGGGACCCTCCCGTATTATACCCAACAAAATATATACAAAAAAAATGAATGAATTTGAGCCACGGATTAGTGCAAAATACTCGTGTGCTCTGTGAACAATGCAAACAACATGGTAATTATAATGAAAATTACTCGAGTCATAAACTCATTTTCATTATAATAGCCGTGTTGTTTACATCGTTCATAGAGCATATGAGTGCATGTTACACTCACCCATGGCTAAAATTCATTCATTTGTTGCATATATTTTGTTGAGTATAATAGGAGAGGGTCCCATAAATGGCCGGATTTAGTCTACAGTACACCTTTAACATTCGACGATGGCGTTGTAATTACAAGAACCCGGACCACGTTACAGCGTCTTAATATGTCAAATTTGCGGGTTGTATTTCCAGATAACAAAACATGATATGGCCCATTGGAAATATCCGAATTATAACATAAATCACATATATTCTGCATAACCACCACCGAATAATAACATTCATCCCATATACTCTAAATAATCACCACCTGTGTTTCTCACAAAATTCCGACATAATTACCATTATCGGGGCATTAAGGTTGGTCAGACCGGGGGCTAAGATTAAAGACTCGGACAGATGTAAATATACTAATTTCTGAAGCACGGGATTACCTATTTCAGCGAGTGTATTGATGGATACGGCAGATTGTTGCAGTTGTTTGAATTTAGCTCAATGGAACATAACCAATTGTTGTACTTTGAATAAAGGGATGATATGATACAATTGATTGTGTGTGTTAATTGTATGTCCGTAGGTTACGGTTAATGGACTTTCAATAGGTTTGAAGAACATCAGCTGTTTGCCAGGGGATTTTATTTTCTTGTTTCTCGCTGACTCATCTCGGCTAACCTATTCATGCATTCGATAGAGTATTATGAGCAGAATTCAATGATACCTCAATTATACTAGAATACATATTACTTTTCTGCCACGTGTGCATATCCCAGACACCAATATTGAGTATTCATGTTCAAATATCTAATGTCTTAAATGTGTGATCTTCAATTGAACTTTTACGTAGATTCAGGTTATAAAACGAAGATTTTGAGTCGAAAAAATCAATGAAGCATATCCGTACTGGCACCCGAATTGTTAACATAGGGGGTCTGAGAATTTTTACCCGAAATTGTTTACATGATATACTCATGGTTGTTTTTTGTATAATATACCTTTTATATACACACACATATTACACAATAGATTTAAATTAATCTTAAATGTGAATAATTGGGGAAGTATTGTGAAAAATAATGTAATTTGCCACAATTTCCACCATTCAATTTGCACGAAAATTGCCCGAATTTGACCGAAAATATCTTCAATTTGCCCGCATTTTCAGCTTTCAAAACGTTTGGGGGAGCAGCAGTTTCTTCCACCAGAAATGTGACTACACAAGTTGTTAATTCAGTTCACATTAAATTTTATGCTGTAATTTGATAGATATAGAGGATCTCCAACTCGTTTTGTAATTAATAGGGATATAAGATTTTATTAAACGAGTTTGAAAAATTCTTATACCCAGTGAGAGATTGAGAGATAAGGAAATATGTAATGGCTTTTTAAATGATATAATAGGGTTTTCATATGTGATATAGAGAGATATATATATATATACATGTATAGCGAGCGTGAACAAGTTCTCAGTTCTGATTGAATTGATAGATAGATTTATTGACAGATTCGCCCACTGAGGCCGATGTCAAAACAATTACATAAACAAAATAAAATGTGGTTATAAATACAGTAACATAAACATATTAATTTTCAATGTTTGGTGATTCACACAGTTTATGTATAAAGAGTTGGACATGTACTATATGTTTTGGGTTCATCATTTATCAAGACGAGTCAGAATGTATGTTGGTCAGCCATATCATTAAATGTCTGACTGTTGTCCTTTATTTCTGGAAAGAAACGCATTCTTAGATTTTTATAAATAAAATGGGGCATCGAATAATGAAACGTTCTTTGTGTTCTACCTCAATACCACACGTTTTGGAAATTCGCTCACAAGCATGGGGAGGCAGGACAAAACTCCAGGATACGAGGCCCGGGTGGGTGGGTGCTGTCTCTGAGTGCCGATAGCAGATTTATTTCCAATGCCATCAGGGGGGGGGGGGGGGGTGAAAAAAAAGTTTTTTCCGGGAACGTATGCAAGGGTGGGTGGGTGGTTGATAGTACCAACAAATGTTTTGTTCCGCAACTCAAAAATATTTTTCCTGCAAGTCTTTTTGACTGTTTTTGCAATGAGTTTGGCTTAAAACGCCTCAAAATGTCAATATTAACATAAATGACAAATTTCATGATGATCAGACAAACAGTATAGCCTGTATCCCATGCTAATGGATTTAATTTTGAAATCCAAGATGGCTGCTGGCAGCCATGTTTTTTTTTACCGAATGACCCCAAAATGACTTGTTCGTATTTACATGTCAATGTTGACATCCATGCACAGAAATTAATATACAGCTGTTTACAGTGAATTTCCCCCAGCAAATCTCTGTTTTAGTGTTAAAAGGGGGGTGGGTGTCAAAAAATGGTCGGAAAAAAACTGCCGAAAACGGAAAAACATTTGGACACAGGGTGGGTGGGTCACAACAAGGGCCGAAAGTCAAAAATCAGCATACGTGCCTGCAAATTTTTTCCGACTCCCCCCTGATGCCATGTGAATTTTACCCAAACCCATGTTTAAAGATAATTTATGACTAATAAAATGATATTAAATGTACAGGCTTATAGACTGGACAAATATCGAGCATTACTCAAAAGAAGGGTCCCGCTTCTTCAGAGGAAAAGGAACAAAATTGCACTGAAACAATTTTCATCAGTTATCATTTCTATTTTTGACCATCAATTACAACGCTGACTTATTTTATTCCTCTGGTGCTTTAAATGGTATGAGTATTGTAAGATAAACATATCTGGGACCTACCGATATAATGGATTATTCTATTCAGTTATAAAAGTATAAATTGGAATTGTCTATTAATCTGTCAGAGGAGTGTTCAGGTAATAAAAGCAGACGACAGATAAGAAAACAGATAATACAAGAGCAGAATTATTCATATTCATTCGTGGGAAATGTTCAGATAATAAGTTCAACAATCGACCTATATAATGTTATGGTCGTTTGTTTAACTGATTATCTGAACCTTACGTAAGGGATAACTACTCATCAGTCAGTGAGTATTTCGTATAGAAAGGGTTAGTCAGACAAACTGCAGTTGCAGAGTGCAGAGTCTCGCCTCCCGTGCTCCCATCCAGCAATATAATCCATTGTCGCACTTATACGTCGCGATCTCCGATGATTTCTGACATGCACGTCCGTTTCCGAGTTTGACAAATAGGCAAATGATAGCGTTCGTACAAAAATGAGAACCTGGAAGCGGCACTTGACCGCTGCCTTTCTTCCTAAGTCATTTGTCTGTTTCTATCCACGGAAGCAATCTTGATAGGAACTCCACTCGACAGACTTATAATAGGAAAGACAACGACGTCTTGATCGCTATCAGTGTTCCAATATTCCCTCAATGACTCTTGTCTGTATAGACGATCTCAGCATTATAATGGACTAGCACCCATCGGCTTCAATGACGACCCATGCTTATATGTTCATGAACGGCGCGAGAATGTTACATTGGAGAAAATATGTTCCGTATAGGATATTCCCCGAGCTGTCGGGTATTCGGAAAAATAATTCCCCCGAGGCGTACAGCCGAGGGTTTTATTTGGACGATTGCCCGACAGCGATGGGGATATATGACTTAAACTACTTAAATGGCTGGGGTTTAAATTATTATACCTCACATTAAGATACTCTGTTAATTCCCAATTGGAGCCTATTACTAATTTCGCCAATGTTTCCATCCCGTGAACATTGCGGGTCAACAAGTTTGTTCAATGTTTACTGCTCAGACCGAAACTCCAGATGTAACTCACGGAAATATCCGAAGATGACGTTTTTTAATGTAACAGTGAACGTGTATGGTGTTCCAGAGCAGTAGTCATTATATACAAACGCAAAGCCTACACTGTCAATTTACCATTCAAAGATAGAATGGGTACGCGGTACATGAGCTGTGCTCAACTAACCAGGTTGAACATGAATATCACCTTGTTATGAAGGGTCCTGCTTACCAAGATTTACGCGAACAATAGTTAACACAGTTAGCCAATGCTTTTCCTGAGTTTTTAGACCTTTCAGATTTTGATCATTTTTTATTTATAATGAGTAGTGTAAAAAAAAAGGAAACCATCAATACATTATACGACATGATCCGATCCTTCTTCACCAAAATATAAGCAAAAGAGAAACAGTTGAATTTAGAAGAGACGCTCAGGCTAAAGTGCCACAATAAGCGAGATCACTAAGTCGCTACCATATTGGATCCATCCAGTCCCCATTCCGCGGTTTTGGTGCTACAGGGCAAAGTTTTAGAGTAGCATTCCATATCATGAAGTTTTGAATATTCGTGAATTCCATATATGGAATTCATGAATATTCAAAATCTCCATATATGGAATGCTACTACAGAACTTGGGCTTGTAGCACTGAATGCGAGGAATGGGGCTGGGTGGATCCAATATGGTAGCGACTCAGTGATCTCGCTTACACTGAACATATGTACCGTGAATTTCATATATGTATATAAATAATTATATATTAATGTAATGTATATTAAAGTAATTTAATTTATTTATTCGTCATTATTATCATTGTGCTACTGCCCATTGGGGTGCATTGCAATAAACATATTGTATCTTGTACCTTGCACAGATATATACGCCTATAAAATCCAAGATTTAGTTAGCAGAACATTTATGATAAGTTTATATTAAAAGTATTCTTGCACAATTTTAGACCTTGGTTTTCAAAACACCATATTCAGTCACAACTCGAGGGACATGTATATTCGGTTTATTACAACAAATTATTACCTTACCTGGGAACATTGCGGGTAGTCTCCCCTGGAACTAATATCGATCTCCATCGACTCCCTCATTGGTTCACCGGGGAGACAATACACAGTGTTCCCCTGAGGCCCAGTCATCATTTTTATATTATAGGTTTCCAATGGCGACCCATGCTTACGATTACTGATAAGAATTGCGAATATGGTACTATGTCACTAGAGTTTGTGTTCTTTCGATATATCAGTTGTCGTTTTGCCATATTCGTAGTTACGATTACGGTTAACGGTTTACGATTACAGTATTTATTCCATGTATAATACAATATAACTTACAACATATCAGAATATAACATCATGGACCGGATTCGACTTCGAGCATGTTTCGAGAAGCCAAGGGTGTGCTCTGAGCTTTGGATGATATACTCATTTCAACAACTGACTATGACCTGAGAACAACACACTGAAGTACAAATTAATCACGACAAACAGAACCATATCACCTTACTGAGTGGCAAGAAGTTTTAACTGTTTTCTTACAAACGGACTCGTGGTAATCAATTCTGCAAAAAAAGGATTCTTGGACCGACTATTAACAATTCGTAATTCTTATCAGTATATAATAGTTCATTGGACACCTTTAGAACAATGAACTATTACCAGCTGTAAGAAATACGAATAGTTAATAGTAGTCGTAAATTGTTCAGACGGTCCAGAAACATTTTCGCAGAATTGACAACGGAAGGTCCGTTTGTGATAAAATAGTGCCGTTCAAAATTCTTGCCATTCGCAGTCAGGTGATATTGTTCTGTTCGCCGTTATTATTTTGTATTTAATTATGTATGTCAGGTCATATAAGTGGATGGCTCGACGATAATGCTCGTAAAGCTCGCGTGTCCATGCTTATAGCATCTCGAAACCGTAATCGTAACTATACGGATATGGTAACACGACACCCAATGTAAAGAACACATATTTAGTGACGTTTACAGTACCCTAGTCGTAATTTTTATTAGTAGTAGTTCATTGTGCGATAGGTGTCCATTGTTGTGCCCATGTCCTCAAATAATATGAAATTATTGTTTAACCCTTTCTATATACAAAACGGATTCTCACAGTCAGTTAAAAAGTGTGCGGAATGGTCTATTATTCATTTGGGGGGGGGGGGGATGTTATGGTGATAAAAGCAGACGACAGATAAATAAAAGTGCAGAAGGAGCCCTATCTATTTGGGGGAAATGTTTATATATTACATTAACATTTCGTATGTGATAACTGCTCGCCAATGATGCTTTAGTGTAGACACAGGCACAGATACATTGGGGCGCGCAGCTATGTATTACAATGATACCCATGTCGTTTCTTTACACAAAATGCGACTTACCCTGACATGTTCCGATTTTATGATCGATGGACATGACGGATATGACGCGAACATCCGGGTAAGTGATGGCCACGTGGTGTGACGGTGTGTCGTCTGCGGATTTAATATGCAGTTATTCTGATTGGTGATCTGAATTATCGCCTCTTCGTTGCGATGTTTCTCGGGAATGTCGCATCAACACCGAATCATTGGTGTGCAATTACGTGGAAGGACGATGTTGTGGAGTTGTGTCGTGTGTCTTGGTGAATAATTGAACAGGTAAAGTACGTGAAGTATCCGTCCGCAGAACAGCTACATCACACAGGGAATTGGTCCATCCCGCAGCGATCAGTGGACGTACACGCCCAGTATAATCACCCCCCCCCCCCCCATGTACGTGGTATCGCCAACCCCGAAGGTATCGCCAAACCAGACTGAATGGGAAAGTCATTTTCACGTATTATGATATGGGAATATGTTTGTTTCTCATCGTAAAACTGACAACGAACAACGTATGTGTACGTCCACACAACGCAAGAGTATTTACCCACCCGCTCTCAGTCAGTTCTCTCAGATCAAACCATTTAATAATTTTTGCGAATATTTTCAATAGTGATTTTGCTTTTGCTCACTCAAATTTTCGAGAACATCCATCCACTAGTATAGTTCCTGGCCTTCTACGCTGCCAAAACAAATGCCGGTATATAGCTGAATCTGTTAACGAACATAGGATTGAACAGAATTTAAAAAAATCAGTGTCATTCTCAATATGCGCGCGATATGGAGGGACCACTATCGGTCCAGATAGATGTCAACGTCGCAGACCAAAATGTCACTAAAAGCGGGTCTTCTGTGCAGTAATATGATGGAGTTCTGATGAGTTTTCGCGTGTTTTTATGTGTATCTGAGACTGATCAATTGGACTGCGAATGTCATCTGAAATGCGAATCCATAACATGTTCGAAATATTGTGTGGATATCTATTATGAATGGATTTTTATTGAAATTAATTGAACATCCATCTCAGCAATCAAATTTGCGATTTCAAAAAGGTGAATGAATGATAACGTGATGCCTCGATCAAACGCACGTGAATGCTGTCGTTCGTATGCAGCTAACCGGATATTCGTTTAGTATTAACATACTTGGGGTTTGTATATAGACCGCACATGCAGGACGAAACGCTACGAAGTATCAACGATTTATTATAATTATGTTATTTTACAGACTTATGATTCGTTCCCACTCGAGTAGACCGTTACACGACAATGAAACCGAATCATCTTATCGAATTATACAGAAATCGTACCGCTACAAATTATACAATGTCTGGCTTTTTCAAGAGTCATCAGATAATATTGTGACGACGATTCTATTTTAACCCTACACATCCATATACACATATGATCACAACGTATTATGTGCGGCACACATGTGTGCCTTCTCATCCGGATGTCGATGGGCCTGTCACCTCTTCATTGTGTCTATGTAACACATGTGGTCAGCATGGGCTTACCAAGCTACAACACCACGTATAAACAATATTAGACTCAGAATTTATTCTCCAATCGGCGGACGTGTTCGGTATGACACAGTATAAATATTAGTACACAATACATATATGTACATACATATGTAATTGTGGCACATGAAAACAATATATATCATGCGTGTTGTTGGTTGGTTTTGTTGTGGTGGGGTATAGGGGGTGTGCATGTGGCTTTTCGTGTATTTCGCTGTATGGACGCACGTGTATGTTGGTTTGGGCGTCAGGCTGGGGTATTCGTTCGTAATTGCGAGTTGGTTGGGTTAGGTTTTGGTGCATGGGGTGGAGTGGCTGGCATCCGGATTTGAGTGGTGTAACGTATACATAATGCGCTTGTCAATACAGCATTGAAAGTAATGACACAAAGCAATTAACAGTTACATGTAAGAACCCAGAATCGTCCTTTGGTTATTGATTTACCCTGTGGGTATATACACACTATATATAACATACTTACTGGTATTGGTAATATACACTTCACTGTGAAACACGTTTATAGGTTCATGATTGTTATCTACACATGTAAATTACACTATAGTTTAGAATTTTTCTAATTTAGCTCTAGGACCACGTGCAGTGGGCATAGTATTTACATAAGACTTTACTATGTTATCATATAGGTTGTATATACTGTAATTAATATGTATGTTAACAGATCTTATCAGCGGTCTCCGTCTGAGCATGAATTTCAGAGTTTGGTATATGATTCTAACCAAAATTGTTATGGATGTTCAGCGTCACGATTGTAATGTGGATTAGTGAGGATAAATTAAGATTCAATTATGTTTAAATTCGTTTTATTCCTCGTGCTATATTCTCAAACCGGAAGTAAACATTACCATGTACATAACGTATATCACATACCAGAATACACCATGGGTACATTTCACATACCGTAACATACCATAATATCCCCCCTCACAAATCTAAACGACTAACCGGCTTCACAATTCTATACCTGATCTTGTTCTCAAAAATGGAACATCATTTATATGTTGCTGCTCTAACATAGGCTGCACATTTGCTGAGATTGGAATAGCTTCAGTTTGATCATTACAATTATTATACAAACAAGTTTCATCAAGAGTATCAAATTGGTCCTCAATTTCTTCCGGCTCTGACTCAATATTTGAATGACTACAATTTGACAAGTACTGAATTGCGCCTGTAATTACCGACAGGTGTAATGACAACATAAGACCGAGGTTCAGGACATTTTTGCAATATTTCACCATGGCGCTTTAAGTCTTTACTGAAAACTCTTTCTCCAGTGGCTAACTTTGGTTGAGCTCGAGCTTTATGCTTTTTATAATAATCCTGCTTTGACCTAATCATATTCTTGTTTTCAATAGCTCTGAGCTCTTTAAGTTCAAGTGTATGAGGAAGAAGTTGCTCTTGGGCCACTGGTAATGTTGTCCTTATCTTACGCCCAAACAACATATCTGCTGGGCTATAGCCATTAGCGAGAGGTGTTACACGGTACGCCAATAAGGCCAAATCTTTATCCTTTGACTTTTTCAATAACCTTTTATCAGTCCTAACTGAAATCTCTACCTCCCCATTAGACTGACTGTATTAACAACTACTTGTAATATGGGAGAATCCGTATGAGTTTGAAAATTGTTTGAATTCTCCAAATGAGAACTGAGGACCATTATCAGATCTTAAGATATCTGGTATCCCGTGTCTTCCAAAATTGCTTTTCAAGTGGCAAATAACATTTGATGACTAAATAAACGTTCCAAGATTCACAATTTCAATATAACGAGAATAATAATCAACAACAATCATATAATTATCACCATGCAAATAAAATAAGTCCACGCCCAACTTTTTCCATGGACGATCAGGAAATTCTGAAGGAATCATTGGTTCAATTACAGCTTGACGCTCATGTGCACAAATAGGACATCTATACACTAGGTCTGAAATCTGACCACTCAACTCAGGCCACCAAACATAACATTTTGCTCTTTCTCTACATTTGACTATACCTTGATGGCCTTCACGGATGAAGTCTAAAACATCCAATCTCAATTTACTTGGAATAATAACTCCTCCTCCCCTCAGCAAAAGATCATCAGTGCAAGAAATTTCAGCTCTGAATGGATAATAGGCTCCGAGTTAACCATTTAACAATGATTTGTCGGGCCATCCTTGATTACAGTACTCAATTAACTTTGAACAAATAACATCTACTGATTGATCAGTCTGAATCTTTACCATATATGGGCTTTTAATTGGCAGTTGCTCAAAAACACTGTTGACATATGCGTCTACTTCGTCACAAAATCGCTTACTGTCCTTGTTGTTGACCAATTTGAGTGGAGCTCTAGACAAAAGATCTGAGATAATTAAATGTTTCCCAGGAATATGAGATATTTCAAATTTGTATCTCATTAAGCGAATTCGAAAACGTTGAATTCTAGGTGTCAGCTCATTCAAATCTTTCTTACCCAACAAAGACACAAGTGGTTTTGAGTCTGTTTCTATTTGAAAACTTGGCATTCCTATCAATAAATGAGAAAAAGTTTAACACGCCCATACAATGCCGAGAGCCTCTCTTTCTATGGGAGCGCAATTTGATTCAGTCCTGGTTAATGAGCGTGAGGCACAAAACACAACTCTAAATTCTCCATTCCGTTGTTTTTGACTTAAGTTAGCTCCAATTCCCATTAACGATGAGATTTTGGTTTCTAGATTTGGGTCATATAAAGCCAGACAAAGTGAATGTGAACAAATAGCCTTAATACTATTGAATTCTTTTAAATGATTTTCATCCCAATTCCAAGAGTTATCTTTTTTTAACAATTCACGGATTGGAGCACTTATGTCTGATAAATCAGGTGAAAATTTGGAAAGTTGTTACCATACCAATAAATCTACGTAAATCTTGTACTTTCTGTGGTTGCGGCATTGCATTGCTGCTAATTTCTTAGGATCTGCCGTTATTCCAAACTCAGAAACAATGTGACCCACAAATTTAACTGCTGACCTACTTATTTCACACTTGTTTTTATTAAGCATCATGTGGGCCTTTTCCAACCTCTGCAGAACTTGCTCTAACCGACTATCATGCAATTTCTGACAGGGAGCATGAACCAGGACATCGTCAAATATCACTTCAGCACATTCAATGTCATCTAAAGTTTGGGCATGCTCGGGTGCTGATGTGATTCCCATAGGGAGCCTCTTAAATGCATATCTACAAAATGGCGTTATAAATGTAGTGAGAAATTGAGATTTCTCTGTTAAATTTATCTGGTGAAAATATGAATTTGCATCAAGCTTACTGAAAACCTTAGACCCAGGTAATCTGCTTTGCTTAACACTTCATTCATTACTGGGTATTGTATATTTCTCAGTGTGCACAAACTCATTCAATTTTGAATAGTCAACGCATATGCGAACATCAACAATATTATGTTGTTCATCATATTTTGGAACAGGAACCATTGGCGCACACCATTTTGTAGGCTCATCAATTTTGAAAATAACATTGTCTTTTTCAAGGGACTCTAACTTCTGTTTAATTTTCTTATACAATGGTATTGAAGCAACTTTCATGTGTGCGTTCACAGCATATGGAATTGCATTATCATGCAATTTAAGGTCACAGTTACCTTCCAATTGCCACAACCCTTGGAGTAATTTTGGATGTTTATTTTCAACGCAGACATTGTTTACGATTTTCACAATTTCTAGAGCAGCTATTGCCGGTTTCCCCAACAGCGATTTTGTGCACTTTTTTACAACATAAAACATCTGTTTTGACTTCATTGTGCTGGTCCTGAGATTAGCTGAGAACTGTCCAACACAATCTAGTTTGGAATTGTTTGCAGAAAACAGTGCTTTATCGGCTGGTTCTAATTCAACTGTGAGTTCACGAGAGATTTTGTCTGGAATGATGCTAACATCTGCACCTGTGTCGATTGTGAATTCAATGCCACGCTTCTTGAGTTTCAGGTTAATATTCCAACCTTTATCGTTATAGTCTCGTTTCGTGTCTGGCGACTCAATTTTTCCAATGAAAGCAAAGTTTGCATTTTCTTCGGTTTCGCTTTCTGATGACGAATCGGAACTTTCGTTTTTCTCTCTTGTTTCAAAAAGTGGATCTTTGCGCACTCCTCTAATACATGTATGTGTAGTGACACAAAATTTGGCACAGTGTCCCCGAATCGAACATTTCGCACACGCCGTGTATCGAGCTGGACAAAATCTTTTTGGATGTTGGTCCTTATTTCCACAGCGACCGCACCTTGGTTGGTGAAGATTATTATTTTCAGCACTGGTTGTTTTGTATTGTGGCCTCGGTTTTGTCTTTTTAGCCACACAATCAACATTGACTTTCGATATGCTGTCTTCCTTGTCTTTAGACAGGATAGAATGTTCACATTTTATTTGTTCATTCAAACGTGCCGCTTGTTTAGCTTTATTGAGTGTAAGTTCACTATCCATTTGGAGTTTTTGTTGCAACTTGAGATCTCTTATACCAACAACTATACAGTCCCGTATGAGTTCTTCCTTGAGAATGCCAAGTTACAATGCTCGTCAGTTAAATACAAGCATGTTGTTAATTCTTCCACTGATTCACCTTCTTTCTGGACACACTTGTTGAAGATCGCTCGCTCATATATTATATTTCTACGAGCAATAAAATGTTCTTGAAAACTCGTTTTCACTACTTCATATGTTGGCCATGGTTGTTGGGGCTGCCCATCCTGTGCCTGAAGTGCCTCAGGAAGGGTTAGACTATTTAGTATGTCCTCAGCCCCCTCGCCCATGAAGAATATAAGACTGTTAATTTGTTTTGGTCCGGTTTTTCGGCTATCCCACTCGCCGATCTGTATTGCTCGAATCGTCCAATCCAAGATTCCCATTCTCCAATTTGAACGTGAATTCAATGGGTGGTTTAATTTTGTAGGTCGCCATCCCACTTCTGACACCATGTAATGTGGATTAATGAGGATAAATTAAGATTAAATTATGTTCAAATTCGTTTTATTCCTCGTGCTATATTCTCAAACCGGAAGTAAACATTACCAAGTGCATAACGTATATCACATACCAGAATCCACCATGGATACATTTCACATACCGTAACATACCATAACAACGAGGACTTTCAAATCGTATTGTTCGCAGATTTAGTTTTCGGCTTGTTCGGTTCTATAATTATTATTACAGGGACCCTCTAGCCACGTCCCTGCTAACTCATGATTTACACTGATTTAATGTTTCCATTCGTTGTACAGTTCCGGGCTTATAATATCGAATAACACAGAATACATGTATACTATTAATATGATATAAGCACAGAAAACACAAACAAACATACACGTTTTCGCCCTTGCACTCTCACCCTAAAGATGGTCCATGTGCCGGCCTGTCCGAATGATAATGGGGATATTTTCAAGCAGAAACGGTCAAAATGCGAAGTATGTCATCCGCATCTTTGACATCCCAAATCTGGTTTGGCGACATCTCATCGCAGGATCGATCTGCGGCTTTGACCCCCGAAATGATGATGGGTACCCCACACTTGGTCGCAGATAGTATTTTTTCGAAACCGCGCTGTAGGCCAGACACTGTTATGGTTAATTAAACATATATTTTTCTATTGATACACGCTTTATCCACCGTCAAGGGCTGATAGTTATGTTTCAAACCAACTACCTAACGTCACAATGTGTCTACTATTTGTGATAAAATCGGAAATGAGCCGGAATTTCCATTAAATTTATTGGGGTGAGAGCAAGCTATGGTCGCTATCCCATTGGGGGAACATTCCGATTAACGAAATTATGTTTTGAGTAGTGGATATCAACATTCAACTGGGATATATATAGTTCATATGAGGGAAGATATGTTCATTTATCAAAACCGCATGGTCTGGTTTGGCAATACCTTCGGGTTTGGCGATACCACATACACGGGGGTGATAATAGTAACCACATTATTTCCACCATATCATCGTGAGCCATCGACAAAATTGGCATGTGTAGCTCATGTGTAACTCAGTTGTAACTCGGGTGTAACTCAGGTGTAACCCGGGTGTAACTGTACTTTTGAAGATGCCTTGTCTGATTTGATACCATAACAAAACCATGCATACATGAATGTTGTACGCTTCTATACCAAAACATAATTACATCACATCCATGTGTCCATTAACCCTTTCATGACGGGAGCTGCGCTGGTGCAGCATTAAAACCCCTTACCATTGCATTCTCGTATATACGCGAGTCTCTCATATGGGACCTCGCATATGTAAGAGAATGCACTGGCTTACAAGATCAAAGTAAATATTGGTAGGCCAATGCATTATCTTATATATGCGGTACTCGCATATATAAGAGACTGCATTGGCACAGGGTTTTCGCAAAATTTCAGAAAGCTCCAGTCACGAAAGGGTTAATATGAGGTTTTGGTGACCTGATATCGAATTCCATAAGAGGTTGAACACGTTTTGAACTTGTGTCACCTTTGCAAAAATTCTAATGATCGTATCTAGTCCTGGTTGACAAACGAAATATCAATGTTACGATAAACGGAACTATATTGCTGTAGTTACTAATGATGTACAAACGACTATTACGTTCTCCGTGGCGGATTTGTTGTTTCTGCAATTCATTTGTGTCCTATTAAGGTCCGGAATTGTCGTTTCTGCAGCACACAGATGTACAAACGATGTTCCGTTCTCCGGGCCGGATTTGTCATTTCTGCAATTCACTGGTGTATATACACACGACTGTTCCATATTATGAGTCGGATTGGTTATTCCTGCAGCATACGGACGTACAAAGGACTATTCCCTGTTATGGTCCGGAATTGTCATTTGTGCAGTTCACTCAATTAGAACAGTACTTCCCTTCCGAACGATTTATTGTTACACAGAATCCATATCGGAAATTTCCTTCCGAGTTATGGCAGTCTAAGTGTATGCTTCGCGCCGACTTATGTTGAATTAGGAATTATTTTAGCAGCTTCTCCTATTTACCTACCAGAAATCGATGCAACTCTCCAGCTTCGAGACTCTTTAATTTCTATCTCTGCCGCTCCTCTCTAAACACAATATTGTCTTAGGAAAATCATATTGCGTTGCCGATGTGCGTCTTCTGACGGTGAACTATTTGTCAGCGCCGCGAAAATTATCCCCTTAGGTGAGTCAGAATAGCATCTATACGTTCGTTATACTCCAGAGAATGGTTGGTTCTGAAACGTTCCTAACGAGGCGAAGTTTACCCACGGTTCCATTTCTTTCGTAAGAAATTCAAAATCCTATTTCTTGTGGCCGTTATATATGACCTTCTTGTGTTCTTCTTGACTTATTGTAGAATCGGTCCGAGATTTTCAATACCTCTGCCCAAGTTTAAGGTAATAGCCCTGCATGTTGTGGATCTGAATTGTCATTTATGCTGTAATGGGCTTCAATTCCTATCTATGCATGAGCTCATCTCTATAAACACAATATTGTCTTCGAAAATCATATTGCGGCTGCTGATGTGCGTCTTCTGACGGTGAACTATTTGTCAGCGCCGCGAAATTATCCCCTTAGGTGAGTCAGAATATCATCTATACGTTCGTTATACTCCAGAGAATGGTTGGTTCTGAGACGTGCCTAACGAGGCGAAGTATACCCACGGTTCCATTTCGTTCGTAAGAAATTCAAAATCCTATTTCTTGTGGTCGTTATATATGAGATTCTTAGCTTATTGTAAAATCGGTCCGAGGTTGTTCAATATCTCTGCCCCAGTTTAAGGTAAAGTCCTGTCTGAAGTTTACTGGTGTGCTATCGACTGGCCCTGCTGTGGGTCTGAATTGTCATTTATGCTGTAATGGGCTTCAATTCCTATCTCTGCCGCTCATCTCTAAACACAATATTGTCTTCGAAAATCACGTTGCGGCTGCCGACGTGCGTCTTCTGACGATGAACTATTTGTCAGCTCCGCGAAAATTATCCCCTCAGGTGAGTCATAATAGCATCTATACGTTCGTTATACATGTACTGTAGAGAACAGATGGTTCTGAAAGATGCGTAACGAGGTGCAGTTTGCCCACGGGTCTGTTTCTTGTTACGAAATTCAAAATCCTATTTCGTGTGGCCATTTTATGAGTCTTGTGTTCTTCTTGGCTTATTGTAGAATATGTCCCAGTTATACAATACATCTGCCCCATGCAGTTTAAGGAAAAGTCCTCACTTCAGTTCACTGTTGTCCTATCGACTGGACCTGTTATGTGTCAGAATTGTCATTTCTGCAGTAATGAGCTTCAATTTCTATTTCTGCCCATCCTCTGAATATTGTCTTGGGAAAATCATATGCGTCTTCTGGCAATTGAACTTTTTGTCAGCGTCGCGAAAATTATCCCTTTAGGTGAGTCAGAATATCATCTATATATAACATCGTTATACTCCATAGAATGGTTGGTTCTGAAAGGTGCGAAGTTTTCCCACGGTTCCGTTTCTTTCTTGTAAATTTCATGATTTATGATAAGCATTGAATTTATCACAAGAGAGTTCTGAATTCAGCATCTCTCTGTACACGTAGACGAAATAACATTGCTGTTCTATTATCATTTTGGGCGAACGACAGCCGAAAAAAAACTAGGATCCTTTCTACGACAGACCAATATCAGACGAAAACAGGACCTCCAGAGAAATTAGTTTTAAATCCGATTTTTTTGTGGGCGGGATTCTTGTATTTTTCTACCGCGCTTTCTGCAGAATATATCTAGCGTTTTAATGTCTTTCTCTCCGTGTAAGGTTAAGATCATGGTGGAGAGAAAATATATTTACATGTACATAACCATATCAGGACCAAGGACGCAAAAACGTTATAAATGTTGGGCACAAAGAAACTACTATCGGGAGAACGTGGAACTCTCAATCAGAAACCCTCGAAAGCATTTAGGGTGAAATATGATTTACACGATGTCTTCACAACATACTTTACAAATACCTTCCCTTCTATAAATATGTATGGAAAACGATATGGTTCGCGATAAAATTCTTGCTCATGACAATGCCATATGGAAATCAACCATGTTATCAGATCAAGAACTGTCAATATTTTCTCAATTCCACAATTCTCTATATATGTCCCCACTGTGGCATGCGTGGAAATAACAACCTTCATATATCTTCCTGCTTATTGCGCGTTTGTTGGCTCACACCGCCTATATAGGAACAAAGGTAAATGCCGCAAATGTGGACTGGTATATGAATGTCTTATATACAACATGTATTTGGTGACAGTGACTCTTGCTGGTATAAGGAATATCGTATGGTTTGATGTTAGTAGCGAGTTTGCGATTTCAAACCGGTACCGGTACGGGTACGCGTACGGGTAGCTACCCGTACCGGTACACGTTTTGTAATCGCAAACTGTTTTACGGGTAGAATTCATCACATCGACTGGTAATGTATGGTGAGCCAACTGCAACAAAAAGGATATTATAATATAGATAGATTGTTATTAGCATTCGCTTTATTGGCCGACGTTATACTTACCGTTATGGATTGTTGGAAATTTGTATTTAGATTAGATGGGCGGGCCTCAGGATAATCAGTTGCTTTCATCAAGGACGCGGTGGCAGTTGGAAGGGGTTGGTGCCTTTCTTTCACTCATCTTGATAACATTTTCAACAATTGGATTATACAAGTCATAGACCGATCGAGTGTTGATTATAAATCGGTTGGAATTTTCAGACTCAGAAAATAGATTATGATAGCTCAAATATACAATTACGTTAAATTTTCCAACCAATAATCGGTATAAAATGTATTGTTTTAGACCCATGAAGGGTCTAATAATGTCGTGCATCTACTTTCAGTCAGATATAAGACCGAATTAGTCCTTTATTTTAGTCAGGGAATATTTAGTCATATTAAGTAATCTTTGGTTTGGAATCTCTCAACAGATCGAAGGGTCGGGGCAAGGGAATATTTATCCCAAGAATTGGGATTTTTGTCGGGATCTAAACCCGGTGGTATAGGTTTGAAAAATTAAACTTGGTAGCATAAAAGGTGTTAAAATGTAGTCTGTTTATTTTCATGTATTGAATAAAGAGTGTTTGCGAAACTCAGAAAACAGCTGAAACTCGTTCTGATTATGCTTAGATTTTGTAGAGTATGTGTAGTTATTTCGTGCCTTTAGCGACCAATATTATCCCCGCTACAATATACACAAGTATGTTGTGGTTCAAATGCCTCATGTCCGTTCAGATGGTAAATATATATTAAAATGAGAAATCAGTCCCCACCTATATACGATAAAGTAACTAAACGGTTGTATTCAAATGCACAATGCATAGATAAATCCACGGTATATTGATTCCCTTGTACAACGGGTTGACACAGGGACGTGACGACAGGGGTGTCTCGCCCCCAACTTTGGTAAAATGTTCAACTGTTGGAAATGTGATATACCTGAAACAACATTTGTTGGAAATTTCAGACCAACAATAGGTTGATATTGTTCTCGTAGTTTGATTTTCCAAAAAATTATTACTGGAGAATTTGTAGTTTTTAGACTAACATTTGCATATTTTCCCTAATATTAGTAAACAAATTGGACTGAAATGGCTATCAGAAACTGTTGGAAATATTTTCCAACCTTGGGGGGGGATGTCAGGTCTCAAAATTTACAACAATTGGACAGTTTGATGCCAGTCTGCATGGATGCTAGGATTTAGCAAATTTCATGTTCAGATTTTAAAAATATCTCACACCGGGCCGAACCATGGTCGATCCGGTGTGTCCCGGTCCCTCCCCAGTGGCCGTCAGAAACTGATAATTAATTTAAGAAAATACAAATCTGAGTGAATTTGCATGGCGTTAGACCACTAGATATTAGGATTTTTCAGGCTCAATTCTACACATTTTTTGTACTGCATTGTCGACCCAGTGGATTACGCCCCCCCCCCCCCCCCGACTAGTGACAAAAAGACGACTGAATTATTTAGAATATGCTACCATCCAGGCGGTTGTGAGGGACCAGTTGGGAAAAGTCAAAGCCCAACCCGGGGGGGGGGGGGTGCAAATGGAATTACGTGCAAACTTGTGAATGTGATATGGTTCAAGGGGTGTAGTAAGAAATTCGAAGGTGGACACCCTCCTTACGCGGAGACCATATATAGTCACGTCCCTGCAGTGGGTCGAGACTGTATCTATATATAGCACTATATACCCACTCTATTAACGACAACCGGTCATTAATGCGTGAAAAAAATTCGAGAATTTGAACATAAAACCTGGCTTAAAATGGCAACATTATCAATGATGTTTGCTCATGACATCTTGCAATAAATAGGTTAACGCATAGCTGACTGGAAATTCATGTAATTCATGAACCTTTGAGTGAGAAAATCGTAGTGAAAAGTTACCGGTCAACATCAGCAGGACACATCTACCCGTTCCAAATCGCCATCGCTTTATGAGCTGCATTGAAAGTACACAAGAGACCGTGACGAGGTTCACCGATTTACCCGTACCCGTTCCCGCGTCGGACGGGTATCGCAAACTCGCTATTGACAACTCGGCACCGAAACATTCATGTTACTAGATGACCTTGAGCCTTATCAACACTATTGGGTTGCTATCTCGGCCACCCTCCGTTAGAAGTTTCTTGTGTGCCCCATACCGATGAATTAGTCTTCTCACGTTTATCAGCAAATATTTGGAAATTCTACCATCTAGATACCGGTTAGTATCGCTATGTAAATTATTACAAGGGCACCAGAATTCAATACCCTTTGACTAAAGTTTACATCCTTATATAAGTATACAGGATCAACCATACGATTGAGAATTTATATATGTATACCATGCACTATCGTGACTTTGTATATTTCATAGACTACTGTGTGTTTTCTCTTTCAGATATCTTCTGCAAATATGTTATATATAGTATTTTGTCAATCTTCGATCTCAGAGGATAATTCATTAATTAAAGAATATATACTAATTAGGTCAACAGTCACACCATATTCAAATAATTAGTCCACCTGCGGCATGGGGTGGGCCTTTATAAGTATTGATAAGTTTATTCACCATATATATAGAGTGGATGTATTTGCATGGAAATAGTAGTCAAATCATGTATGAATGCGACGGAATGTCTCTGTGCAATTTTCCTTCTATGTTCAAGTGGTTCAATGTTAAAATGTGTTACCGTTGTAAACACGCTAGAGAACTTCGTAACTAGTAACTTCGGCATTAGCTTACAGATGCGATAAGCATTGGTGATGGATATATAATGCTTTTAAAATAGTTACATACGTTAACTCCACCATACACAGAAAGAATATTATATTATAGACACAATTTGTTCTTATACCAATCATAATTATTGCGTAAATTGCATTGTCATGTTAGTAATATGTGTTATGTACACAAACGCCATGTTATGTAAACAAACAGTACGTAAAGAGTATGTGATAAGCAAAACACTCAACGCCGGAGATACCCCACTGCGGAACTTTGGTTACAAATACCACCAAGTTGTTTACAACATACCAGTATTATAGCGCTCGCTGTCTACGCCTCTCAAGATTTAGGTGTTGAATGGGTCACCGTGAATCACTCTCCTAAAAAAAAAATCGCCACGGTGTTGATTATTTTGCTTATCGCTCAGTATTTGTCTTATAAGCAGATCGGAAAATATGTTCGAAATAAAATACGTCGAAAATCATCGCTGGAAACAAAATTGACAGTATCATGTTGTAATTAGCAACGCGGATACATATAGGTAAACTTCTTCCCGATTCCGTAATCATGTTTTATTTATGAAAATAGGCAAGGTATAATAGCAATCCGATCACACAGGAAATAAAATGTGTGTTTACTTTTTGTGATGACACATGCATGGGTATTCCAGTTCGAACCGGCATCACAATATATGGAATTCAAAATGAAGAAAATATATAAATTTCCAAAATCGAAATATAATATCTCTGAGTGTTGAAAGGTGGGTACCTCGAATCAGATATATTTCAGCCCCGAAACCAAAGAAATGGTAATTTATTGGGGTGTTAATGATTCGGATGACCTCCGTGATATGTATTGCTGTTAAAATAATCACATCCGTTAAAACCACCAGAAAGAATATCAAAATATAGACCGAATGATTTTGATATTATACTATTCATAAATATCGCACAAATAACATGTAATTGTCAATATCGTACGCAGTGTTGGTAAACAAAAGTCATGTTACATTAGAGGACAGTACGTAAAGAGTGTGCGATAAGCAAAACACCCAACAAAGGGAAAGATCCCACTAATGGAACTTTTGTTAAAACTTTACCATGTTGCTTACAACATACCGTTATGGCGCTCCTCGCCACTCAATATTTTGGTGTTGAATGGGTCACTGTCAATCAATCTCCCAAAAAGAAGTCACCACGGTGTTGAGTGTTTTGCTTATCGCACACTCTGTATGTGCTGTATATAAACAAACGTTCGGCTCGCATAAATGTGTTTTGTGGATAATATCGTATTCATACTATCATTATACTTACTTTTATTTCTAAATTATAACCTACAATCAAGGCAATCGGCGCCTTTACATGCCCACTTAATGTTCTAATGCCCACATCACATTAAATACAACATATTCCATATTATATACCATTTATAATTGGAAGAGGAACCTAAAATATATATATATATATTCTACCGGAATACGGAACAGTTGTGGCCTATAGTATTGTCCACCGAGCGATAGAGATGCACCAAGACTTCCCCCGTCATTTATCCCAGAATACATCATAATTTTCAACGATGAGGTATAGGTATTCCTCTTCCATTGAGAATAGTAAACTGGCAGTACAGACCAGATCGACACGTCGGTACCTTAACAAAAACAACATGTTCACCGTTTATTCGACCAGATAAGTTGACAGTGTAATGTTTTGGAGCTTTCTCTTTCAAATGGTATATACTATGGAATATGTTGTATATAATGTGAGCTGGTGATTCGAAAAATAAATGGGCCTTTAAATCGGACAAGGCAGCTTTCATTCTATTGGGTCTAGTTCTTTGAAAATATTCGCCGCATGCTGGAAAGACAAATATTGAGTGGCCGTCAACCTTAACTGACACTTCACAAGTAACAACATCTTCTGTAACAATGGCCATTGTCGGCCAGCTGCCAAGTAAGGATGAAATATTCAAATCACTTTCTCTTCGCGCTAATACCGGCTTTAGCGAGCCACCAGATAGCCACTTGACCGGATCGTAATGAAAACGCGGAATGCGGATGAAGCGGACAGGAGCTGTTTCATTAGTCCGGTAAATACCTCTCGATTGTAAACCAATCTCCTCGAGTCGGGAGATAGCCCCCACGAGGGACATATCTCACATAACAGGGCCCATTATAACTGCTAGTCAGCTCTGTGTGCGGATTTGGGTACAAACCACCGCAATTAATATGTTAGCCCCGATGATTTGACTCCCTAAATTGGATATATATTAGTATCGCTTAGCACATCACGTACACGAGGCGTCTGGAAATTGCCTACATAATATGTTTCATAGGCATCGGTGCAATGTTTTATTACTAGATGTTGGGGTTTTTTTTTAATATTTCATACATGATGGTCGCGGTTGATCATTCACGATTTAAACGTTTGTATGCTGCATGTTGAAACTTTACTTTATTAATGTAAAACTCGTAATGTAGATTCGGGACCCAACTATCGGCGATAAACTAACGCAAAGTATTTCGCCATCGAGTGCATGTCACTGCATTTAATTAATATATAAGAATGACGCTGTGTGTTGTCAATTTGGATATAATATTTATAAAAATAACTATACGTTGAGCAAGATTATTCTCCATTTCTGTGTGATCATCATAACAGAGTGTTTCATATCACTTTAATGTTAAAATCGTAATTTCGATGAGGAGGAATTTTCCTTCAAAGTTTGCCTGGCTTCTTGACTTTTCCGTGGCAACCGCGGTAAAATGGTATTGCTCTGCGTTACAGCATATCGTCTAAAATGGTGTCAGAAGGTTCGGTATAGTAAATAGCTATACATAAAGGAATGTAGTGATGAAGTGGGGTCCTCTTCTTGTGTTCGCAGGCGACATATAGTTAACAAGAAAACCATATTCAGAAATGGTAACGCCCTCACGATCATATTATTAGGTATATATATAAATATATATTGCAGCTTTGGATCTTCACCTATAGTAAAATACATTATTAAGGATGCAGGTACTAACTAAGAAATATATTATCTACACTGTTTTCGTAATGCTATAAACTTATCGAATTCCCTGTCACAACATCAAAAATGTCCCAGGTTTTCAACTAGTGAAGTGTGATCTCTATACGGGTGTAGTGGAGAAGCATATTACAAGCACGGGGCTGGGAATTATATATAGAAGAGCCAATTGACCATGGACCTTGGTGGTAACCACCAATATGACACCAGTGACTAACTCAATACCAAATATGTCTTTTGACATTAATTTTAAGTATGGCATGATATATATACCAAACAGTTGAATGTTTGATTTGCGCCAATGTGTATAATATAACATTGATGTGAACGGATGTCTAGATTTCTAATTCCTATTATAACTGTATTTATGAAAGCAACAACAAAACTGCCCGATCGCCGCTCTTCTCTAGAAGTATATCGGTGTCCTCGATATACTGCAAGCACTAATGTGATATCCCAACGCCGATACATGTACCATGTACCTTGAAATCCTGCAGTCACCTGCAGTTACATTAATAATTGAAAACCACAACAATATTATGTTGTACTGTCGGTCATAACTAGGCATAATTATTATAACAATACGTTACTCAGGAAAGTGCTTAAAACATGAGGTCGTGCGACTGTATGCATGCGGGATCAGCAACAGGTACATGTCGCATTAACTTCCCACTCAATTTACCAGTGCAATCGTTCACAGTATAACAATATAGGGGACTTTTGTATATAAATATGATCCAATGCTAGTTTAAATACAACTGAATTTATATGCAATCTTTGTCGACGTTGGTAATAAAGCTGAATATTTGGTTTGCTTCTGGTATAGTATTATACTGATGTGTATGTGTGTAACATACGTAACCATTGTATATGCGTATCGGCAGCTTAATTTTGGAAGAAACAATCGCGGAGAAATAGATTTCTCATTGTAACTTGAAAGAACGGATCTTCGTATATAATATGGAATAAAACATTTAACACAAACCGTACATGTTATCAAATGAAAGGAAACGAATTATGAAGTAATAAAATTTGATACGTAATTATCAGAAAATGTATGCAATTATCACTTTTTATAGCGTTTTGATCCAAATTACATGGAACCGTGTATGTTTGTGACTTCATTGTGTTTAACTTTCTGGCTGTTGCCCACCTTACAAAATTCATATATGAAAATTTGGTACCGCTATGTGGTTCAATACCGATGTAAACCATCCCTTTCGGTGTGTGCCCACAGGTAACGTATGTTACAATAGGAAATTCACACGATTTGCCATCGATAACTTCAATGTACCATAGTAATGTACTCGAACGAGCAATGATGCCAATATTCCACAATTAGCTTCAGCAGATCCCTCGCTTTCATAAACGAACAATATTGGAGGATACTGTTTACATTGAATTTTTTCGATTTTCATTCCTCAAATGCACCGTTTTGCTGAGAATGCATGTATCCGCGCTATGATATACGAGTGCTAAGCTATATCAAGTGTGCATACATGTTTTTGTCCATATATAATAGTATTTAATTCACAGAGATGATAGTATTCCAGATTAAAGTCTGAGTGTGGTAGTATAATCACATTGAGCTTTTAACAATTTATACGATTCTATTCGTGGGTTTCATTCTTTGGTTGTATTTGGTTGTTCATTTGGGGAAATAAAACTATGTGCTATATAACAACAATAGTCGGTTGATGGCATACTATAATGCATGCAATATGTTATAGATGGGGTTTCAACTAACATGGACCATTTAGCCATCAAATTTCGTCAGCATGATTTACTTTGCAGAACATTCCATTGGAAGCTTAACCTATGCGCGTGGTCTCGAAAACCGTTGTGCGTGGTTTAAACCATTTTTGAGTAACCGTTGTACGAGTTCATTCCTAGCTTCAACCCTCGAGTTGATTATGTCGGGTTTTCGTCGGTGACCCACTTTCACGCGTAACGCTGTGCATGTGAATATCGAGGAGGATATTTTTTCTGTACAATATGGGTGAAAGTTTTTATCCGGGTCAACAGGCGACTATGTAGAGTTCCATTGAACAAGAAAATATACTCGAGTCGGAGGAATATTTTTCATTTATCAGCCCATATATACAAACATATTTGATTAAACACTGGGGTTTTGACGATCATGCAATATAACCATTATATACACACACAATGAACTCGGAAAATATTTTAATTATGGCACATTGCATGGGTATATATATGTAATAAAAATTACACTTTCCGTCCGTCAATGTTAACCGATGTTCGAGTTCTCAACCGTTGTTCGAGTTCACGGATCTCCAGTGTGATCGTATATTATCGACAACGTATACTAGCGACAACAGATTCTGAACGCATGACTGATCAAAGCGAAATCACATGAAATATGTGGAAAAAATAATGCTGATCTCGAACATTTCGATGAGTAAGAATTTTCCTTCAAATGTCCTATCTTAATAACATTTCAGTGGCAACCTCAGTGAAAATGGCATCATATAGTTCAAACTTATGTAACCTGAGAGTGGTGAAACCATTAGCCTTTATCAAGATATCAATTAATTTGCCATTGTTTATACAAACTATTCAGTATAGAAGGGATGAAACGATGTACTAGTAATATATATATAAACAATAACGAACTGACTACCGACAAACGACTGATACTATGGTAATTTTAATAAATTGATTACGTTAAAGGTACTCATTCCGATCAGACGCTCCTATATTACTATTTCTTTGGCTTCGGGGGTAACCAAATATTTGATTCGAGTCGAGGAACCCACCGATCAAAGCTCAGAGTGATTAGATATCGATGTTTGAAATGTGCTGTTTCTATTGTTTGTGGCCCAATATTTTCGAGGGCCACGTGCTAAAAACGGACAAATTGCGATTGTAAGATGGATAACTCTAAAATCAAGTGGTTACTACTAACAATAATAACCACTTGATTATAGAGTTATCCATCTTACATCGATATCTAATCACTCTTAGCTTTGATGGGTGCATGGGTTCCTCGACTCGAATCAAATATTTTTTACCCCCGAAGCCAAAGAAATAGTAATTTAGTAGCGTCTGATCGGATTGAGTACCTTTAAGTCTCGTCTCCAGTGTTTTCCCAACTCTTTATAGGACATGATGAAAACAGACATACCCCCACCCAGCACATGCAGGTTTTCTCTACCAACTCAGAGTAAAGTATTTCATTGGATGTTGATGTTGATGAATGAATGCTTTATTTCTCAGCCATTTTTACATGGGACATGAGACAATTATTTACACTATTTACACATAGAACAAGCATTGGCGGTTCACTGAAACGTTACGAAACAGATATTTCAGCTGTTACATAGTACTGATACATGTAATACAGTGGACTAAACAAACATGCAACATTGAATCAAATACACACCGAACAAATTCAATATACATGCAAACGAGTACAGCTGAAAATACAAATACCTTCATTTCGTTGAAAAACATGGGGCTTAGATCTTAATCAGCCTTCATGTGCGTGCCCTGATTCTAAGCTAGTTTTATAAAAATTGCCTAATTGTTCAATATCACAGGTCTGGGCCAAAGCACAAAATCAACAAATAATGGACACCCATGAATTAAAAAGGATCTTACAGTAGTTGAAACATATGGCAGACGTGACGAAAGCGAGAAATTATTTGGGGTCCAATTTAAAGCTTGAATATCGTGTGCTGATTCAATGGAACCATGTAAGTCAAATCGGGGTCAACTTTACAATTTATGAGTTCCTGCTATGGAATATACTCCCGGTTTACTTCCTGGAATCTATGAATCGTTGCGACTTTAGCGGCCATGATATCAGTATAACCGCCCGGAGAGGAAGTATTGAACACGCGTCCATAGAATTCGGGATGCTGATGGCATTTGTATTGAGATAGCGTTATTGATCCCGGGGATTTCACGCCAATACTCGGGAATATTTACGTCCCAGTTTATTACCGATTATTCACCAATAATGGACATACAAACGGAACCACACGTGACCCTCTTACTAATGCTTAATACGCGGATTTTGATGGTCATGGTACAACGAAATTTCTCACTGCCGTGAATGGGGTACATCAGTCTTTCCTACTAGTTGGTAATTTTCAGTATTAAAAAAACTCGAATTTTGCTTCGGTATGCGGGCGGGCGTTCGTTCGTCCGAACGGGCGCGATACGGTTAGCGCGATAACTCAAACAAACGTCAACCGATTTAATTCATATTTGGTATATATGGCTTTTTTGTTGCAACAATATCTAGCTCTAGTTCAAAAACAAAGAGTTATGGGCCTTAGTTTGTCCATTGTTATCGAGTTTGATCGTTCGCTGCTGCTAACGGGATAACTCACAACAATTTTGACCTCTTTCAACGATAAAAGGTAAATCAGTCTAGGATCACCTCTATATATGGGAGTTGTCAAATTTGAACGATATTCGATGAAAAACATGGCTGCCGGCAGCAAACGTGGATTTTACTCTTTGTATCACTAAATCCTTTAGCATACCCCACAGAGCATATCTCTGATCCGATCATCACCAAACTTCACATGGATACTCGGAGTGACCTCTAGATGGGTGCTTACCATTGTTCCGAAAACTGTTAAGAAACATGGCTGCCAGTGGCTATCTTGGATTTTACTCTTTGTGTGACTAAATCCTTTAGCAAACCCTACTGGTCACATTTCTCATCCAATCGTCACCAAACGGTTTATGGATCTTCGGTGTGACCTCTAGATAGGGAGCCTCACTTTTTTCCAGAAATTCGTTTTAAAAAATATGGCCGCCAGCAGCCATCTTGTTTTTACCTGAGTTATGGCTCTTAGTTCTGAGTTATATTTTAGTTCGTCCATTTTTAGTGATTTTCGGGCAGACATATTCACTCTTATGTGTAAAAACAAAAACTCGACCAGAGCCATCTTTGATGCACAACCCTTGTTGCTTCTGGCGATTTGTTGAGAGTTAACACATCCTTTACTTAATAATGGACGAATCCTCTCAATTATAAAAGTTAATATTTGAATGGTCTATTATTCATGGAGTCCTAATTATCGGGCCTAATATTAAACCAACCAAGTAATAGATATCGCTGGAGAGGATATATTCAAATTATTAAACTTTTCAATTCTTATCCTCTCCATGACTGGAGCTTCCTGAAATTTTGCAAAAACCATGTGCCAATATATTCTCTTATATATACGAGTCTCTCATAGGGAGCCTCGCATATATAAGAGAATACTAGTACACTGGCCTAACAATATTTACATTGAGTAAACCAGTGCGTTATCTTATGGGAGACTCGCATGCATAAATAATAGAATGCACTGGCATAGGATGTTTAATGCATGCTGCACCAGCACAGCTACCGTCATGAACCTTTGTAAGCCAGTACATATATATGCACTGGCACACGATCTTTAATGCTGCACCAGCGCAGCTCCCGTGATGAACCCAAGGGTTATAGATGTTCCACATTACGTATGTAGGTTTGTTTCATTCATAGCTCATCAAGAACAACAGCCGATGCAGACGAATTGATTTTCCTATATGTGCGAATGATCGTGTACTAACTAATATCATACTGACCTACTACATTAACCAATGAGAATGATCGTACTAAATATGGTGTGGACTAACCGTATTCTTACGTTACTATAAGATGCAACTCAGGTTCTCGCTGACGTTAATGTGACTCCAGCAATGCACTGTAGATTTAGATATGTATCGGGGAGCCATTTTCAAAAAGAAGACCGTTATAGTTACATATAAAGCTAAAGTTATATAAACACCACAACATATAGACTGAAACGCCATCTTTGATAAGGTCGGCGGTTGGTATACGTAGAAATGATTGCATGCAAGACCATTACTATAATGTTGCTAAGCTGATGGGATCCCACATTGGGCTGACGGCACCATGAACAGCGCATGCATACCGACATCGAGAAATCAGGGGTCTAACTGCACCACTAACAGTGCATACACACACCGAGAAAGCGGGGGACTAATGGCAGCATGAATAGTGCACGACCACATCAAGATACCAGGGGACATAACGGCACCACGAACAGTGCTTACCCACACCAAGAGCGACGTACAGCTGGTGTCCGTCGAGTCGTGAACAACAGGGCTCAATCAAGCAGCGTTAAAAGAATGTGTCTAACATTTGAGGTTCATAGACTCAACACCCGTGAGAATTTCCAACATTTTTCGCGGTCAGTTGTATACATCGAGATGCATCAGCAGTCTATCAGCCTAGAAGTCGACGTCCATATCTGATCTCCAACCGTTATATGAGGCCTGAACTGTATAGACTGTAGCGATATCACATTGCATATGGCAAGAGGCGTGAGTTATGGGGATAATGGTATTGCATGTCATATAGAAACTCACGGGAGAGACCGGTATACAAGCGGTATATAGACGCTTAGAAGAGATGTTTATTTTCATCTTTATCTGTATCCCAGTATAAACTCTTGGTACAGACAAAAGCTTATATACAGAAGATATTTATATTTCTAGCATGTATTTGCATCCCAGTAGAAATTCGAGGAAGCACGGACCAAAACGGCATCTACACTGTAAAATTTAATACCGTTATAACTACGGTAATGCACCGTCAACTTAGTTGCCAGTACAATCCCTGTCGAAATAACAGTATACCGTTGATACATTGTACTGTTGAAGTAAACGGTAGGATACTGTTGAAATAACAGTATACCGTTGATACATTGTACTGTTGGAATACACGGTAGGATACTGTTGAAATAACAGTACACCGTCGATACATTGTACTGTTGGAATCACACATGCAATCTTTCTAAAATTTATGTATGGTACAAAGTAGTAATATAGCTGACTAGAAGATCCAACAAAAATAATTACTTTGATTCGTTTATTAGTAGAGAAATTAGCGAAAATGTGAAAAGTGATCCGTTATAACTAATACTTATAGAGTGAATGACTGCAGTGCAAACCAATTTTACTAGGTGACCTATTTTCGCGGTCGCTATTAAAACATCGCAAGTGGTTAAATAGGGCTTGTTTACACTTTCTTTAGCCCGTTCGGTAGACCGTTAGTGCTATTTAAACGGCTTGGAACCTGTCCCAAGCTGTTGAAACATATTAAAAAGTAGGCCTACTAAATTATAAAACAAATCTCCCGCGAATGACGGAGACAGACACTGAGACATCAATTAATGGCGAATTTACCCGAGATGCATTGCGAATCTCACAAGGGAGGTGATCCCATCCATACCTCGTGTTTGTGCAACGGTACTTGGCCGTCAAAACTAGCAACGGTATAATACCGTAGGCAAACCAACGGTATCATATTGTTAAACCAACAGTGACAAAATACAGTGTATGAACGTTTCCGACATATTCCGTGGCCGGCGATTGGTTTACAGCCCCCAGCTTACAAGCCGACGGTATACACCGAGACGCGTCACAATGCCACTGAATCAATAGAAGATGTCCATATCGCAGACAAACAACATGACTAATATCGCTATCAGCAGAAACCAATGCAGCGCATCTGAGCATATCATAATACATAAGGAGTTGAAGGCCTGATCATTCCAGCGGTGAAGGTGTGAGAGGAATCAGTGTTATGGGTCTGCACCACCCTGACAGCGGTGAAGGTGTGAGAGGAATCAGTGTTATGGGTCTGCACCACCCTGACAGCGTTGGGGGTCCGACCGTGTCCGTGTGGAGGACAGACGGACCAAACCTGTGAACATTTCCGACATTTTCCGTGGATTGGTATGTAAATAGAACTGATTGCCTGGTGCATGATCCCACTTTGCAATATTTCAGCGCCGCACATATGTTGTCTGTGCAGTCTGCAGCAAGACTGCATGGGCACTCCATCTAACCGCGTTAGGAAGCGCGCCGGTAACGTTGGATGTCCGCGGACAGACAGACGGGCCAAAACACCGCACTTGTGATAATTTCTTATATTTTCCGCGGCCGGCTCACTGGTTGATATATTGAGCTCAGAAGCCGATGTCCATATCTTCGACAAACAGCTTGACCTGTCGTGACATTTGGCCGCCGGGAATGACTAATTTCTCTATCACCACAAACCAATGTCAACACGCTTAGTGGAACAATACACGACTCTCCATTAACCTTATGTTCATTATAACTGATATGTCTTAATGAACAAAATTAGCCATCGAGCATCTCTGAAGGGTCTTCAGAAGATTCACAATACTATTGAGATATTAATTGTATTGCTTTCCTTATCTCCGCGCAGACGATCAAGCCCCCGCTGCAGACGTCTGCGGTGTTTTAATTGGATATTTCCAGACCGCGTGCGAATGATTGCGCACGTGCTTTCCGTGACCGGATATTGACGTCGCGCGGAAGGATATTGTTTTCCGATTGCGCAGGAGACCATCCGACCGGTTGTGGATCCGGAAGTGGATAGGGTCATGACTCCTATTCACGCCCGACGTGCGTTGGTGTTAGTTGATCAAATTGATCCTCATTTCCCCACTCACATACATCATTACGTGCATGGTGCAGGATATTTCTCTCAGAATCAATTGGAATCTGGAATTCGCGCGTTGTTGGGTGATTCCTAAAGATCTAAACTAGAACATTTGAATAATGCTGCCTATATATACCCGCATCACCAACTGCGGCAACAACTTCGCAACAAGCCGACAGTATTCACTGTCGATGGGCGGAAGTAATTATTTGTACGCGTTAATGTAGTACTCTAATTCCTGGTGGAGTGTTATTATACATGTATATATGTCGGTACAGTGAGCGACATCACCCGGTCAAAAGAAACCGATTTTATGAAGCTATAACAACAAAGCCATGCATATTTCAATATAATATGCGTCATTGTGCTGTTCAACAAAGTCGTACACTTTTCCGGGGGGAAATTGTCATAGAAATAGAGCTTAAACTTACCACGGATTGGAAAAAGCAAATTTCGATTATATATCTTTTGGATGTTTGCGTCAAAATAACATCATAAATCTACTCACAGTTCCGACTTAGTTTCTCTTTCTCCGCCTTGAATTACAGTACTACGAAAACGCGTACAAATAATTACTTCGGTTCACCCACATTGATAATCCATCTTTAACATTGTATTTGAATCTGCAGTTGCATTAAAGCGTTGCAATGTCGAGACGAAAAGTACAAAAACCGTATTTCATCCTAATATAAGCAACTGCCATGCTGGCGTTGTCCTGGCACAGCAAGCTCTGCGCCCCGCTTTCGTAACCACAGGACGTATAACCACGGTGAGGTTTCGAGTTGATGAGTATCACGCATTCAAAATGGCCGAGTCTATCGCAAACGCGACGACCATGCAGAAACTAGAAAAAAGATAATAAACTAGGATACGACATATTATATAGTATTTTGACAGCTACGAGCAGATGCTATTCTATTTTTCAAACAAGCTGATACCTCATTTCTGTCCAAACTCACAGTGGTTTGCTCTAACATTCTGACCAAAGTTGTCAGTCGAAGGATTTTTCTA
The DNA here is from genome assembly GCA_032622095.1 of Siphonodentalium dalli. NCBI lineage: Eukaryota > Metazoa > Mollusca > Scaphopoda > Gadilida > Siphonodentaliidae > Siphonodentalium > Siphonodentalium dalli. The sequence continues at coordinate 78,826,035 of CP136065.1, forward strand.
GATGTATATGGACTGCATGGTGTATTACACGAACCCCCGACTGGCATCTTTGGTCAGAATGTTAGAGAAAACTACCGAGTATTTCGAAACAAATAAGGTATCAACTTGTTTTTTAAATAATTTAGCATATGCTCGTAACAGTCTAAAATCTAAATACTACGTTTTGTGTCCATTCCTCGTGTGTTATGTTTGTGTACGTTTGTGCTCGCCTCGGCCATTTTCAATGCGTGGTACTCACCAATCTCCAAACCACATGATTATCCACCTTGATAACACTCACACAGGTGGCGCTGAAACATGAATCCTTTGATAATCAAATCTGTAATGAAGAATAAGGATACATAGACAGAGCGACACAAGTGTGTGGGATGTTAATGTGATCGCACAAGATTGTTGTGACGCGATGGTAAACAAGAACCGTATTGGCACAACGTTACCGTGTTCATGCAACTGTGTTCTATATGTATGTTGCACATTCTGAAGATTGTAGCTTGTAGAATACTGAAAATTAGCTCGATTATTCTTTATTGAATTGAACAAACTAGTGATATATATGCAGACTAAACCTCATAATTTAGTGAAGACATTAAATTGTTCTGTACATTTGACGTCGTCTAGGAACTTGTGAACGTAATCGGCGTGTTGTTAAAGGACAAGACATTTTTTGTTATGGAGCGTTTTCTTTATTTTGCATAAAATAAACCAACACTCCCACTTATAACGCACACTGCACTAAAAAAAAGTGCCACGACCACTTATAACGCACGCTGCACTAAAAAAAAAGTGCCACGCCCACTTATAACGCACGCTGCACCACATGCGTTACGAAGCAATCCTAGTCAAATCTTACCCGCGCAGACCTGATTTCCGAAACGTTGACTCGTGGTACCCAGCATCTTTACAACTGGCACAATAATGGGAACTCGTAGTCATATATACAGGTTGTCTCACTCAGTTTTCCACAAATTGTTTCATTGTCTTCGTGCGTTGATTGTTATGGAGCCCGGGGGGTGACATGGTAAATATTTTTTATAATCCGTGCTCACGGATTAATAATCCGTGCGCACGGTTTAACATATATAAATACTGTGCTATCGGTAATTCAGTCAAAATGGCCCCACGCCTGCGGACTCCTTTACAACGCAGTTGCGACAACAAATTATACACAAGAAAACTAAGATGCATGCATAAGATCGCCCGTGAACTATTTATCATAGAATTCTTGTAGCTATCGATTATACATTTTGGAATATCTGTCTGTATGTATGTGTGTATGAATGCGCGTATGTATGTGTGTTATAGACTCGCACACTGCTCGACCGATCCGACTCGGATTTGGTATTTAACGTGTCAACCTGACCTCGCTCATAGGCTTGTTTCTGGACCTTGACCGATCCGACTAAAATTTGTGTGTAGGACTACTTCGATCCCGGGAGCAATATGGACGGGTCCAATTTCACTTGCGACCATGTCATCGAACGTGCTGATATAGGCATGTTTCTGGACCAATTGAAAAATAGTTTGTCCAGATAAACCCACGGGAATGGTCAACGTCGCATTTTGGACAAGCTCTGAGCACTCATTCTCCACTCCCAATCATCAAAATCACCGCAAACGGCACATCGGGGGTTAAGGCAGGCACGATCTTTATATTGACCATATTTGGAGTTGTTAACCGACTAACGCTCTGTATTGTCATCGGCGTTGCTAAACGGTCGCATGTGCCTACGAAACTGCGGACGCAAAACGCGAAATACATTTATCTTGATTAAAAAGGCAGAATTAACTCATCGGAAAACAAAACATGCGTGTTGTGTGTTTCTTATGTCTGTCGTTCCTAGGAACGGGGGAAAAAATCAATCATACATCTTTTAGGGACGGGTACTGCGTGTTGTGTGAAAAAAAATGCGTGTTGTGTGATTCTTATGTATGTCGTTCCTAGGAACGGGGGAAATTTTCATCGGGTCAGTTTTTCCGCCCGATGTACCTTAAATCATACCTCTTTTAGGGACGGGTACTGCGTGTTGTGTGATTCTTATGTCTTCTTCACCTTGAAACGGGTACCCACAAATTATATATATGTGTGTGTGATTGTGTGTGGCCTTTATAGACTCGAACCGATTGAGCTCAAACTTGCTACCTACGGGAAGTGTCATGGGCGAGTTAAATTGTGACCCCGACCTGACCTTGACCTTGAAAATGATCAATTCAAGGTCAAAATCGGGAAAAATGCACAATTAACTCATGTTATAAACAAAAAATGAATATTAACTCATTGAAAAACAAAAAATTTAATTAAAAAATTAATTATAAAAATTAACTAAAAAATCAATTAAAAAAAATAAAAATTGTCATGTTTCTGACGAACGCTGCCAGTGGCGGGCTAACCTGCTAGTATTATATATTTCTAGATTTAGTTACAAACTTTATACCTGTATATTGTACAAAGAAATGTTTGACAAATGTATCTATATCAATATTACCATAGGGGTCATTAAAAATTAGATACGACGAAACAAAATTTTGAAGGGTGCATGTGATTGTGAGGAATAATAAGATCATAGGTAAATTTAATTTATGGACGCTTGTTAATTTTCATTGGACTACATGTATCAGGTAAATTTTTATATTTCAAATGATGACAGGAATGTGGAAAGTTGAACTACCCAAGTAATACTGGCTCTCCGCACGAAGAGATATACATGTACATAAAAAGCAAAATAGAAGATGCTGCTGGCGACCATGTTTTCCAAAGAAATTCAAATAATTTGATAGCACCCATCTAGTGGTCACCCCGAAGATCAATATGAAGTTTGGTGACTATCAGATGAGGGATGTGGTCTGTAGAGGTGCTAAAGAAAAGAATTCAGTCATACAAAGAGTAAGATACAAAATTGCTGTCTGTGGTCATGTTTTTAACGAAATTCGGAAAAAAAATAGATCACTCTCATCCTGGTTATCCAGAAGATCATTGTGGAATCTGGTGACGATCGGAAAAGGTATGTCGTCTGTAGGATCAACCAAATTATTTAGCCATAAAAATAGTAAATCTCAAGATCACCGCTGGCAGTGATGTTTTCACAAGGAAATTTTGAGAAAAAAATATGTGTCCCATCTAGTGGTGACCCAAAATATCCACATTAGAAACAGTTCTCCAATAAATTATGGCTGCAGGGTGCGCCAATTGATTCAAATTTGAAATTTGGCAGGGTGTACTGCTGGTGGCCATGTTTTCCCCGCAAATGTGATAGACTAATGAACAAAGCCACTGAATCCGTTGAATCAATATACATATACACATATATATATATATATATGCATTGTTATCCACACTACTGGTATATAAAGGTACTGAAAATAACTATATTATACTAGTATACACAAAATAAACCATATATTATGGCTATGGGTTCTAATATCCGAACATGACAGCTGAGAACTTGGTGTGAATTGAAGAGTAGTGCATGGGGTCTCGAGAATATCTACTTCTCCACGTTAGAAACATGCCATTAAATAGCATAAGTATAATCTAGCTCGGAGACAGAAGTGATCCACCAAACCGCTCTTAATTCAACCAGGTCATCACATCCCATGTATGGTCGATCACTGATGATCCAGGTGGAATCGGGCTTTTCAAAGTACCGCCGGTACCACACATGCCGGTACCGGTATCGATACTTTGCTAGTATACCGTGGTTCCTGTACCGGTACTGGCAAGCCATTTTATAGTTCTAGGAATATCTGGAGGTAATACAGTGCTGAAAACCACAAGCCACGAACTCTATTATTAACATGAGCTAATGATAATTTGATATCAGAATAAAGAAACTATTTCGGGATATTAGATACCATTTTGGAATATACTAACAAACTTTCCCGTAGAGTTTAGTGATGCGCAAATGACAACAAAGACAATTCAATCAACCAAAATAGAACTATTCGTTGCACACGTTTTGTGGTTTTAACTTATTGTTCTTCTGTGTGTGATAAACTGATAGAAAGTAACGCGACACACGTCGGTGGTTTTCACTTCACAATATTCAATCAGATTAAATGTATTTGCAAAGTCGCGCGGTCGGCCATTTTAAATCTAAACAATAATGAGTCAAGTTAGGCAACAATTTCTCTCCATGAGTTCCTATACCAAATATGAACTATCATGTCTATTCAGCAAATTACATGTACACTGTGCACGGTTCGTGGATATTCGTTCCCAATTTTATTATATAACTGGAGGTTCCATGAGTCCCATTTAAATTCAAAATGGTCTACCCTATATATGCAAACTGATACGACATGTGAACGGGTACGTGTGTATGTGATTAATCAAAACGTGTGGGCCATACTTGTGGGTGGGGTCGTTGGTGAATACATGATAATAAATTGTAACTGTATAATTGCCACAACTGGGCAAAAATAAAGGCAAAAACATAAGTTGCAATCACAAGTTCCCAACAAAAAATAACCTTTGAAGATTAAAACAATATCACAAGGCCGTGCTTTCAAAGAATTGGAATTCAACCATTGAAGAGTTATAATAGACACATACAAACCAGGAACCACCCTTCCGTGACCGACCTCTCACGCCATGAATACAATCACGATCGATGTGCATCGCGTGTAGTTTAAAGAGCGAAACTTGATACTACTGTATTTTGCCAGACAGCCTGCTGATCTACGAACGTGCATATATATGCAACGACACTACCGAGTACCGGCGGATCTGCACACCAGCAACCGTTACCGCAAAAAATGCCCGAGTACGCAGGGGGGGGTCGGAAAAAAATTTCAGGCACGTATGGCATTTTTTCCCTTTCGATCATTTTTTGTACCCACCCACCCCCACCGCCAAATTTTTTTCCGTTTTCGGCAGTTTTTTCCGACCATTTTTTGACACCCACCCCCCTTTTAACACTAAAACAGAGATTTGCGGGGGAAAATTCACTGTAAACAGCTGTATATGAATTTCTGTGCATACTATTTATCATGGATGTTAACATGGACATGTAAATAGGAATGAGTAATTTTGAGGTCATTCGGCCAAAAAAACATGGCTGCCAGCGGCCATCTTGGATTTCAAAATTTGCAACAAAATACAACACGATAACTGCCTGCAGTCAGTTTACCAGTTAGAATTACATTATTTCTCTCATTCAAACTGATTCAAAGTGGTTTTGAAGCCCAACTCATTGCCAAAACACTAAAAACAAGCAGGAATTTTTTTTTTTAGTTGCGGAAAAAATTGCTTGTTGGTGGCATTGACCACCCACCCACCCCAGCATACGTGCCGGAAGAAATTTTTTCACCCCCCCCCTGGAGTACGCGGTACCGGTACTGCGTACCGTTGAGAAGCCTGGGTGGAATTGTTGTATAAAAAACAGCACTAAATGTAAATATAAAATAAAACAGTGCTACATCTTATTACAGATTATTTCCACATATAATCAGTGAATACAGGCAGTCTAACAAAATAAAGTTTCAGTGACACTCGATCCGAAGAGGGGGATAATTTCATCTGTTACAGTCAATGGAGCGATTATGAATCTGGAAAGCTGAAATTTCTAAGTAATACTAGATATCGACATGACGAGTATAGTGTGTTTTAGAACGAAAAAGTTGAATAAAATCAACACATTTGTAAATTTAAAAACAATTCAAACGTTATTGTATTCCATGTCCCAGCCCGGACTTATACCCCAAATTTCAATAATATTCATTGAGAAACAACGGACCAAACGCCATATAACACCCCGTATACATCTTTTATTCCGAGCCGGCCTTTTATTCCGAGTTGGCACACGTCGCCTGGGGCGAGTTAGCCCTGGGGCGAGTAGGCCGATTCCGGCACTTTCTATAATTTGCAGCATGTATCCGTTTACGCTAGTTTACGCGTAATTTAATTTAGAAAGTTCCCCAATTAGTATCGTAAATAGAGCGACTGTATTTGACAGAGACTGCCTCTGTTATTGATTATCATGTTGTTATAATTAAAAAACGACAAATGCACATGCCGTTCAAACGTAGTAGTCTATTTTCCCCATGTTAAACGACATCCGCAAAAAAACAAATAACGCTAACCTACTGCAAATGTTTTACACGACAACTGTTAACATATTTGGGCTGAATTCATCTGATGTGATACGATTCCTCAAAATAAACAACAAACCATCGTTACTTGGAAATGTAGTTTGGGCTAACATTTACACAAATCCTCCAGCTCCTCTGTCCTGACACACGCGTCAGATGAGAAACAGCCATCAGAGTAACGCCCAAATTGGGCGAAATGAGAGTATGTTTGATACGTGGATGCTTCCTGTGGGGGGGGGGGGGGTGCGACCGTATGCCAGCAGGGTTTACTTAGTTACAAATTATATTAGGCTGTACACGTGGTGTCCACGTGGGCTCACGAATGGAGTATTTGCCCATATGGACCGTGGTGACTAGACTAAGTGTGCCCCCGCTCGTGTGTAAGCCAGTTCCGGACTGCATGTGCATACATATATGACCCGGGATGCTATGTGATGCTCACGGATATAGCTATAGTATGCCAGTATACTTCACTCTAAAGTATACATACATAATGGATCGTTGCGCAGTGACGGTTGCACCATACCGATATGATATCAGGAATGGCGGAAATGGAGTGTAAGATGTAGGATACCCTCTTCCGCAGGACTAAATACTGAAGACAGGCATCAGTATTTAGTTTTGTGGAAGATGGAATGAGGGTCAATTAGGGCGGGGGGCTAAAGTGCCTTTCATGGGTTGAATTGAATATAATAGACCCATGTGTAAGATGTTCAGGACTGAACAGTTTTTACATGCACGTGCATATAGATGTGACCCGCGGTGCCTTGTGGTCAAGAGTATGAGTATCCCAATTTCCTTAACTCTATAATATAGATGCACATATGGATCGTTGTGCAGCGGATTACTATTTCGAGCGCACGGATTATATAATATATTTACCATGTCACCTCCCGGGCTTCATAGATTGTCCTTTTCACAAAGTTTTTTCTCTCTCGATTAAATCGTCCTATGGATTATATCTATGCCACATCTGAATTGTCCCTTTGGTAGAAGTCACATGTCTGTCCTGTAAGATTCGATTGGTCACCAAATCAACGGTTCTGGCAATCCTACATATAAACGAAAAATTGCGAAACCATGGACAATTTCGTAGAACTATTAAGAATTACGAATAGCTAATAAGTTGTCGTAAAAGTGTTCGATTGTCCAGAAACCTTTTCGCAGAATTTACAACTACGAGTCCGTTTGTGAGATAATAGTGGCGTTCACATTTCTTGCCACTCGCAGTAATGTGATGTGGTTCTGTTTGTCGTTGTTAGTTTGTACTTAAGTATATTGTTATCAGGTCATAGTTAGCAGACATGCTCGGATTCTCGAAACCGTAACTGAGGATATGGCAAAAGACAACTGATAGAAAGAACACCGTATTATATAGTGACGTAGTACCCTATTCGCAATTCTTATCAGTAGTAGTTCATTATGCAAAATGTGTCCACTGTAATTATCGGCATCTGGGAATGAATGTTTTCACTTTCGTGGACTTATATACAATCATAGCTGTGTATTTTCATCCTCGGAAAAAGGTGAAATTTGCTCATCTGAACCACAGGGGCATGTAACGCCCTCCGCTGCCCGCCCCCCTTTGTGCTGCCCATATACGCCGCTTCTATATACGCGCCTGCTTCACGTTAATGCAGAAGTATAATAAGGACAAGGGGAACTGTAGATATTTCCCGTTTTACCATCGCTCGGGAATCGGACAAATTTAGCCCCATTTATCCGAGTAATGCTATCGATATAACCACGGGTGTGTCGGCGAAGGATTCCTCTTTCAATCAATACCACAAGCTCCCTTCGTTACCATATATATCCATAGCATTTGATAAAAAATTTTACCACCGAATATTATATCCGGTGACAAGGGGGGGGGGTCAGGAAAAAAATTACGGATACAAGGTGGAAATTTTGTGTTTTTCAGTTTTGGGGACCCACCACCCCGGGGGCGTAAGTTTTTTTCACCCAGGTCTGCGACACCCACCCGGGACCGTAAGTTTTTTTCACACAGGTCTGGGACACCCACCCCCAAAATTGATGAAAATCTTGTAAATTCTACTAAATAATGTGTTGTTGGCAGAGTAAGGGTCTCTCATTGTGTCTGCACCGGAACTGAGAGAATGCTGATCAAGTACACCCACAAAAAATAAACAAACAAAGCACATGGCTGAAAAATATGCCAAAACAACCAGTGACAAAACCTTTAAAAACACAAATATTTATGGTTATGAAGGTAAAATACCCACTTTAACAGGATAGTTGTGTCCCTTATTAGCAATAGTTTAAAATATGTGCATGTGTAAAGTAAAAACACCATCAATTTGATTAAATAAACACAGTTCCAGTCCTCTCCATGTGGGAAATCACTGGTGAGCAATGAGGAGCTCCCCTTAAAATCATTCTTGGCGAGTGGCGAATAGCTCTCCTACAAAATGTCGAGGCGAGTAGTATCCCAGCAGGATATACCGAAGGCATCTCCCGAAGGCCTGAGGGTGATAATACGGGAGGGGGTCAGGGGGCTTCCCCCGGAAAATTTTGAAAATTAGATGCTCTGAGATTGAATCTGGAGCCTTTTAATGCTCCAATCAGTGAACAACACTTTATTATGTGACTTAACCCTTTACCCAACAAACCGGCCAAACCCGGCCAAATAAAGCTTCAACAGCCTAAAATATCTTCGTTCTGTCTCAATAGAACCATACAAATATGGATATCATTGGAACCGGCTCCTTGACCACATTGTGATAGTTACAGTTATGCCCTGTGCCAATGCATTCTCTTATATATGCGAGTCGACCATAGGTCGCCTCGCATATATAAGAGAATGCATTTTACCATTTTTTCTTACATTCTTTAACAATTTTATAATTTGTAATGTGTTAAGCCAATGCATTCTCTTATATATGCGAGGCGACCTATGGTCGACTCGCATATATAAGAGAATGCATTGGCACAGGGCCCTTCTGTTGGGTAAAGGGTTAAGTCACTGTAGTCATGTATCGACATCGACCATGTACTTCGACCACGTGGTCACTGTTGTTATCGTTTATTCAATATCTTGACTAATATCATTAATATAAACAAATGAGGCCAACGGTTTTTCGGCTTTTTCACAGCTGTCCACATTGTTAATAGTACACAAGCAAGTAAGTTGGTATACTTTGAAATAAAGTTATCTGCTATATTACGCACATTTGAAGCATGTGTATTCTGAGTTATCGACAGTATTTTATTGAACCACGTGGTCTCTCTGTTTGTTGTGCAGAAATTGTATTGCCGATGTGAATCGGAATCAGTTCGATTTTGAATTAATTCCTCGATCTATTTTAGTAAATAGCGCATATAATAAAAAGAAAACCTTTGTGTGTTGAGTGAATACCGGAATTACCTCATTCGTGGTCACAGTGAGATACTAAAGGCCACTTGTGATGATTCCAGTATCTCACTGTGACCACTCATGAGATACTTGCGTCTAAGGTAACCTCTGTATAATAAGTTTAAAAAGCCATGATAAACTATGAGAAAAGATGAGAATGGATTTTTTTTCACTGCAATTTTTTTCCTCGACCAAAACCGGACCCACCCCATGGTTTCAACTGTTAAAGGGAGAAATTGTGGACAAAATTTTTAAATATAAAGCCCCCTCACTTGTATAAGGCTATAGCATGCACTACTATATGAATCTGATTGTTTCAATTCATTTTGAAGCTGTAATTTGTCTTAGAAATGATTTTGGAAAAAAATTGCATGACATCAGAAAAAATCTGCATTCCGGGCTCGGGGACACCCACCCACCCAGTCCTTGTATCCTGTAATTTTTTCCGACCACCCCCCCCCTCCCTCTGTCAGAGAGCGTAAATTTTCGGATTGATCAAACTCAGAGAACAATGGCCGATATGTTCCTCTAAATTCACCCCCATACCGCTTACTATAATTAAAAATCGATCAAACGATCAACTAAACATCTAGCGCTCAGTGATTTCTTGTCGGCTAATAATTTATTTACTCATACAAATCAACACATCGTCAGTAAACAATTTTTATAGAGGAGAAATCTGTCGATAATTCTAATTTTGTTTCTATTTTTTTTAACCATTCGAACAGCTCCTCATTTTAATATTCATTACGACCTGACCTCGATTATAATACTGAGCGCTGATTGGCTGCTTCTACTATGGTCGTAATGAATATTAAAATGAGGAGCTGTGTGAATTTGTAAACAAACAATGAAAAAAAATAGAATTATCGACAGATTTCTCCTCTATAAAAATTGACCGATTTTTAATTATATATAGTAAGCGGTATGGGGCAATCGCAACTTCTCGGATTATCGTTCTTGCGAAAATAGATCTGCTACGGAAATCACCGAGGTTTGCCGATTGCGGTATGGGGATGAATTTAGAGGAACATATCGGCCATTGTTCTCTGAGTTGGATGAATCCGAAAATTTACGCTCTCCGGAGACAATATTCGGTGGTAAAAAAATTATCAATTGCTATGAATATATATGGTAACGAGGGGAGCTTGTGGTATTGATTGAAAGAGGAATCCTTCGCCGACACACCCGTGGTTTATCGATAGCATTACTCGGATAAATGGGGCTAAATTTGTCCGATTCCCGAGCGATGGTAAAACGGGAAATATCTACAGTTCCCCTTGTCCTTATTATGGTAGTTAACGTGAAGCAGGCGCGTATATATAGAAACAGCGTATATGGGCAGCGCAAAATGGGGGGGCGGCCAGCGGAGCGCGTTACAGGCCCCTGTGATCTGAACACTAACGAATTTATATTCAACATTTAGCGACGTTTGTCATAAAACTGAATAATCTGTTTTCGATAGTATATTACGCGAGGGCTTCTTCTCCCAAACAGGTTTTCACAAGCTCTCGACATTTTACCGTCAGAACTGAAGACGAAACCTAAGTATTTATATTCTGCGTCGCCATGGGTTGTGTGCGGAAATTAGATTTTTTTAATAGGATCCGTGAAGAAACAGATTTCTTTCACTTGAGAGAGTGAATATAATTCGAATATGACGTGGAAGCAAACATCAAAGGTACTCAATCGATGGTCTCCATATCATCATATTCCAACAACAACATTTTTTTTTGAAATGCCGCTTCAGTTATCAGAATCGATTAATTGCCCAAAAATAATGCTAACAACAGTAAACTATATAGTATAAAATTGCCCAAAACCTGTTATTTGTCAACATTTTGTTCAACGAAATATTGCCGGTTTGCCAAATATTAGACACAAAAAAGCCACTTCATTTTAGAGTTATCCATCTTCATCCGCAATTTGGTCCGGGACTTTCTTCTCATCGACTTTAACTCATCGACCACTAAATATTCCAGGTGGTGAAAAATAATAGATTTTTTAAATCGATATCTGATCACTCTGAGCTTTGATGGGTGGGTTCCTCGACTTGAAGCAAATATTTGTTTTACCCCCAAAGCCAAATAAATAGTAATTGAGGGGCGCTTAATCGGATTGAGTACCTTTAAAGATGGTCTATCTCTTATCAGCATTTTATATAGATTTTTAGAACAGAAAATCCGAGCGAAACGTTGGGAGCGTACCAAGAGAGAGCGCTCTATATATATAGTGTTAGCATCCTCAATCAAGGAAAATTGCAGATCACCTATAAGAGATTTACCGCGAATTACAACTACTTTATCATACGCCTTCATTGAGAAATATAATATACCCCGTGTTCGGTTTTATCTGTATTTAATTTACAAAAAAACTATTTGTATAGTCTTGAAATCTGGACTTATAAAAAATATGTTGTTGTTGTTGTAATTGTGGCCCGGAAGAGACCATCTTTAGATTGCACAAAACATGCATATGATAAAAGGAAAGAAATTGAGCCATGAAGCCAGAAAATAAGCGTCATGTGTATAATTAGCAGAAAATATATGAAGTTTTTTTTAATTTAGAAAGCCTTTCTATCCTAATCATATGGATCGTCGTTTGGTTATGACTTCATTATGCGAAGTTCGGAGATCCTGTGTACGAATCACCATCATTAGAGATTCAAAGTATACTATAATAAACGGAAACATGCGAACTATTTACTATTTATATAATTTATTAAATGAACATGCGAACTTGACCAATCCAGAACAGATCGTGGTGCGCTGTCCGACCTGCCACCCGATGTGAGTCACATTCACAACCTCCTTCTCTCTCACTCTCTCTCTCTCTTTATTTCTCCCCTCCCTCTATATCTCTCTCCATCTCCCCCTCTATATTTCTCTCTCTCCCCCTCTCTCTATCTTTCCCTCTTTTCTCCCCTATCTTTCTCTCTTTCTCCCTCCCTCTCTTCCTCTTTCTTTCTTTCTTTCTTTCTTTCTCTCTCTCTCTCACTCTCTCTCTCTCTCTCTCTCTCTCTCTCTCTCTCTCTCTCTCTCTCTCTCTCTCTCTCCCTCTCTCTCTCTCTCTCTCTCCCTCGTTCTTGCATTGACGTTTTAGAGGTCCTACGTACATATAGGTGCGCTATACTAAACAGAAACATGTGAACCTTTTAATATACAGATCGGGGGCGTCCGGTCCGCCAGCGATAAGGGTCACATTTACAACTGGGAGAATAAGAGGCGAGAATGGAAAGTTGGCAATTGAATCGGGACATACTGCACGGACACAAATGACAGCGATAAGCGTTGTTAACATATGGCTATGTTTGTAATGCTGGATCGATTTATGCCCATCTTAAACCATTCAGCGACTCAATCCCGAGCGCGCGTCCCCCGGGATCACGGCTGGAATTCGCTTCTATTTAATAAACGACGCCTCTTCATCGCGATAGAAGAGCGAAATCAAATAAAGCTTGCAATCTCGGAAGTTATTGAGAGCTCCACCACTGTATATATATAGGCCTACGCGCGAGGCATGTGGCATATATAGCGGCGGTGAAGCCCGTTCTAATCCCGATCAGTACAGAATTTGCTCAACGTTGAATATGAGTGAATATGTGAGTATATTTTATAGTTAGTAGATGAGATATGATATATTTGAGACACAAACCTCGTAAAAATCTGACAGCAACTTTAAAACTGTGTGCTACATAATTATGTGCTGTTCATTTTTGACACAAACACATGCAGTGTATTACAAACTAAAGCTGTTGCCATTTCTGCTGTTCTGTGGTAGCCTTTATGAGTTCTGTGTTCCCAATAAAACACATCTCATTTAATAACAAGAAAACCATAGTCAGAAATGGTAACGCCACCAAGATCGTATTATTAGCCATAAATATAAATAATAATACAATTATTCTATAAACTAGCTTTCAAATTTTATGCGGGAAATTTGCGTACTTCCATATTTCAAGTTTTCCCGTTTCTCGTGGCATACATTACTTTCATCAAACTGTCTTCTTTATTACACAAGCTGATAGGCCCGACTTCACCCGGGCTGTTTCACATCTGCTTTCCGGTGAAAGGTGCGATTTGACCTTCAATTGACTATTTCGAAAGTCAAGGTCAGGTCAGGGTCATGATTTGTCCAGTCCAAAACACCCCCACCCGTAGAAAACTACCCATAGGTATCAAATTTCGTCGAAATCCGTCCGTTTTACCCAACTTGACCTTTAATTAACAATTTTGAAGGTCAAGGTAAGGTCAGAGTCATGATTTGACCCGTCCAAAACACCCCCCCCCCCCGACAAAAGTACCCATAGGTATCAAATTTCGTCGAAATCTATCCGTTTTATCCGAGTTGACCTTTGATTGGCCATATTGAAGGTCAAGGTCAGGCCGAGGTCACGATTTGACACGTTCAAAACTCTCCTCAGACCAAAGTATCCCTAGTATCAAATTTCGCCGAAATTTGTCCGTTTTACCCAAATTGACCTTGCATTGACAGTTTTAAAGGTCAAGGTCAGGTCGTGGTCACGATTTGACCCGTTCAAAACACTTCCCGGACACAAATACCCATAGGTATCAAATTACGTTGAAATCTATGGAAAGCCGAGGAGGACATGTTGGTTGCTAATTGCTAGATATACGACGCGGTATTTTGAAGGTGTTTCAAACTAGGAGATAGAAGTATTCTGCCTTTCAAATGGTGATGAATTATAGTAGTTTATTCAAATTTTATGGCATAAATTGTCATTAAAACCGTATATACTATAAAAAATTAATGACTCGAAAATTAAGTGGGCCTTTAAACAAAGTCACAATTGCATTTAGGCTCATCTCATACTCGTCCATTCAGCGATATTCTACTGCGCAGTTTGTTATAGCCTCCAGTATTTATTGAGCGTTATACCCCCAACTGTTATAATTCGCCTTTAGCAGGCGTACTCTTGCCTCAGATTATTGAGATATTAGGTCACACATAATCACATTAAATCGCATCGTAACATAGCAATTGTGTGGGCTCCTTGGCGTGAATATGTAATGAGAAATAAGGTCATACGTAATGACATTAAACTCAAGAAAACCCTCGAAAACAAAACAAAATCACATTTAATGTTTTACGTTATTTCCTTCATAAAAAGAATCTTCGTGATAATGAACCCTCTCGTTACTTTAGAATATAGAATTAACCTTAAAATAAAAAAAATCTTTGGAACACAGAACCTTCGGAATAACGAACCTTCGGATTGGTGAACCTTCGGAATAGCGAACATTCAGAGAAATTTCGGAATAGTGGACCTTCGGGATAGTGAACCTTCGGAATAGAGCCATGCCCCCCAATATTCATATTATATGCCCAGAGTTCAAAGGTATGGGCCCATAAAATTCTAAACTTGGCCCTTAAAATAATGAACTCCAAATTGGAGCACACACAGAACACCACTTAAGTCAACTGAACCTATGTCATGTCCCAATGCGGGAGGGTCCATATATACCACAACATTCATAGTATATGCCAAGAATTCAAAGGTATGGGCCCACGTAATGACATAAAATCTCAAGAAAACCAGCGAAAACAAAACAAAATCATATTTAATGTTCTAAGTTAAGTTATTTCCTCCTGTATCTGTATCGGTGTGCGCGCATGATCAGTTCGGATGTGAGCGCACACTCCATATAAAGAATCTTTGTGAAAATGAACCCTCTCAAATTAGTCTCAATACTTTAAAATATAGAATTAACCTAAAAATAACAAAAACCTTCGGAATAGAGAACCTTCGGAATAGCGGACCTTCGGGATAGCAAACCTTCATAATAGAAGCATGTCCCCACAATTACACCGGTGACGTAAACACATGTGCCAATCTTAGTTGTACTCTCGTAATTATCGGTACGATGAAACGGTGACGGAATCTGACGAGGTTTGCCGAATGTACAATCACCCAGTGAATTATCGATCGCCCATGCGATACAAAAAAACCAAAAGCAATAAACACCACACTACGGTGGCGTAATAACTATGATATACTCACATATTCACTCATATTCATCGTTGACGAAATTCCAACGACAGCTATACGTGTATGTCACGTGTGATTTCTACACAATTTTGTTAAACATAAAATGCAACACATATTGTGTAGAATGTATACACATTTGTTCTAAGAGTGTGTGATCTAGGTAAATGGGCCGGTAAACTGTTTCGTGTATCTGGACAAGTTTATCAGGTGTTTTGGTACATACACACCCATGGTCGAGTGGTCCTGTTATTTAGTTATGATGTTGCTGGGCCCATGCAGTCTAAAAAAAAATTGACCATGTTTCAGTTGAAAGTAATGAGACAGAGTCTGGATATTTATCATGCAGACTGTGCTGGGCCCTGCCAAATTTCCATTATGATGGTAGGGCAAAATTATGCTATTACGAAATTGTACCGTTATTTTATCTAAAGTCATCAAATTCCCGATGCCTGGCTAATCTGAACGAATGGAGGAAAAGACATCATAATGTGTATAAAAACTTATTGGTGTTATGAAATATATTAAAGGTACTCAATCCGATGGGTAAACAAATATTTGATTCGAGTCGAGGAACCCACCCATCACAGCTCGAGTCAAGAGTGATCAGATATCGATTTTTGAAGTTTGTTATTTCTCGAGATGTGTAATAATATGTGGCCCAGAAACACGTGGTCAAACGCAGGGTCTCGGACAAAATTGCGGAAGAAGATGGATAACTCCAAAAACCATGTGGTAATACGGTCAAATTTCGTGATACTTTTGTGATAATACGGCCATATTTTGTTGAACAAAATGTTGATAAATAAAATATTTTGGGAAATTTGATATCACAGTTGACAGTGGTTAGCATTATTTTGTTGCAATAAATCGATTGTGATAACTAAAACGTAGTTTGAAGAAATGTTGTTGTTGTTGTTGTTGCTGTTGTTGTTGTTGTTGTTGTTGTTGTTGTATCTTGATGGTATGGGGACCGCCTGTCATTTTGAACGCACCATGCAATGCAGCCATTGTTGAAATATTTAAAGGTACTCAATCCGATCAGACGCTCCTAAATTACTATTTCTTTGCCTTCGGGGGTAAAAAATATTTGATTCGAGTCGAGGACCCCACCCATCAAAGCTCATAGTGATTAGATATCGATATTTGAAGTTTGGAGATCTGGGCCAAAACTTATTCAGATCCACGTGCTCAAATGGAAAAATTGCGGTTGTAACTTAATGTAAGATTGATAACTCTAAAATAAAGTGGTAACTCTTAACAATAACAACCGCAATTTGTCCGTTTGAGCACGTGGATCTGAATAAGTTTTGGCCCAGATCTCCAAACTTCAAACATCGATATCTAATCACTCTAAGCTTTGATGGGTGGGTTCCTCGACTCAAATCAAATATTTCTTACCCCCGAAGCCAAAGAAATAGTAATTTAGGAGCGTCTGATCGGATTGAGTACCTTTAAACATATATCGGTTCTTGAATGTTTCATACGCCCACCGGCTTTTCTTTGATTGGTCCAGTTTATCAAAACTGAGGAAATGACATCTTGAGAATAACTCCACTTTTTCTGAACACCATCAATTTGGCCTACCAGCATCATAGCAATCAAACAGGACCGACCAGAATCATAGCAAATTATCAGGACCAACCAGCATCATAGCAAATTATCAGGACCAACCAGAATCATAGCAAATTATCAGGACCAACCAGCATCATAGCAAATTATCAGGATTCACCAGAATCATAGTCAATTATCAGGATTCACCAGCATCATAGCAAATTATCAGGACCCACCAGCATCATGGCAAATTATCAGGACCCACCAGCATCATGGCAAATTGGCAGGACCACTTGACCAGCTAGGGGTGATTCAGTAGGAGTTATTTCCCAGTGTAAACTGTTGTAGCCTTCTGTGCTGTAAATTTCCATGAATAAATTCTAAATAAACTGATACAAGCTTTTTTCATGACATGTGTTCTCAATTCATATTTATTATTTTATACGCTGGAATATTTTGTTAACTCGCTGGGAAGAGATAGAACATCTTTAAGGTTTTTTTTTTATTATCTCAGAGTATCAAGAACTATTGGTATTTATCGGCATGTATCTCTAATTCGAATTTACGCACTCTATTGGGGAGCCCGCATATGTTCTATTTACACTTTTGCGTACAAAAGGTTTGACCCCCTAAAGTTGGTACCAATAATGGAACATTCTGAAAAACCGTTTTCTTAAGTTGCGCATTCCTGGGGTTTAGGGGCCGCTGAACCCCAAAAAGTGCCAAAAATCACTTCTATTTACACTTCCGCGTACATCGATGAATTTTGGTTTGATGATACTCCTAAGTGTACTGATTAAGAAAACACAAATTAAGAAAGGGATTTTCCTGGGGTTTTCAGATAAGAAAGGGGGTCCCATGCTGAACCCCAAAACGTGATTTTACACTTTTGTTTACACTTTCGCGTACATCCATAATTTTTGGTCTCAAAGTACTTTGATATATACTAATTATAAAAACACAACTTAAGAAGCAACTTTTCCTGGGGTTTTAAGATAAGAAGGGGGTCATCGGGTCACCCCTCAAAACGTAAAAAAAAATACTTTTATTTACATGATTGCATTCGTCCAACGTGTGTGTATGTGCGTACACCCCTGGAACGTTGCACTATTACAACCAATACATCCCTAAATCGATACGATCAACTTAAGAAATATATATTCATGTCGTTTTCTGATAAGAACGAGACTTGTTACCCCCCCCCCCCCCCCCCCACAACCCGATCCATTTTCTAGAACTATAAGTGAGCCAGTTTTATGAAAATTATAGCGGGAAAATCTAGTAAAATGTATACAAATGTATATATTTTCGTGAAGCTAAGACATAATGACACTTTTTTGGGCCAAAATTGAAACTCACCATCCAAGATGGCCGCCAAAATGGCCGCCGGAAGTTGAAAATATGACATTTTTTCACAAATATCTTCTAGATCAATTCATGCTGTTTGGAACTGGTTGAGTAATGCAACTTTATTTTGTGTTTTGTATATTAACTGATCATTGGAGCAATTAAATATGCAATTATTGGGGTCCTAACACCTTCCAATCCCTCAAAGATTCGATTGTACAGAATGCGGTATAAAATTTCGCACAAAAATCACGATTGGGATTCTAGTCATATTTCAACAAGAAATGAACAGAACTTTGTAATGTAAGTGAGGCATATCATTACCTATGAATATTCCAAATCACTGGAACCAAAATTCATACTTTGGCTCAAAATGGCTGCCAATATGGCCGCCAATATATGGAAAATGGTAAATATTACACCAGCGTGTCCTGCAATCGCTTACAAGTTGTGTTGATGTATAGAATTGGCTATTCTGCATTCTATGCATTGAATACTAACATTTCTGATGCACCATGGTTAATTGTTACTATTTTCACCACTGACATCGTCAAAAATATTGGACTTTTCTCTCACAAACTTGACATAAATATTGGCAAAAATTCAGTTTTCAGGTTTGGACCATTTTTTCAGGTAAAATATAACTATCTTTGGACTGAAAGGTGTTTATTGTTTTGGTCTATCTTAAATGTGTCGCACTACGGTGTTTGTAGACCAAATTGCTCAAAATGGCTTCCAAAATGGCAACCAAATTTGTAAAATGCTAATGTTTTACATATATCCCGAACATTCTCTGCATTATCCGAAAAGGTAGCAAATTGTGACTCTCTTGGTTATTATACGTGTTAGTTAATTAACTGACAACTTCTATTCCCAGTTGTCCCAGTTCCATATGGGGCATGACAAATTCATTTTAAAGTATGTAATTTTGCGGAGAACCTCTTTTGTGATTTTGGCCATATTTATTGAAAGGAAATGGGCAGAACTTTGAGACAGAACTGAGATGGACCATAATCTTTGGCTATTCTGGTCCATTATGATAAAACAAATGTCAACATGATACAGTGTGGATGCCAAGATCGTAGCCAGGGAGTTACTCTGTGATCATATGTGAGGTGAATAGGTATACAGGGAGTTATTGTATGTCATGACTGATGTGAGTAGGTATACACTGAGTGACTATATGGTTATGAGTGGGTTGTCCATGGTAAGATGCATCTAGGTATATACAGGGAGAGGTCATGGTCAGGTGTGGGGTGAATCAGTATGCATGTAGTGACTGTATGGTGTATGATTGTGTATATCCAGTACGGGTGCACCCGGTGTGCCTGTGTGGTCATTGGTGTGGTGTATGGCTATAACTACATGGTCATCTATGTGTTGGTTATGTATATATATGGAGTGACTGTAAGGTCATGGTGGGATGTACGTGTGTTGTCTGTATGATCATGGTAGTGATTTTATGGTTACGGGTAATGTGTATAGGTATACATGGGATGACTGTACGGTCATGATTGAATATGAATACCTGGAGTAAGCTGGGTGGACATTATCGAGCGTGTGGGTACATAGGGAGTCTCCTTGTGGTGACGGGTGGGATGTATATTATATATCTCGTGGATGTATTATCATTGGTGAGTGTATAGGGCTTAGCTGTATTATCATGGATGGCGTGTATGATTATACAGTGAATTGTCATGTGTGAGGTGTATATGCAAGTATGGATTGTTTGAGTGGTCGTATGGGCGGGTCTTTTGTATATCTGGAAGGGCTGGATGGCCATTAGTGAGGTTTACGTGTATACCTGGAGTGAATCTATGGTCTAGGGTGGGCTGCATATGTATATCGAGTGGTCATATGCCTGTGTGTCGAATAGGTATACAGGTAGTGACTGTATGGTTAATGGTGATATGAGTACATGTAGGTATACAAGTAGTGACTGTATGATCATAAAGGTAATGAACATGTATACAGGGGGTGACAGGCGTATGAGTATACATGTACCTGGTGTTCCTGTTTGGTGACTCGTGTCGGTATCGTCATGTGTAGGTTATACCAGTACACACACGTGTTGCTTTATTGTCATGGGCGAGGGATATGTGTATATAGCGAGTGGCTATATGGCCATGGACGAGGTGCATATGCATACATGGAGTGACTATACTGACATGGCTGGGTGTATTAGTATATCTTGAGTGGCTATTCGGCTATGGTGTGACAAATAGGGATACAGGGATTGACATGGCTAATGTTGAGGTGAATATGTATACAAGGATTGACCATGATCGTGTATGAATGTTTTGAATAGGTACACACGGGGTGACTATATGACCATAGGTCAGATGAAGGAGTATACCAGGTAACATGGGTGAGGTATGTATATGAAGCGAGTGGCTATATGGTCATTGGTGATGTGCATATGTATACCGGAGTTACTTTATGGTCATTGTTGTGGTGTTGATGTATATATTGATTAACTATTTGACCATGCGTTTGGAGAATAGGTATACAGGGGATAACCTTATGGCCAATGGTGAGATGAATGGGTATACAAGGAGTGACTATATGGTTATGGGTCGTGTTTAGGAGTATACCCGGTGTGCCTGCATTGTGACGCGTGGCTGTATGGTCATCCGTGGTCATGGGTCAGGTGTACATGTATACAGTTGGTCACTATATTGTTATGTCTGTGGTGTTTATGTCTATATGTAATGACGGTATGATAATGGGTGGCTATCGCTTTCCACGATATGACATGACCTCTCTATTGATTAACATATCCTTGAGTTATTGTGGAAAGCGATAGCCACCCAAGGTACACATGTACAACCCACCCATTACCCCAGTCACTCCATATGTACATAAGCACCACACAAATGACAACATAGTCACCCACTTTATACACGTACATGTACTAGTACACCTGATCATACAGCCATACTTGGTTATACCCGTACATACCACAGATGACGATACAACCACGAGTCACCATGCACGAACACCAGGTATACACCTACACCCGACACATGACCATATAGTCACTCTATGTATACATATTCACTACATTCACGATCATACAGTCACTCATTGTATACATATTCACCTCACCATGGACCATACAGCCCCTACATGTATACCTATTCGCCATACCCATGACCATAGAGTCAATCCAGGTATACATATGCACATCACCAATGGTGAGCCCTTCCAGATATACCAATATCCGCACATACGACCACTCATAAGTTCCATACTTGCCATACTCATACACGCCATCCATGATAATAAATCTACTCCCCATACACCACCAATGATAACACATCCACAACATATATAAATATACGCCCCATCGTTGCCAACAGGGCACTCCCTATATACCCACACATCATTCACGACCATACAATAACTCCCTGTATTATCTAGTACCTATTATCCTCATCTATGATCATAGAGTAACTCCCTGTCTGCCACCTTGGCTTCCATCCGGTATCCAGTTGATAATTTTTTATCATAATGGGCCAGAATACCCACATATCATGGTTCATCTCAGTTCCGTCTCAAAGTTCTGCCCATTTCCTTTCAATAATATGGCCAGAATCACAAAAGAGGTTCTCCGCAAAATTCCATACTGCAACTTTAAAATGAATTTGTCATGCCCCATACGGAACTGGGACAAACATAATAGAACGTAGTTGTCAGTTAATTAACTAACACGTACAATAACCAAGTGAGTCACAATTTGCCACCTTTTTCGGATAACGCAGAGAATAATGTTCGGGATATGTTAAGTTTTAACTTTTTACAAATTTGGTTGCCATTTTGGAAGCCATTTTGGAAGCCATCTTGAGCAATTTAGTCTATAAACACCGTAGTGTGACACATTTAAGATAGACCAAAACAATAAACACCTTTCAATCCAAAGATAGTTACATTTTACTTGAACAAATGGTCGAACCCTGAAAAGTTAAATTTTGCCGATATTTATGTCAAGATTGTGAGAGAAAAATCCAATATTTCTGGTGATGTCAGTGGTGTCAATAGTAAACATGATCCATGGTGCATCAGACATGTCAGTATGCAATGTATAGAAAACGGATTAGCCAATTGTGTACATCAACCACAACTTGTAAGCGATTGCAGGACACCCAGGGGCAATATTTACCATTTTCCATATTTTGGCGGCCATTTTCGCAGCCATTTTGAGCCAAGGTAAGATTTATGGTTCCAGAGATTTGAAATATTCATAGGTAATGATATGCCTCACTTACATTACAATGTTCTTTTCATTTCTTGTTGAAATGTGACTAGAATCCCAATTGTGATTTTTTGTAAAATTTTGTACTGCGTTCTGTAAAATCGAATTTTTGAGGGATCGGAAGGGGTTAGGACCTTTAATTGCTCCAATGATCAGTTAATATACAAAACACAAAATAAAGTTGCATTACTCAACCAGTTCCAAACAGCATGAATTGATCTAGAAGATATTTGTGATAAAATGTCATATTTTCAACTTCCGGCGGCCATTTTGGTGGCCATCTTGGATGGTGAGTTTCAATTTTGGCCCAAAAAAGTGTCATTATGTCTTAGCTTCACGAAAATATATACATTTGTATACATTTTACTAGATTTTCCCGCTATAATTTTCATAAAACTGTCTCACTTATAGTTCTAGAAAATGGATCGGGTTGTGGGGGGGGGGGGGGGTAACAAGTCTCGTTCTTATCAGAAAACGTCATGAATATATATTTCTTAAGTTGATCGTATCGATTTGGGGATGTATTGGTTGTAATAGTGCAACGTTCCAGGGGTGTACGCACATACACACACGTTGGACGAATGCAATCATGTAAATAAAAGTATTTTTTTACGTTTTGAGGGGTGACCCGATGACCCCCTTCTTATCTTAAAACCCCAGGAAAAGTTGCTTCTTAAGTTGTGTTTTTATAATTAGTATATATCAAAGTACTTTGAGACAAATCACGTTTTGGGGTTCAGCATGGGACCCCCTTTCTTATCTGAAAACCCCAGGAAAATCCCTTTCTTAAGTTGTGTTTTCTTAATCAGTACACTTAGGAGTATCATCAAACCAAAATTCATCGATGTACGCGGAAGTGTAAATAGAAGTGATTTTTGGCACTTTTTGGGGTTCAGCGGCCCCTAAATCCCAGGAATGCGCAACTTAAGAAATCGGTTTTTCAGAATGTTCCATTATTGGTACCAACTTTAGGGGGTAAACCTTTTGTACGCAAAAGTGTAAATAGAACATATGCGGGCTCCCTAACTATATACCAGAACCAGTTCCCAGCCAAAGTGTTGTACGATAAAGCGTTGTAAGAGAGACAACTCTATTCTCGCTATTATTTATATTACCATTTCCCATGTGACTGTGGATTGCACTGTTCATGATGATGATGATGGTTCATGATGTTGATGATGATGATGATGATGATGATGATGATTTGACAGTAAATCATAAGCAGAAAGCAAAGAGCTGCTCCAGTGAACATTAGAACAAATAAAGATGCATAATCGAAATTAACAATCGCAAATTACCATTTCCTTGGCCTCGGGGGTAAAAACTGTTCGATTCGATTCGAGTCAAGGAACCTACCCACCAAAGCTCACGCAGGGTGATCAGATATCGATTTTTGAAATATATTATTTTTCACCACCGATACTTTTTGGTGGCCCAGTAAAAAGTCGACGAGAAGACGTCTCTGACAAATTGCGGATGAAGATGGATAACTCTAAAATCAAGTGGCTTTTTTGTGTCAAGATATTTGACAAACAAAATGTTGACAAACAAAATGTTGATAAATAACAGGTTTTGGGACAATTTTATACTATGGTTGACTGATTAGCATTATTTTTGGGTAATTAATCAATTCTGATAACTGAAGCGGCATTTTAAAAATGTTGCTGTTGTTGGAAACTGATGATGTGGGGACCATATATTCGGATTGAGTACATTTAATTGTGTATTCGGGGCTCAATGCCATTTTATAACGGACATGGCTGATGCGAGCTTCCAAATTGCGTCTACGTAATTTGGAAGGAGGAAAAAGATAAGTTGACATATACACGAAATCTTGATAAACAGGATTCATAATTATGCTCTGGAAAATACTTGCCATGGTCACAGCCATTTTCTAGCTGTGTCCATTTTTTCGCACAGGAGTGAAACAAACGCTCTGTATTTCTCCCATATCAGGAAGTATTTCTCCCATATCAGGAATAGACTAACACGGAACGCTCTTCCATGCCGCATCGTGATCAAAGTTTTATTTTTTTCATGACTCCAACAGGGGGGGGGGGGGTAGTAAAACATTTGCAGCAAGGTGTGCCGTTTTTTTGCATCTGGCATTTTCGTGGACCCACCACCCCCAAATCTGCAAAAAAAAAAATTCACTCCCAATTTTGTTTACACCCTCCCCCCAATTTCACTAAATTTGGTATAAAATGGCATAAAACTGCATGATATCACTCAGAAGACTGGGAATTATCTCATTTAGTTCAAATAACCTGTTTCAGAAGTTGTTTTAATTGAGAAAAAAATGTTATATAAATAGCTGATACACACAATTTCATAATTTCTAACTATTTCCTGTTTAGTCTGTCAACCAGCCTATTGTCTAACATATCCCATATCACTTATGTTAGTCTATTGAAACAACTTACTTCTATTATACTAAACTAGCTAAACAGGCTCCCTTTAAATTGGGAGCCGATATTCAGCATCGGAAACACCTGTGGTCCCCTTTGTGGGATTTTGATATAAGACAGAACCTTTATTCATCGTTGGCCCCATTTGTGTGCTTCAAGCACATTTTGATCATTGAAACATTTTGATTTATATATATTGTTTTAATAAAAAAAATTTTTAGATTGAATTCCTTGCTCAATTTAACAAAACCAATTTTATTTTATATTTTTTAATTCAAAATTTTGAAAAACTAATACCATTATAACATCCGCCAGGGTACCCCAAGTCACCACACCAAATTTGGTTGAACTCGGTCCAGGGGTCTGAGAGAAAAATAATAAACAATAAACTACTACTCGTTTACATATATAAATTTATATAGATGACAAGCTGCCACAGCACTCTACCAGTGTTGGATACTTTAGGTCTTGTGAGAGATCATCTGAGGTGATAGACATGCAAATAATTCACTGATTGGCTTGATGCACTGATGACAGATATTTTCCACCCATTGATAGTCACATTAATGTTTGAGACAGTTGCTCGCTCTTTTTCCATGCACACAATGATCCAGGCATTAGTTTCATCAGGACAAGTTTTTTTAATATATGCAATCTTAGGGTCATTAATTGTACAGGATACACACAATTCCATAATTTCTAACCATTTCCCGATTAGTCTGTCAACCAGCCCATTATCTAGCATTATGCCTTAACACTTTTGTTAGTCTACCGGAGCAACGTCTGTTTTAATAAAATGACAAACAGTCACTATCCAGACTTGGATAGTTTAGGTGTTGTGAGAGTAACAGATCATATGAGTTGATAAGCATACAAATAATTAACTGATCGGCTTGATGCACTGATGAAGAGTGTGATGACCAGGGATGTGGCTAGAGGGGGTGTGTGGGGGTGTCTCACCTCCCCCAGCAGAGAGCTATATTTTCAATAGTTGGAAATTTCATACCTGCCACAACGAAATTTCACACCAACAATAGGTTGAAAATGTTCTTGTAGTTTGATTATAAAACAATTTATTGGGGGGAATTTATTGTTTTTCGACCAATATTTGCATATGTTCCTATTTTTGGTCAAAATTTTTGACAGAAATGGACATCAGTAAAAACTTCTAGTTAATTTAAGAAAACAATATTGTCATACAATTGGTCAACATTGTCATTGGAATTGTCATCAGATGGAAATTTTCCAACCTAAATGGGGGTGTAGGGTTTTTTGCGATTTTCTTGTTCAGATTTCAAAATTTTCGCACACTGGGCCGAACCATGGTCGGCCCGGTGTGTCATTGTCCCATCCACATGGCCAATACAAAACTGCTAATTAGTTTAGCAAAACAACATTTTACTACATTTGGTCAAACTTGTAGACATAAATGGTCATCAGTTGAAGAATTTTCCAACATGAGGGGGAGCATGAGGTTTAAAATTTCCAACACTAGGAAAGCTTCAGTTGAGGCCAGTCTAGATGCTAGGATTTGCGATTTTCTTGTATATAGTTTTCAAAATTAGATCACTAGTTGTTTTTTTTTTGGGGCAATTTTCAGGTTAAAATATCTTAATGTTCTCATACTGGGAAAATAGAAGCATGGCTTATGAAATATATAGGAAATTATGCCTGATCATGAGGTACAAGGGGGGGGTGCAAATGGAATTGTAAAAAGTTGTGTTGGTGCGATTTCAAGGGGGGGGGGTGCAGTTGGAAATTCCCAAGGTGGACACCCCCCAGCGGAGACCCTCTAGCCACATCCCTGGTGATGACAGTTATATTCTAGCCATTGATAGTCACATTGATGTTTGAGACAGTAATGTTGCTCGCTCTTTTTCCATGCACACAACGATCTAGGCTTTAGTTACATCAAGACAAGTTTATTTATTTCAGTTTTACATTTCTCGAAGCATCTTTCCGAAGGGTGTCGGGAAGGATTTTTTTCACACCACCGTCCCATTTGCAACATCTCCACTAAGGCCTAAAAAAACGACGTTTGTTTCCGCTAACCCGACCGACCCTATTTTAAACCCCCGACCCTAAACTTTTTATTGCTATTGCAAAAAAAACCAAAAAAATTGGACCAAAAAAAAATAAAATATTTTATTTCTTATTTTTATTTATATATATTTTTTTAAATTTAGGTCCCAATTCATATCATAACAAGATGCAAAACATTTATATATTTATATATATTGACATAAGAAATTTAAGTTCACAAAAGATTTAAGCTTAACAGTTGGAATCATACAGTAAAGTATGTTTGGCTTTATCTAGTTTTCATCTGTGAAAACTTCAAATAATTTGAGTTCAGGTTATTTATCATTCAGCGTTCAGACTTCAGTTCAGTATTTCAATCAATTACAGCACAGGAACATTAACAATTTGATCAAATCAACCTGGTTATCAGGTGGGATCTCATAATACCAAATGAAAAATTAACATAAAAATTAGTACCATATATAGTAATTGTTTCTGTACTATATATAGTATATTTTGTACGGTATGTGTCTCACTTGAATTTTATAAAATAGCCTATTATATGAATTAGAGTGATAATGGTAAGTCTCATTTCAAGCAGGATAAGCATAATCCATTGAACCAAAAGATATCTGACAATAACTTATAGGCATTTCCAATCCATACATATATAAAAGAAATTCCAAAGTTATGCTTGGGAAACTTGATCAAATTGACCTCTCAGTAAAATTCTAAATACTGACTCAAAGTGCCTTAGATTAGCTCTAAATGCAATGGATTTTCAAAAATTTTCCAGGGGGAGAACCTCCACCATCATCAGGGGGTCACCCCTCCCAAACATTCCTCCGCTCAGGCGTTCAGGTTATGCATTCGGCATATCATTGCCTAAAACAGGTGTCCCCAAAAAATACCTAGATCCTTCACTGAATGCGGAGGAGAAGGTGGTGTTGTGAACCCATCATTAAAAGATCGGTACAAGACGGTCACTCCAATATGTGAACAGTGCAGTGGTGCTGGACTGACTCCAGTTGTCGCCAGACCATATGGGAAATATTAGGATTATCAAAGACTATATTTTGAAGGTTAATGTCAGTTGGGGTAACGATTTGACCCGTCCAAAACACTGCCCGGACAAAAGTACCCGACAAAAGTACCCGTCGAAATCCATCCTGTGTTACCCGATTTGACCTTGAATTGATCATTTTGAAGGTCAAGGTTAGGTCGGGGACACGACTCGACCCGTCCAAAACACCCAGTGGACAAAAGTAATCCTATGTATAAAATTTCGTCAAAATCCCATCAAAATTCGCGATTTGACCTTGAATTGACCCGATTTCAAGGTCACGTCGCACGGGCAAATGAATAGGCTTATGAGACTCCCTACATGAAAGTATCCCTAGACACCAAGTTTCATCGAAATCACGTCGCACGGGCAAATTAATAGGCCTATGCTACTCCCCGGTCGAAAATAACCCCACATACCAAGTTTCGTCGAAATCCCGTGATATTCGGGCGTTTGACCTTGAAATGACCCGATTTCAAGGTCACGTCGCACGGGCAAATTAATAGGCCTGTGTCACTAATCTTCCCGGCCGAAAATACCCCCACATACCAAGTTTCATCGAAATCGGTTCGGTCGTTTTCGAGTCCATCGCGAACAGACAGACACACACACAGGCACACACACAGACAGATCTTCCAAATATATAATAGATATAGACTAGTATATATGTAAATATTAAAGCATATGTAAGATTGAATTGGAGTTTCTAGTTCCTCTGTCATCTGGGTTAACCTGATTGGGGCTAAGAAGTGCGTAGTTTGGGTTATTGAAAGTGCAAGTATTATACAGTTATTTTTAAAGATACTGAAAAAAAAAAGAAAAAAATTAAGCCTACCTACCTACCCTAATTTTTTTCAGCTCGTTAGCGGAAACAAACGTATATTTTTTTTAGGCCTAAGGCCCGTATGAGGTCCCAGAAACATAAAGATGGTGTTTTTGGTTTTATAAATTCTTATAATAGGTTTTAAAGGTACTCAATCCGATAAAACTCCTCTCAATTACTATTTCAATGGCTTCGGGGGTCAAAAATATTTCTGGCCCAGAAGACAGTCAAAATTTCGTTATTATTACCACTTGATTATAGAGTTATCCATCCTTGTCTGTTTGAATAGAGTTTTGGCGTAAAATCTCGAGCAGGTTACCAAATTGGCGGCAGTTATTAGTACTCATCTCGAGCAATTAACAAATTTCAAAAATCAATATCTAATAAACTCTGTTTGATGGGTTCCTCGACTCGAATCAAATATTTTTTACCCCCAAAGCCAAAGAAATAGTAATATAGGACCCTCTGATCGGATTGTTGTTGTTGGAATCTGTTGAGATGGGGACCCTCTTTACGGATTGAGTACCTTTAAACTGTTACAAATGTCAAATAAGGGCACAAAAGGTCTTTAGTACCTTCCTGCAAATTTGTAATTACCCCCCCCCCCCCCCCCGACTCCAATGCGTCTGTATTGAACACAGAATGCTCGTAGAAAGGTGGTTTAGTTATTTATCGACCTGTTTCGATATACCGGAGAAATTTCAAAAGGGAATATTATCAGGTGTGTTTTGGAGGGCAAACCGCCATGTGGCTTTACACGAGAAGTGCCACATTAATAACACTACATCTAGTTTGATGTCACCTTGATGACACTATAGATGGTCTGCTATAAATGCGTTAATGGCTCTTATAAAATTGTATTAGTTTGCCTTATAATAATTAATTATAAAAATGAAAATTAATTTATGACTGCCACTCTTTAACTATATGGGCCTGATACGCTAAATAACGGTATACCGCTCTTTAACGGTTGGTGCTAAAGAACGCTATACCGGTCTTCAGTGTTGGCGCTAAAGAGCGGTATACTGCTATTTAGTGACAAACGCCAAAGAACGGTGTACCTGTCATACACTCAAGGGTGGTGTATACCGGTATATATACCGCTATTTAGCTATACATGGTCATGGCGCGATAAAGAATGGTCTTACATTATCATCCGTACTGCTCGATCTTTAGTGTCCGGCTATAAAGAGCGGTATACCGCTCTTTAGCCTTCATCGCTAAAGAGCGGTATACCGTTCTTTAGCCCTCAGTGCTAACGAGCGGTATACCGCTCTTTAGCCACTCCGAAAAAAATATTATCAAGCACTGTTTGATTTTTTATGCGAAATCGTGGCGTATCCATGGTTACCTCCACTTGCGACGTAATCGTAGTCGTGTGTACGTAAAACTCGTAGCTGGAAATGACCGTATGGTAGTCAATCACATGCTTTAGGAACAACCTATACGATATCATCATGTACAAGAAAACTAAGATGCATGCATCAGGTCGGCCGTGAACTATCTACCATAGAATTGTTGTAGCTATCGATTATACATTTTGGAACACCTGTCTGTATGTATGTGTGTATGCATGAATGCATGTGTGTATGTGTTATAGACTCTAACACTGCTCGACTGATCCGACTCGGATTTGGTATTTAACGTGTCAACTTGACCTCGCTCATAGGCATATTTCTGGACCTTGACCGATCCGACTAAAAATTTGTGTGTAGGACTACTTCGATCCCGGGAGCAATATTGACGGGTCCAATTTCACGTGGGACCATGTTCTCGAACGTGCTGATGTAGGCATGTTTCTGGACCATTTGGACGGGTCAAATCTTGATCCCGACCTGACTTTGACATTCAAAAAGATCAATTCAAGGTCAAATCTGGTAAAACGAAGTATTTCAACGAAATATAATACCTACTGTTACTTTTGTCCCAGGAGTGTTTCGGGTGGGTCTGACCTGATCTTGACATTCAAAATTGTCAATTCAAGGTCAAATCGGGTAAAGCCGGGCGGATTTCGACGGGTACTTTTGTCGTGACTTTTGTCCGGGGAGTGTTTTGGGCGGGTCAAATCGTGACCCGACATGACGTTCACCTTTAAAATGGTCAATTCAAGGTTAAATCGCGCAATTCTCCGAAAATCAGAGGGGAACATCCCGGACGAAGTAGGATCCACCAGCTACTATTATATATTTCTAGATTTAGTTACTAACTAAATACCTGTATATTGTACAAAGAAATGTTTGACAAATATATCTGTATCAATATTACCATACGGGTCATTAAAATAGATACGACGAAACAAATTTTGAAGGGTGCATGGTATCAGGTAAATTTTTATATTTCAAATGATGACAGGAATGCGGAAAGTTGAAGTACCTACGTAATACTGGCTATCCGAATGAAGAGATATACATGTATATAAAAACCAAAATAGAAGATGACTGCTGGCGACAATGTTTTCCAAAAAAATTCAAAGCATTCGATAGCTCCCATCTAGTTGTCAGCCCGAAGATCAATATAAAGTGTGGTGACTATCAGATGAGGGATATGACTGTACAGTTGCTAAACAATTCAGTCACGCAAAAGAGGATCAAACAGTAAGATACCAAATTGCTGCCCGTGGTAATGTTTTTTAACGAAATTCGGGAAAATTAGATTACTCTCCCCCTGGTTATCCAGAAGATCATTGTGGAATCTGGTGACGATCGGACAAGGGGTGTCGTCTGTAGGATCAACCAAATTATTTAACCATAAAAATAGTAAAATTCAAGATCACCGCTGGCAGTGATGTCTTCACAGGGACAGCTTGAGAACAAAACATGGCTCACATCTAGCGGTGACCCAAACTATCCACATGAGAAAAAGTTCTCCAATAAAAGCTGGCTGCAGGGTGCGCCAATTGATTCAAATTCGAAATTTAACAGGGTGTACTGCTTGTGGCCATGTTTTCCCCGCAAATTTGATAGACTGATGGACAAAACCACTGAATCCGTTGAATCAATATACATGTATACATGGATTAATGTATATGCATTGTTATACACAGTACTGGTATATAAAGGTACTGAAAATAACAATATTACTAGTATACACAAAATAAACCATATATCATGGCTATTAATATCCGAATATGACAGCTGATAACTTGGTGTGAATTGAAGAGTGGTGGTGTCTCACGCATATCTAACCCTCCATGTTAGAAACATGCCATTAAATGTCATAAGTATAATCTAGCTTGAGGACAGAAGTTATCCATAAAAACCCCCCTTAATTCAACCAGGTCCTCGCGCGATGTATGGTCGATCACATGATGATCTAGGGGGGATTAGAATTGTTGTATAAAAACAGCACTGCATGTAAATATAAAATAAAATAGTGCTACATCTTATTACAGATTATTGCCATATATAATCAGTGACTATACAGACAGTCTGACAAAATAAAGTTTCAGTGACACTCTATCCGAAGAGGGGAATAATTCCATCTGTTACAGTCAATGGAGCAATTATGAATCTGGAAAGGTGAAATTTCTAAGTAATACTAGATATCGACATGACGCGATAACATATAACGTAAATGCAATATGGCCGCTGGCGACCATTTTTTCCTATAAAATTAAAAAAATATTTGATAGCTCTCATCTGATAGATCAATATCAAGATAAATATTAAGTTTAGTGATGATCGGATGAGTGAAGTGGACTGTGCTAAACGGTTTAGTAATGCTTAAAAAGATTTTTACCTTAATATTTTTATGTTCACTTTATAAACTTCACTGAGTCATCTTTGTCATGTATTGAGTTTGATATCTGTTGTTAACAGTTTATAAATCATGTATGTCTCATGTTTGTTATTTTAATTTATGTGTGTATTATCATTAAATAAAGTTGAATTCCTTAAAAAGATTCTTACCCCAATGTTTTTATGTTCACTTTATAAACTCCACTGAGTCATCTTTGTCATGTATTGAATTTGATATCTTTTGTTAACAGTTCATAAATTATGTATGTCTCGTGTTCGTTATTATATTATATACACTTTATGGTGTGTTTCAGAACGAAAACAAAATGAATAAAATCAACAAATTTGTAAATTTAAAAACAATTCAAACGTTGTTGTATTCCATGTCCCAGCCCGGACATATACACCAAATTTCAATAATATTCATTGAGAAACAACGGACCAAACGCCATATAACACCCCGTATGCATCTTTTATTCCGAGTTGGCCTTTTATTCCGAGTTGGCACGCGCCGATTGGGCGAGTTAGCCCATGGGGCGAGTACGCCGATTCCGACACCTTTTCTATTTGCAGCAGGTTAAGTTTACGCGTAATTTAATTTACAAAGTTCCCCAATTGGTATCGTAAATAGAGCGACCTTATTTGACAGAGAATGCCTCTGTTATTGATTATAAAGTTGCTATACATTAAAAACGACAATTCACATGCTCGTTCAAGCGCAGTAGTCTATTTTCCCCATGTTAAAGGACATCCACAAATACTAAATAACGCTAACTTACTGCCGAATGTTTTACACGACAACTGTTAACATATTTGGGCTGAATTCATCTGACGCGGTATTATTCCTCAAAATAAACAACAAAACCATCGTTACTTGGAAATGTAGTTTGGGCTAACATTTACATAAATCCTCCATATCATTATTCCGACACACACGTCAGATGAAAAAGTCACATGAAGTAACCGGCCAAATTGGCCGAAATGACGAAATCGCAATCGTGTGAACAAACTATCCACGATCTCGTCGGGCCAGATTGCTCCACTTACGATTGAATCGTGGTCGTCTGAACGTACACTAAGAAGTGCGCGCCGAGTTTTTGGAACGGGAATTCGCGCGTTAACCCTTAGCACACCGCGGTTGTGTATTTCTATTTACTCTGGTAGCTCATGGTGGTTTTGTATGCACTTGTATTTCCATAGCAAAACTCTTCATGAATCCACTAATTGAAGGTACACGAACAATATTTGGTTGGTGACACATTTCCCATTGAGGGCGAAATGGGTCAAATGGCCACGCCCCTTTTTGCGCGAAGTACTACCACCCGCCGTGACTATATCTCCAGAACCGTTGGACATAGGGGGTCGTCTGACCACTCAAAATGTGCGGAATGGCCACATTATGGGGAGTCAGTAATACATTTTCATATCCAAAAGTCAATGGTTTTGAAGATAATTGACAAAAACCAAAAAAAATCCATTTATAAGGGCCCAATTTTGGGGTTCAGCACTTTTATCTCAAAGCTGAGCCCCCAATTCAAATTTTATTGATCTATATCCATCGGTACCAGATATAGGTATAATTTCTGTACCATTATCGGGTGGGATTGACCTTCAAGGAGCTCTTGACCCTGAAAATCCATATTATGGGGGGGGGGGTCAGTAATGCATTTTCATGTCCAAAAGTCAATGGTTTTTAAGATAATTGCCAAAAACCGATTTCAGCATGTTACGCACCACAAGTATACAATACCACCAAGGCCACAGCATATGTATGACACTTTTTTAAAGAACTATCCGAATTCTCTGATCGACTTAAGAGCACAATTGACCACACACAATGGGATTAGCTGGAAATTGCTGCTGAGGATGTGTTGACCCCGACACACAACATGAGCTCTTCACGACTGAACATGCCTTAAGTGGAAATCAGGTAACAATTGTGCTCTAATCAACAGAAATGTACAGATTGAACAAAACAGGTTTTCAAAATTTTTTATCAACATTTAACAGCTGATCTGATTTAAGTGACCAAGCTATGAAACATGCTAAACACTATTACTAAATGGAATGACCAGCTGTTTGCTTCATGCAGCAGCCACATGTT
The DNA here is from genome assembly GCA_032622095.1 of Siphonodentalium dalli. NCBI lineage: Eukaryota > Metazoa > Mollusca > Scaphopoda > Gadilida > Siphonodentaliidae > Siphonodentalium > Siphonodentalium dalli. The sequence goes on from CP136065.1 coordinate 78,860,815, forward strand.
GCGATCCTAAAATGGGTATTGCATCTGGGCATAGTAAAAACATGTTGTAATCAGATGAGAGATGACCATATATACCAGTATATATTTCAGAAGTAATCAATTCTTCCAAAAGGACACCTCATCTCACAAAACGTTTTAAGAAATGATGGAATTAGTTTTGATTGGCCATGATAGTTGCAGCACTTGCAGGTTGGAGAAGATGAGGGTCTATAATTTCATTAACATAATTCTTCATAATAGGTAATAGCCCTCATAACTTACCATTTTAAAGATATTTTCATTTTCAATACCACCCCAGGTTAAGTGGTCCTGCTAATTTTATATTATGCTGATGGGTACTGCTGGATTGCTATGATGTTTGTAGGTCAAAGTGATTCTGTTAAGTACCATCATTTTACCTAAAGTTGGTTATTTTTGCATTGTTTGGCTAATCCGAGCAATTTGTGCAAAAGTCAGTGTCTGTATGAAACATTCAAGAACATATATACTTCAAAATATTTAATGTGTACGCTGATGTTTGGTAAACAACAGGAATAGTCATCTCAATTATGGCCAGTTTGTAAAAACCAGCACCCATTATTGAAATATTTCACAATATACATGTTTTTTAATGTTTTCTACACATAGTGGCTTATCCTCGATTTGTTCAGATCGCTTTGCTCTACCTGAATATAATACCAAAATTATTAGCATCACCACTAAACTTGGGATGAATACTGCCAAATGAATATATTGTGATATATAGGGCAGTGGAAAAATAATGGTTGAGTCTTTTCTAAATATAATTCTAGTAAATCCTACACAATACCGTCTTGGTCTGATAAGACTCAGAGTCATGTTTGTTTAGGAGTATAGACATGAAGTCCACCAGTCTCATGAAAATTAAATGGGCTCTGCACTAGTAACATCTGGGCTCCTGTGACCCATTAATATTGACAAATGCAACACAAATGAAAAATACATAGTAACTTTCCTCAAACATAGATTATAACCTGACAATCATTGTGTTAGAATCAGTGTACATACGTATACGTAGGCATGGCCATAGCATGTTTTTGAAATACTGCAGAGTGCAGATCATAAATTTCACTAGAATATACATGTAGTTACTGTATGTACATCACACACATAAGGCGACTGACACACATACACGTACCTGCATGGTTCACAATATTTGACATGTAAAATATATATATATATATATATCTTCTGTGCCTATAACATCAAACCAAACTGTTTACAGTACTTTTACTGACATTTTTGGAGTGGCACATATACATACATAAAAAATAAAAGTCAATTTAAAGGGACGAAATGAAAAATAAATTTGTGCAACTATAATGGAGATCTATATTGCATTACAACATCCAGAAATCTACAAAATCTACAACATCCACAAATCTACAAAAACATCTGACTATCATAGTCATTGGTAATGTGATCATTTTTCCTTCATAAGTTGAAACATGATGGAGGATTGGATAGCATGGCTACCTGCAGAATGTAGATTTGTATGTATTTATATCTGCATATCAACTGATGCTTGTATTTTTCTTCTAACTCTCTCTGAGCCCACAACGCAACAGGATTGCATTCGGAATTTCAAGCCCATAAAGCTAGACACTTTAGAATCAAGCTTGCCAAATAAATTTCCATGAACCTCACATGAACTCACTCAGTTGAACACAATGAACGATTGTCAAGTTGGAAAATATTCTGTATTTATGGAAGCCCTGTATTTTTAATGTGTGGATTTATTATAACTGGACATGTATTTGTTAGTTTTGAACAGGACAATATATTTTAATATTACTGAATCTTTCTTATGACTTATTTTCTTACAAACTCCCAAATTTGAACCAGAAACAATTTAGGGCAAATATGAAATTGTAGAACCTTTATACAAAATGGTGATGCAGCCAATCAAAATTGATGTGGGACTGATAAAGACACAACCTGCTCGACTACCGAATCATACTGATTGATCAAATTGTATTAACTCAACATTTACTAAACCTACTTGTGGACTGAGTATAATTCAATTCAACATTAGAATACCATAAAAACACCCTGTTCTCCCATAAGTTTAAAGAAAATAACACATTGAACTCATTTACAAGTATATTGCTAATGTGATATATGTCATTCCATTTATAACCATTTTGGCAGCCATCTCACATCAAGAGCTCCTTGAATGTCAATCCCATCCGATAATGGTACAGAAAATATCAGAAATGATACCTGTATGTGGCACCGATGGATATAGGTCAATAACATTCTAATTGGGGGCTCAGCTTTGAGATAAAAGTGCTGAACCCCAAAATTGGGCCCTTAAAAATGGATTGTTTTTGGTTTTTGGCAATTATCTTCAAAACCATTGACTTTTGGATATGAAAATGTATTACTGACCCTCCATAATGTGGCCATTTCGCACATTTTGAGTGGTCACTCGACTCCCTGTGTCCAACGGTTCTGGAGATATAGTCACGGCGGGTGGTAGTACTTCGCGCAAAAAGGGGCGTGACCATTTGACCCATTTCGCCCTCAATGGGAAATGTGTCACCATCCAAATATTGTTCGTGTACCTTCAATTAGTGGATTCATGAAGAGTTATGCTCTGGACATACAAGTGCATACAAAACCACCATGAGCTACTAGAGTAATTGTTGTTTAACCTTCTTTGTTGCATTGTTATTTGAACATCTTTCATTAATTTTCATGTGACATAAATCGGAATGATATATACTATTATATTGCATGGGGATTTGAGGATGGTATAATAAATTTAATTCACACATGAACCCTTCGAGCTGTTTGTTTCATGTTGATGTCGGTGTCTAACATGTTATTTAAAATCGTTTGTGATCTTTTTCATTTAGTTATGCGCGACATATATCAGCATTTTATATTCCAAATGAATTGGGATGGTAATAATAATTATTAACCAATTCCCACGTACTCCTTCGTGCTGTTTGTAAATATTTGTTTACGTTTAGTGAACTTTAGTCTTGGTCTCTAAAACTTTTTTAGTCTCTAAAACTTTTGTATGCGGAATATATCTCAGCTATGTTAGAGATGTTATTAATAAAAGTTCTAACACCAACCCTTCACATTGGTTTTTTAACATACAACGTACGTACGTGGCCTTAGTCTAAACATCTTTCTTTTTATGTCTGTGTACGGAGCATATATATCAGAATAATATATGAATTTAAGAATGTTCAGATAAACCCTCCTGGGACCATGTTTTTATTGATCTTCATGTGGGGGGGGGGGGGGCATATTTTAAAATAGACCTCATTGGAACATACTTTAATTGACCCGAATGAGACGATATGTTATTTAACCACCATGGCACCGTAGTTTCATCGACACTGATCAGATGACACCATGTTTTAATTTGAGTTAACGCTCATAATGGGACCATTTTTTACTTTAATTCACCCTCGTTTTACCATATTTTAATTTACCTTCATGTGACCATATTTCAATTACCCCCCCCCCCCCCCAATTGGTCCATAATTTTTATTAACCTTTGTGTAACCATATTTTAATTAATCCTGATCAGTTATGTGACCATATTTTAATTAACAATCATGGTACTATTTTAATTAACACCTCATTGGACAATATTTTAATTAAGCCTCATGGGACCATATTTTATTTAAACCTCATGTGACCATATTTTTATTTACCCTCATATGACCATATTTTAATTAACCCTCTCTGGATGTCACCATATCTTAATTAGCCCTCATGGAACCATACATGTATTTTAATTAACCCTCGTGAGTGACCATATTTTCAAAGTTGATATCAGAAGTACATTACCTGAGGCCATTCTTAGATCATCATTACGCCCTCTTATGGTGTATATCGGCAAGTCTTTCTTACCCTGTCGTAGGAGGCGATGGACTAACTTGATTAAAAACGTACTCGGTATATTTGCGTACTTGGGTGGAGTAAATGTGATTAGAAACGCACTCGGTATTTGCGTACTGGAAACGTGTAACGAAGATCGAGAACATTTGGCCTGATTATTATTCTGCATGTTATTTCATGCACTATTCACTATTCATACCAAAGAAAAGATACATGCCAGCCGAATGCCGTAAAAGAGAACAAAGAAAATAACAGTTTAGAAGTGTGTTTGCTGTGAGTTGGAAATGTGTCAATCGTCAAGGCGTTCGTCACTTTTTTGGCAATGGGTGTCATGCTATTGGTGTATCAATGCTGTTGCATGTTGGCGATGAACATTTCAACCAAATGAAACGGATGCACAATTGCACATGTCATGCTGGTGTAAGTATATCAAATTAAACTTTAGTTTGGCACGTACGATTTTAAAAATGTTGTTAAATAACTTTTCTCACACAGTATACACACATACAACAAATCTATACTAATAAGACTCAATTTTGTTTGTTCGTTTGCTCGTTTGTTTGTCTGCTTATGAGCACCCAACCGGCTGGACCATCAGAGTTGAATATTTGTATATATTGGTAATTTGACCTGGTGACCGTTATTAGATAGGTTCCGTTGATCTTATGTCATAAAATGGCACTAATAATCTCATATATATTTTGAAGACCTCTGTCTGTCTGTCAGTATGTCTGTCTGTCTGTATGTCATTTATACAAATCTACGATTCTCGACCGATCGGGACGAAACTTGGTACGTGTGTGTAGTTTGACCAGGCGGTCGACGTTGTCATATTGGCGAGCCCGTGCGGCGCCCGCTTCGCGCATGCGCAGACGAGATCTCGGAAACGGGTGGAGCTATCGACTTGAAATTTGCTATGTGAATGTATCTTGCCCCGGATACGAATTTTATCGGGTTGCCGAGCCCGTGCGACGCCAGCTTCGCGCGTGCGCAGATCAGATCTCGGAAACGGGTCGAGCTATTGACTTGAAATTTCGGGCTGGGTAGAGCTATCGACTTGAAATTTGTTTTTTGAATAGCCCGGACAACGTCGGGCTCATCGGCTAGTAATTATATATATTTTGTGGCTAAAGGCGATCAAGCAGTTGGACACTCGGAGATTAAAATTTGTACATATGGGTCATTTGACCCGAGGAATCTTATTACAAGAAACAAGATGTTTATTGCAATACACATCAATGGGCAGTTTCAAAATGGAATAGTGGTGAATAAATAAATTAAATTACATGAAAATACATTACATTAATATATAACTATTTTTATACATATATGACATTCACGGTACATTATGTGCAGTATTCTCACACGTATACGCTTGAGTGTCTCTTCTAATTAGATAGGTCCCGTTGACATTAGATGTCTTAAAAGGGCACTAATAATTAATTTAACTAAATAATTAATTATACACCCAAAATGGTTGCAATCTGGTTGCTGAAAATTGAACATATGGATAAATTGAATCGTAGAGTGTCATAGGATAGATGCCGTTGATCTTAGACGACTAAAATGGGCAAATATGAACAACAAAGAGCATTCCTTATCATCTTATTAATAGCAGATGTGTAGGAAATTGGTACAGGTGAGTCACGTACCTGACCAGGGGAATGTCATGGGATATGCGCCTTTGATCTTAGGTGACTTAAAGTGGGACTACTAAATGATATGATAAATAAAGAGCGTTTATTATCAGTCCAGAAGGTATGTGGGGAAATGTGTGCACAAAAGTGGGGAATGTCACGGGATATGTCTGTTGATCTGAAATGATTTAAAGAGGCACTAAATAGCGCTTATTATCAACTTAATAGATAGATGTAACCTTATCCGGAGAGTCGTGAAATAGATGCTGTTTATCCCAGATGACTAATAGTTATTTTAAATGACTTGTAGGGCCAGTAATAAATTACGCATTCTTCACCCGAGCAACACCGGGTACCCCATCTAGTATCACATATAATAAATTACATAACCGTTACCAATATACGGTACACATTTTTCACAATCACTTGATTAAAGCTGCAATATATTTTATATATGCGGGCCCATGGTATAATATTCACTTAATATTGATATGTACACTTATATAATTGAACATTTTTTTGACTTATTTATTAATTTAAGACATGTTCTCGGTTGTTCTCGGTAAATAGTAGGCCTATCGATAGATAGCGCGACCACCATAGATTTATTATGGTGGCCGCCTTATCAATCGAGTATGGCCGCTTTATCTACGTCCATTTTCATGAAATAAACTAGTTTAGGCCTAATCGTTGTTTAATACGCCATATTTATAAATGCCGTCTATTGGCATCGAAAGTTTATTCGAGTTAAACCATTTGACGAACATGACATTTGGAACTTATTCCCTATTCCTTATTTTTAAAAATGTCGCTTTCGACCGATTTGACGGCATGGGTGGGTGGCCGGCCCCAAATACCACCTAGAAACCCCCGACCCCCCCCCCACCCATCACCCCCGGGGGTGCCACCCGAGGGGGTGAAAATGGGGTATGGACCATTTTCGAGAACGGAAAGGATTTCGACCGATTTGACGGCATGGGTGGCCGGCCGGCCCCAAATACCACATAGAAACACCCCGACCCCACACCCATCACCCCCGGGGGTGCCACTCCGATGGGGTAAAATGGGATATTGACCATTTTCGAGTACGGAAAGGATTTCGACCGATTTGACGGCATGGGTGGGTGGCCGGCCCCAAATACCACCTAGAAACACCCCGACCCCCACCCATCACCCTCGGGGAGTGCCAACCAGAGGGGGTGAAAATGGGGTATGGACCATTTTCGAGAACGGAAAGGATTTCGACCGATTTGACGGCATGGGTGGGTGGCCGTCCCCATATACCACATAGAAACACCCCGACCACCCACCCATCACCCCGGTGGGTGCCATCCCGAGGGGGTGAAAATGGGGTATGGACCATTTTCGAGAACGGTAAGGATTTCGACCGATTTGACGGCGTGGGTGGGTGGCCGGCCCCAAATACCACCTAGAAACACCCCGACCCCCCACCATCACCCCGGGGGTGCCACCCGAAGGGGTGACAATGGGGTATGGACATAACATAACATAACAGGACGAACACCGGCGATCGACCATACGAGCGTGACGTGTATCAGAAGGAATTCATCATATATGGAGTCTGGCAATGCATAAGAGGACGAACACCGGCGATCGACCATACGAGAGTGACGTGTATTATTAGGAATTCAGTCATATATGGAGTCTGACAATGCAAAAGAGGACGAACACCAGCGATCGTCCATACGAGAGTGACGTGTATGAGAAGGAATTCAGTTATATATAGAGTCTGGCAACGCAACAGAGGACGAACACCGACGATCGACCATACGAGCGTGAGTGTATCATAAGGAATTCATCATATATGGAGTGTGACAATGCATACGAGGACGAACACCGGCGATCGATCATACGAGCGTGACGTGTATCATAAGGAATTCATCATATATGGGAACTGGCAATGCATAAGAGGACGAACACCGGCGATCGACCATACGAGCGCGACGTGTATCATAAGGAATTCATCATATATGGAGTCTGGCAATGCATAAGAGGACGAACACCGGCGATCGACCATACGAGAGTGACGTGTATGAGAAGGAATTCAGTCATATACGGAGTCTGACAATGCATACGAGGACGAACACCGGCGATCGACCATACGAGAGTGACGTGTATGAGAATGAATTCAGTTATATATGGAGTTTGGCAACGCACAACAGGACGAACACCGACGATCGACCATACGAGCGTGACGTGTATTATAAATAATTCAGACATATATGGACTATGACAATGCATAAGAGGACGAACACCGACGATCGACCGTACGAGCGTGACGTGTATTATAAGGAATTCAGTCATATATGGAATCTGGCAAAGCATAAGAGGACAAAGACTGGCGATTGTCCATACAAGTGTGACGTGTATTAGAAAGAATTCAGTCATATACGGAGTCTGGCAAAGCATAATAGGACATAGACCGGCATTCGTCCATACGAGTGTGCAAGAAAAACTGTCAACTACTGTGTCATGAAATGGATTATCATGTGATCTGACAGCTTTTCCAGACTAATTAAACGCCATATATGGTTGTATGGCCGATTGCGGCTGTTCTCGAAAATGGTCCATACCCCATTTTCACCCCCTCGGGGTGGCACCAAACCGGGGGTGATGGGTGGGGGGGGGGTGGGGTGTTTCTAGGTTGTATTTGGGGCCGGCCACACACCCATGCCGTCAAATCGGTCGAAATCCTTACCGTTCTCGAAAATGGTCCATATCCCATTTTCACCCCCTCGGGATGGGATCCCCGGGGGTGATGGGGGGGGGGGGGGGGTCGGGTGTTTCTAGGTTGTATTTGGGGCCGGCCACCCACCCATGCCGTCAAATCGGTTGAAATCCTTTCCGTTCTCGAAAATGGTCCATACCCCATTTTCATTCCCTCGGAGGTGATGGGTGGGGGTCGGGGTGTTTCTAGGTGATATTTTTTTCCCGGCCACCCACCCATGCCGTCAAATCGGTCGAAATCCTTACCGTTCTCGAAAATGGTCCATACCCCATTTTCTCCCCCTCGGGGTGGCACCCACCCCCGGGGGTGATGGTGGGGGGGGGGGGGGGTCGGGGTGTTTCTAGGTGGTATTTGGGGCCGGTCGGCCACCCATGCCGTCAAATCGGTCGAAAGCGACATTTTTAAAAATAAGGAATAAGGAATAGGGAATAAGTTCCAAATGTCATGTTCGTACCATTTTTGTCCGAAAAACAAATGGAATTGATATGGTATTTTGTTTTACAGGATTAGCTAAAATCGTATTAAACAACGCTTATAAAATATCAATGCTAGCGGAATATCACAAACATGTTGTAGATATGTAAACTAATTACACCTAATTAGGCCTACCTCGCCGTTCATCGTGTCCCTGCCCCTCCCGTGATCTAGTGTGTCACAGTCACGGGCCCCCAAAATCATGCGTACACTTTTATCGACGAAAGATTCTTATTACCGTACAGTCGTAATACCCAGAATCCAATATTCAAAATGGAAGATCTCGTGATATGCATGAAAAAAATTCGCACGAATGTCACAGACATTTACGCGTTTATGTGATTTCGTGTAGATAAAATTAATATTGCAATATGTGAATAGCTAATTGTGACATATCGCATTCTGAAGTAACTTGGAAAATATACACTGAATCATGGCAGCCGTTGGAATATTGCCAAGTTCAAGGAGCAAGATTGACAGCCTTCTCGAAGGCAGTTCTCTTCGAGAAAAATTTCATGATCTGTTTCATTGTAACAATGGAACACAGACTGGCACACTGTAAGCAACTAAATGCCCAATATATATGACACATTATTATGTTGCTGTGTACCCCTACCATGCTATCGCCACAACAAGTGTAAAATATTTCGCGGCCGAAAGGCAACTACATACAGACCTTCTCAAAAGAAGTGTCCCTCCAGACCGCGTTGGAGTAACGTTATACGTTACGACCGCGTTGATGATAAAAACTCCAACGCGGTCGTAACTTTACTTCAACGCGGTCGTGATTTTTTCTCAACGCGGTCGAGGTACCGGTAACTGTCAACGCAACATAACGCGGTCGGCATGACCGTCAACGCAACAAACGAATTCGAGAGAATAGCTTATCAACTGTAATAATAATTATTGAATAACATTGTAAACAAGAATATTCACCACAGTGAATTCTAACTTTGATACATTAGCTCATTTTATTAAAAGATTTTCAATTGAAGAGAGAAAATGAACGACGGCCACCAATTTTAGTTTTATACAATTTTCTGATAGTAAACGGAACCGGTGCTACTATTTGCAGGAATCCGCCTGATCGGAGAAAGCCGGAGAAATCCTGCGTAAATACAGAAAGCCGGTCGGGTTTCTGTCTGGATATAAATAGATTATAATTAACTTGTGTGGTTGGAGGCCGACATTTTAATCGTCTGCTCTTACTGTTCATTGTGTTACCATACTTACCACTGTGTTGGGGCACCAGCAGGTAGCTGAATAAATCGGAGTCGATAAATGGAGTGGTGACTAGTGCTGAAACGGATATCCGGCTACCGTCGGCAACCGGTTGAACTACGATCAACCGGTTAACCGCTATGTATTACACACATGCAATGCCACTGATAAAAACTAACGTATTCAGGTCCTTAATCGGCATAGACTGATAACAGTAGCTTTTAAACACGGGTACTTTATCAATTTTGCTACAAACGTTATCACTCAGGGGGTATACATTCGAAATTACGCATATTAAAAGTCAAAATCTGGTGCCAGATCAAGTCTTCCATGAATGGCAGATTACATAGTCTGGCATTAGCCGGTAAACATCAAAGATGCATGACGTCATCTTTGACTTTGATGTTCCGATGTCTGGTAAAACATATGCACTGACGCCACTGGGTCATCGGCAAAGATCAATACAATCGTTTTCACTGCAGTATACGGCGTGGTCATTTGACATCTAATCTCCGACTGTCTACTTGTAGATAGTATCATGGATACCCAAGATATTAGTAAATAAGATGTCTGGGCACATTTCAAAGAGAAATTGGCAGAATGCAAACTCTGAGAACCAACCCTATTTACATACGCTCGGTCTACATGTATATACTTCTAACATTACTGAGTTTGAGTAATCTCAGTTGATGAAATTCAAATGAACTCGAATCAAAATGGTGTTCCCCTGCAGTCGGACTTATTTGCATCCTAATGACTAATTCTCAGCATTTGATTGTCTTCTAACAGAAAACAGTGTTTTTAGCAGGTTTTCAGCTGTTTTTTTAAATTTTCATTTGTTAACTACATAAAGTTCACAAACTTCATAATTGTGTTTTAATATATCGGTCGTCAGTCATCCTATCTATCTGAAATCGCCAAAGAACACCCAGCGGTTAGAATACCTGAGTCACATGACTTAATAATCGGCCAGTCCCGCAATCGCTATAATAGCAATACAAAACTGTCGATATTTGCACGTATGAACATGTATATAGGTCACACAATATTCTTCCCAAAATGAGAACGATAACAAGTCAGGTAGCAGTCGCAACTGCAGTACAAATAGGTCAAGCATGACACGTCTATTTATAAACACTGCGAGTTTTAATTCACTGTGTCATCTGCCAAGTTGTCAACACGTGGCTTTGTGACGTTCGTGTTTGGTGATTTACATTCGTTTAATACAAGCTCTGTCTGTGTAAACATTACGTGAGTTTGCCATACAGTTAATAAATCAAATTATGCTGATATATGGGTACAAATTATAGTATAAATAATCAGTATAAAGTCATAGGTTGAAAATAGCGGATAACCGGTTATGATCCGGTTACACGTCGCGGTTAACCGGCTATAAAAATAGGTCAACCGTTTCAGCACTAGTGGTGACCCGATAAATAAACTGTATACTAAGTTGAAATTCACCCAACTTTGCTATAATTTATGAACTGTAGTCGAAAAGACAGCAATGCCTGTGATGCATATAAACTAGATCATACTAAATTCAAACCATTTTCTTTTATTCAGTCAACCATGTATTTATAATTGATATTTTTATTTATATATGGTGCATATTTATAATATAGCATATGTATCATTCCGTTATGGGGCTGGTGCATACAGGAGTATATTGAGGGCCCCTTCCCCCCCTTTTCGTACGCCAGATTCGACCCATTTTGGACCTGTACGCCGGATTCAAGACACAAATTAAGCTGGATTCCGGATTCATGTATTTATATAAACGGATTCCATTTCGGGTGAAATATTGCGATTTGGGTCCTCATTTGGTCATAATAGATCATAATATCATGAATTTTATATGGGATCCAATCTGATGCACACTCTTAATCTTATAGGACTTAGTCCGTATATATTCGTTTGTATACAGTGCTCTTTATCTTTTCGGTCATTATTTGCGGCAACATATCTCAAAAATTGCACCAAAGACATAGCAAAACAATTTGGATGATGGACTGCCAATTATATTTCCGTGAAAATGCGCTGTGGGCATAAACTTAACCCACAATTCAAAAATATATATGTTATATTGGGCTACCATCAACATATAAACAACGGTACCTCCGATGGCTAGTTAAAACAATATAACCTTGCCAGGATAGTGTGTGGATTTCAACCATGCTATATGTAAAACTGTTTACTCTCCGACACTTAGCTTTATCATCAAACACATTAATTCAAATGGCGTTTGTTTGGTGGTTTACATGCGATGTGTTAGGCATGATTGTTAATATTATTATCTGGGACCCAAGCGGCCATATACACGCATGCAAATACATGGATGTTAGGGTCCTGCGAATTGGAGATTTTGATCGAATCGAATATCGAACGAGTCTACGTAATCGAATCGAATATCGAATCGAATCATACCTGTGTGTTGCATTCTCAATTAGGCATTTAATGTCAATGATTAGACGTTTTGAGAAACGTTCTATGAACTTCCATGAAATTCCATCATAACTTGTGTGGCGATCAACCATCGTTCCCGATACTATTAACTTCAATTGAGAATTGTTGAGAGAAAATAAAAACAGATTAAAACGTCCATGCGGTCGTAACGACGATTAGATATATAACCACTAAACGGATTATGTAGTGCTGGGTGCTTAGATGTCTTGTTGTCCCAGACGCTTCCGATTTATATACCACGTTGCATTCACCACACGTGTAAGTTTCTGCACTACATGCAGCTTTTATCATGTTTAAAATAAACATGAATAACGGACGACAAATTGTCAAGTTTCAAGGAACGCTCCGAAACTGAAAGTCAACTTCAAAAGAAAACACCGCCACACGCACTCTTCGACGCCGGGAGCACGTGTTGTTTACATTCTCGGCGATATTACAGAACGAATGTCGACCTCGACGAATGCGGAGGACGGGAAAGTTACATTTATTTTATTGTTAAATACACTTATTAAGTAACTTCATTTGGTCGTAACATATATCAACATACCATGCATAAAATCATCTGGCCAATATCCATTTGCATTCATACTTCGTTCGAACGACGAATCACTAGAAAAGGGGTCAGCAGTGTACACCATTGGTACCTCGTGTGCGCGGTTTTAAACAAAACGGGAAAAGTCACGTGCGGCGATCTGAATAAACTGATGTTTTGTTGTATAATTTGAAACAGTAGAATTACACCACAAAACTGGATCCAGATATCAATGGTAACTCGAGTAATGACCAATCTGGACAATGCTTTTAAGCATCTCATCGCTATTATAATTTACGCGTGTCGTCGGTCCATCGGCGATCTCTGAGCTTTTGGCTACCATGTTCAAAGCTAGAATTCAGATGTATTTAGTCGATAGTGGCTAATTACTGGCTATACTTATATTTAATAGCATGCTAACATTCGCGATGTACAATAAGAATTATAAGGTGCATATATTCATAATTTTCGGGAATTATATGGCACAGAAACAGCGAAGATCGACGTGTGCACTTGTCCGTAAACAGCTTACTTTTTTGTCAGTGTATATTCGAAATTTTGAGTTGGAAATTTCGAATCGAATTTGACTTTCGAATCGAATCTCGAATCGAATATCGAATATTCGCAGGACCCTAATGGATGTGTATTGTTTGACTACCAGTGGATATATTACATATTATCGGGAGCTCCAACAGTCCAACTCACGTGCTACATGCATATATTTATATATCAAAATCAATATGTAATCATAGATTAATCCCCAATTTTCTAGTGGAGCGTGCGCATTATGTTATTGATATGTCCGACCGTCTGTCCATCCATCATTCGGTATTGGTTTATGTGTGGTGGCTTAAGATACGTATCAACTTTCTAAACTTAATTTAGTATTTGGGTTTTCTAACACAGAGTGCAGGCCGGGACCACGTGTTCGTTGACAGCCGGCCAATTTCCGCTATAGAATAGGGCCCCCCCTTTTTTGTTGGGATTTCCTTCCATGTGCGTCCCCATGTGACGGCATTGGTAAGTCCAAACTGGTTTTACTGGGATTGCTGATCCGGTGCAGGTTGGGTTCGAGTTTGGAGTCGACCCGAGGGTTTTACATGTGTTATCACATCGGGGTATTAATTCTGGGTCAATATATCACGCCCATATAAAGAGCGTTTAATTTATTAGTTTTTACACGGGAATGTGTTCAAGATCGGTTAATCCAAGGAAGTCTAGACGCATATTCTATACCTTTGTTACTCTTATCCTAACATTTTGTAAACTGCCGCAAGGTAGACTGCTCTGGACCTCATTGGTGAAGTTTCCACTACCGGGGTTCAAGACGGGGTGCCTTTATATGTGGGACCGGGATGCTCGCATCCACCTGCTCATATATTATGGGTATCACAAAACTAATCTATAATATCATGTAAACTGAAGGTGAAATCGGTATTTGTTCTTAAAACTGGATTCCGGATTCCATAGTCAATTTGAAGCTGGATTCCGGATTCCAGCGTCATTTTAAAACTGGATTCCGGACTCAAGGGGGGAGGGGGAAGGGGCCCTCTATATTTGTAGTTCATCCTGGTTCATCTCTAGTTTTTCGGTCTGTGTCTATAGTGTAACGACACATTTCGTTCTTGAATGTCTAAAAATAAAGGGTATGGGGATGTTTGGATCTCCATGCAGTTTAACGACATTTTGCGGTCTTTGTAGTTTACCGACATTTTGCGGTCGTTGATTACAGATAGTTCAACATTTTTCGGTCTTTATAACATCTCAAGATATATCATGAATTCCACGAAAAAGCGGCCATGGATACCGATAATGGGTATTTGCATCATAAGCATGTCATCGGGGAATGTTGTTGCTTCTTCTGTATTTCATTATATTACTATCCAATGAATATATTTTGGAATGGTCATTGCCCTCACTATACAATCTCTTAAACACCAGATATTGTGTGACTTGGGATCAATGATGCGCGCATGCGCAGTCAACGCATATTATCATATTTTGCCAAATAAGGTCAAATGAACCAAAATATCATTTTCAAGCAACTCAAGGGTCATTCTAGGTTAATAGTGAGGCATGTGTGGAAATGTTATTTTTGTCACATTTCTCATATCACAATCTGCCTCATAGTATCCCCTTTTTGCACATATATTTTAGTAAAATGACGGTTTAACCCCTACCAATAACCCGTTTCTAAGGTAAAAACAGTCGCATAGCAACCGTTGCCATGGAAAGTATTTTCGTGATTGCCCCCATATCTGAAAATAATACGTGGGACCTAATATACACATGTGCCAAGTTTTATGCTTTTATGACAATGTCCGCACTTGTTACACAAAAAACTATACCTAAAAAAATCGCACGGTGATTCCGTCACGCCCGTTGTGTGATTCCGTCACGGCGAACAAACCGAGTTAACTAGTAATATACACACAAGTGTGTGACAATGCGGCTTTTTTTCTGCAAGTATAATGTATCTACTTTGCTCATTGAGAACTTTTTCCAGGTCAGCTTGGCTGAATGAGCAGGGTTCTTCAATAGTACGGACCTACCCTCATATTGATGGCACTTTTTTGGTGATTCCGTCACGGACACAATTTGACCCAGAGTGAGATGATACTTAAATACACATATAATTGTATATAACTAAACAACTTAGTATATAGTATGTACAATGTTTTTCATGTTAAGCAGTACCCTACTGGTCATAATTTTAGATTTTATAGGCCACAGAAAAGTGAAATTCCGTAAAATTTGGTGATTCCGTCACGCTGGAATTCATGATATGGGGTATTTGGATCTCTAGTTTAACGACATTTTTCGGTCTTTATAATATATCAAGAGATATGGGGTATTTGGATCTCTAGTTTAACGATATTTTTCGGTCGTTGATATATAGTTCAAAGACATTTTTCGGCCTTTAATAGTTTAACGAAATTTTTCGGTCTTTATAATATCTCAAGATATAGGGGTTATTATGATCTCTAGTTTAACGACATTTTTCGGTCTTTATAGTTTAACGACATTTTCTGTCTTTAATATCTTAAGATATAGGGGCCTTTAGGGGGTATTTGGATCTCTAGTTTAACGACATTTTTCGGTCTTCGACAGCTATATGGAAGAAGTTCATCTTTTTACTGCATAGAACAGAAAAGAGTGTTCCGTCTATTTCTGATACAGTGGAAATACAGATCGTGTAGCATTTCTCAGTCTGAATAGAAAAAGAAGACACGGGATAGTATGCTGAATTAGTGGCATTTCCACACGACGACTTCACTAGATAAGTGTGAAGTCAAGCGACCGCATTCACTATGACTATAGTCAACTCTGGACAACTAAATGACAATGTTGGCATGGGATATTCATGCTTGTGGACCATTTTTACATGTTTCTTGGAATTGAAAATCAAGAGCTTATTAATTGTGGAATAACAGTACCAATGTGTTGCCCGAATGTTGCGTCATTTCTGTCCAGAATATTGAGCTATATTTGCTACAAAGGACAAGGAATTTTCCATTTCTTCTTATCAAGCTAATAAAGAGCGTTTCGTCTGACTTATTATCTACCTTACTCATTTTTAAATTTTCAACAATAGCTATGTTACCATGATTTGTCGCTTGCATTCTGAGCAATGGTCTTGATGGCGGTTAGCCGAATGTTAATATATGCATACATGTTTCGACGTAATTGTCTATTCAACCGTTCATAATATATGATGAATGATTATATTTACTATATGACATATTAACAAAGTAAATAACATTATATAAAATGTGCTTTTTGGAAAGTGTTGAAATAAATTTTGCGAGTTGTAAAGGAATTTGAGTTATGCTATATACAGTATACCCTAAGTAATCGACTCCTTAACCACAGCATAATTATTGATACCTTTTCAGGATTTAGTCGGAAATATGGCTTGTTGCTATTCATCGGAAAGCTCACAGTGAGAGCTTTCCGATGAATGACAACAAACCATATTTCCGACTAAATCCTGAAAAGTTACCATAATTCTGATGTGGTTAAGGGGTCAATTACTTAGGGTATACTGTATATAGCATAACTCAAATAAGGTCATTACTGTACGCTTCATTATCACTTTATGAATTTACTGAATATAAAGCTCATATATATACCCATGCTATGTATACAGTCCAGTGCATTTATGTGCAAAACGTGTCACAATGTTTCTTAGCAGGAATAAGTCTAGCAACCCATTCTAAACAACACACTGAAATCTAAAAGGATCAAGAAAGGCGAAATTTATCAATTATGTTAAATAAATTTCTAAAATACTCGTATGGCTTTTCAAAGATATTTATAAAAATCTCCATTTATATGTCCATTTTTCAACTATGTGCCTCCAAAATTGAGAGTTTGTCTTATGTCGGAGCCTCAGTTTCTCAGATTTAGTTACAAATCCACATTTTATGGTCTAGTATTGCTGTTGTGTTAGATTCCTCACTGTATTATTACTTTATGCATATATGATCGAGAGGACAAAACTATTCTTATACAAAATGTGTCTTCCATTGTTTGAACTTAGCCAAATTTTCCTTGCGACACAAAACTACCATATTTGAAGTCACACAATTCAATAAATTGATATAATATACCTGTAAAATAGGGAACATGGATATATATTTATTAAGTTCTATGATCTCAAATATGCTATTTAATTCTTGAAAAGCCATAAATTTTGAGTATTTTATCAAATTATGACAAATTTACTCCACAAAATTCATCAATATATCGTCTTTCTTGATTCTGTTTTATTTTAGTATGTTGTTTGTGATAGGTTAATTTATTTGTTCTCACTGAGAATGTTGCAATTAGTGTGATGTGAAACCATAAATGCACTGGACTAATATGGCATATACTCTGAACAGACTAATTAAACCATCAAAAACAAATATTGACATAATTTACTATATGACGTTTCTTATTTTCGAATTTCCACACAATTCACAATGCTGAGCTAAACGCTCTTTATTTTACAATACCAAGAAAGAAGGTAGTAACGAACGCTCTTTATGTCCACATGTTGCAGGTAAATTTTAAGGAAGTCATTTGTTGGAGTTTATGGGCACGGATTATATATTTAAAAATCACAAATTGCGTAAAGTGAAAGAACGGGCAAATTGTAGCTTTAATTATTTCGGTTCTGGGATTATGTGTCGTTTTAATAAATAATATTGACAAATAAAGCAATATATTCGTGCTGCGTGTTAGGCACGTCCCCGACAACAGTTAATAATTACTATTACAGCCACACAAACTGTAATACCGTTAACATTCGCTGACATGACTATGACGAATGAGGTATATAGAATTTCAAAGAAAGATCAATTACGCCTGATATCGCTGTCTTATCATGTCGGGTCAAAGTTCTGTTATGTAAATTCCAATCTACTCTACAATTAAGCCACGCATATATATGGTGATGGGCAGATTGAATGATAGATCAAGACGATTAATTAGAAATACGAACCTGTCCAAAGCCGCCACCAAGTTGTAACCGCCATCATCTCTGCAGAATGCACATGCTTTGCACAAAAATGTCAAACCGTTTTGTTTGTTGGTGGGATTCCACTTGTTCAATATACTACTTGTTTTATTGAACTGTTTTGTCAGTTACAATTCATTCTGGCTTGATCAGACATTTTTCAAATAAATATGGACAGTTCGTTTCTCAGAATAATGCAGAATGAATTTAACCTACAAACGTCCCCAATATATAAATGTGACATTTCTTCACATTACATGTAGGCCTAGGTGTGCGCATGTCTTCCAGCTTTCTCAACCGTGGGTTCCCCTTGTGATACTTTACATGTACATATACAAAAATAACACACACACGCACACATATATAGATTATTATTTATTGTATAATAATTGTGTACATTCTTCTTCTAAACACCAGACGCTGCCGACCATGCACTGCTTTGCTCCCCGACGCATCGTTCAAATATATATGCCCATACCTGAAATACAAATTATGTACAATATGTAATATGTTTGAAATAATGATAATTTATTATCCCATAATGGATCATAATGACAAACACCCTCTTTGATCCCGTGGCCCCGGTTTCAGTACAGAAATGCAGCCTGTCTTCAATGTGCAAGATGTCACTATACTTGGCATGCAATACCAGTTTACGACATCCTGTAAATAACAACTGGCAAACTCCATGCAGCGATCTCAGTAGCCTAGTACCCAGGCCACCAAACGTATCTATTGGTTGAGTCAGGTACGAGACTACGATCTCAGCGGAGCGATGAGAGATAACTCTGCCTGGAGTTTGGACACATGAATCAATTCAGTTGTCAAAAGCATGCCCACCGGCGTAAAGTTGCAACATTGTCTTAATTTCATTAGCACGTGTAATTATAATCTATTTATATCCAGACAGAAATCCGACCCAGCTTTCTGCATTTACGCGAGATTTCTCCGGCTTTCTCCATTCAGTCGGATTTCTGCAAATAGGCAGACCCAACGGAACGAAAGGTTGTAATCACTGGCAATCGAGACGGTGACATTTCAGTGGTTCACAATGGAACGTTGCCAATATAATACAATGTTTTTTGCTTGGGTAATGCATGGTTTATTGGTGATGTTTTACATTTAGAATTTTTCCGGAAAAAAACTAATAAATAAATGCAGATCACATTGATCACGCTGCACGAATTAATAGAGATGCAATTGAGATTTCTAACAAACAAAAAACTTTGAGTTCACGTCGCAATGTACATGTACGTGTATTCTTTGAATATTTAATATTCAGCGTCACCTCCTAATAAAGGTCGATAACCTGTACGCCAAGGGTGCGATGACATTTGAAATCTTCGTGAGGGTACGCTAAAACACACATGTACATTTACACGCACGTGGGTAATCGACACATGCATATACATGTACCGTACAGTGATGCAAATAATTAAAAATATTAATTATCCAGTACTCTGATTTGGTAACCAATGATTTGTCATCTTAACCAACAGACCGCGGATCAAAAGCCTGCCGCGAATGATTGACCGCGTTGTCAATGAACTCAAATACAATAGGGGGCGTGTCTTCGGTAAAGTTGAAATTGATACCCTGTAACTTAAACAGAATTCTCGATTGAACACGTGCTGTCATAACTTCGTCGGTTTTGATTGGCTAGTGGACAGCTTGCATCGCAATGACCACCTGATGAAGTCGTGTTACTTCCATCATGATGAAATAAAGAAATCGTATTCAATATAGCTTCGAAGAGATACATGTACAGTATACGAGATCTATATGTACGTTTCAGTAATTGTCCGCTATAGTATAGACAAACCTATGATAAATATTAACTTTCTTTTTACCGTAGTATATATAAGTTTAATAATTCAGTTAAATTCTGGTTTTCTTACCAGAATTAAATCACTGCAATTCAATTATTTATTTGTCTTCATCAAATATTTAAAAACAAAACATATACATTTAAAGATCCAAGCGCGGTCCCACGCAGTCAATACCAAATTAGACAAAATTGTATTTTTCTTGCATTCCGGGTTAGAAGAAAACTTTAAAATAGTGACGATCAATTATTATGTCAGACATCGTGAAAATACTCAAAAGTGTCCACCGTTTTACCATCGATTTATATTTACATACGTTTATGGTTTTACATTGAAAACGAGTACAAACTATAATTTACAACGCTCTTTATTACCTACCATGTTTCGGTGGAAATATGGTCGCTCTTTATTAGAAGCGATAATTGGAATTTTTGCAAGACTCTTGAAGACTGACAACAAATGAGTTAAATGTATTCTCTTGAAAGCCCATATCTTGTCATCAAAACCTCATACATGTCAATTATAGAAACCTTTAGTTCATGGTATGATTGTTACGGTAGGAATTAAGCGGCACACATTGTGCATAATAACCACATAAAGATAAACGTGCAATGATATCTTTTACACACAGGGGTCCGGGACGATTTTTTTTTTATCATTTTATTATATTAATTTAAAAATTAATATAATAAAATAAAAAGTTCCCAGACACCTGTGCATTTTATCTTTAGCACATTTATTTACTGTATTCTCCGAAATTCGTTATCATTTCTGCTGACAAGTACATCGTAAAATAGAAACAATTCAAATCAAACACAAGTCTACACATAATGGCTTACCCATTTGATTTCAAACGCCGATGCCGGACAAAATATATACGGTAATTCTATGTCCCGCTAAAAAAAAAACACACACAGACCACTACCAGATAATTTTTCTGTAACTCCACCCATATTTGAAATTGGTCAGATTCACATCCTGAACGGAGACTGACATACTGCTGCAGAGAAACGACAGACATCATGCTTACCGGTATACTGCGCATTTTAAATATATTATAGTTGACGAAGTTATTCTGGTTTCGTCAACTACGAAACCAGAATGTTAGTTAGTTGTGGTTTATTTACTGCTGATAAGCATATTAGATGTATTCTTCGTTCCGTTTTCAACGACATGTACATATATACACTCTCCAGCAGTTCTGTAGCGGACATTTATGGCAATATATTCGCACGTAGTGTTTTACTCCATACATTGGGAAACACAACCACACGACCGCTACATGCACATTGTACCTGTAGTGTATATATCACCAAAAAAAGTCTAACACGAGTCAAAAGCTGCAAATAAATTGCCTTATTTGGAACGAATGCGTAGATATGTATTTTCGGAGAGTGGTGAAATTACACTTAATTAGTCATAGGTGAATGTAAACAAAAATTGAATAGTATAAAACCAAATAACGCGACTCATCGTCTGTTTACTTTTCGGCGCTGTGATTGTAATCTTCAACATGTGTGGGTTGATCCTTAACGCAAAGCGTTTAACATAAACGCGTTCTGCGTTAAACTTCAACGCAGTCTGCGTTAAACTTCAACGCGGTCCGTTGATTTTCAACGAGGTCGTAACGTATCACCAACGCGTTATCAACACAACGACCGCATTTATGTTACAAACACATTACGACCACGTTGAGGACCGCGTTAAAAGGGACACTTATTTTGAGAGGTCTGTATGGATTATGGTACACCGCAGTTGTGAAACTTGTGGCAAACTGCAGTTGGGCCATGGTGAAGTTGCCTTTACTCAGTGATGTACCGGTATATAGTTGCCATTTGGCCATGCTGTATCTGCCGTTTGGCCTGGTGTACTTGCTGTTCGGCAGCTGTGCAGATTTGCATGGAACTCTTCGACTTATTCAATTTCAAAATTGGTCACTTGAATGATCTCCCCCTGAAGTGACACTGAATTGGTCATTCACTCATTGTTGCATGGTTTCGTGCAAAAGACTCCCAGGATCTCACCAATGTGTAAAACGTCAAACTCTCATTAAAAATAATTCATAAATTAGTTAATTATTTATCACATTTGTGCTCCGGGTATTTTCCATGCTACCAAATTACGTATGCGTAATTTTTAGGTTCAATTGATGATGTCTGTTTTATTATATAAAAACATGCACCTGTCTTACTATTTACAATAATTTATTGACAACACAACAAGGAAATGCTGACATTTTTAAATCTGTCGGAGCAATCGTTTGAAATTCCACAGTGATTGCAATGGGTAACTGTATCAAATTTACAGATACTAGCACTTGTTTTTATCAAAATTCGACTATCGATATGGCGAGGGACGGTTGGCGAGAGTCCAGGCTTACATGTATAAAATAAGCCGTTTATTGATGGATTCTGACAATTTTTGGTATGTGAGTTAATTGTCACATGCGACAGTTGCACACATAAAATCAGGTCTGCCCCGACTTTCTAACCAGAGTTATGCCACCTATATCTGATTTTTTTATAACCTGAATCATTGCTCTTATTTCTGAGTTATGGTTCTTTAGTTTGTCCCATTTTTAGTGTTCTCGGGTCAGACAGATTCACTGTTATGGCAAAAAAACTCGTCCTTGACTGTTCAAAATCATGAATGAACTGACGTCACAGGCAATCATGTGCAAAATCAAATCAACAGCCCAACGTATATTCTTGGGCGCTATAAACGAATAGTTCCTAGTTTTTATCAGTATTTGATTGACTCCCATCATGGGGTAATATGGTAAAACATATCAGAAAGTAACTAATATATATTTGTTGAGTATTGTGTATTAAAGAGATATTGTCCACTGAATTAAATTTCTGATAGACATATTCGCGTGCAATTGCTGTTGTGGAGAATTTAGCAAATCGAGCTAATCCTGTGACACAGTTACACTTGAAGGTTGGGAGAACTTACTCGATGAAGCTAATCATCGGACACAAATCCAACAATTTTGGCTTGTAAAAAAACTGTCATTTGTGTGGTGGATTCTATCACACAAATCGTAGATAAACATGTTAATCACACAAATCGTAGATAAACATGTTATACACACAATGTGTTGTACCGATTTATGTATCACGACTTGGCTCGTTTTATGGTCATATACCGTCTTGGCGACCAAGGTTGCCTCGTTGCTATATGACCACAAAAACGGGCCTTGTTGCGGTACATGAATCGATACAAACACATTGTGTATATAACACATATCTATTAGCAGGTCATTACACCAAAAGTTGAAAAAAGAGGATCTCGTTAAGTTACACAGATATAAGGAGAATCACTGCACTTTATTTCATGCCTGCATATGTAATGCCAATCAATGCGGCCTGACACCAGGCAATGGGTGGAGTTTATAATTTGACAGCTGGAACAATGTCGGCAACTTCAAAATCGTGTAAACTTCATGGTGTGCTACATTTTGGGTACTCAGCTGGAAGATTACAATGAAGACCAATCATGTTGCATTCACAAAAAACTGCATGTGATTTTTATGTTTACCCATACCATAGTATGGTAAACATAGTGTCGTTGCCCGGATTGACCACTCGTCGTTCGTCCGTCTGTCTGTCTGTCTGTCTGTCTGTCGAGCCGTCTGTCTGTCTGTCTGTCCGTAGACACTTTACGAGTAATGCGATAACTCAAACATTTTCTATCCAATCGAAACCAAATTTTGTATATGGGTTTCTCAGCCCAAAATACAGATCGAGTTCGAATTTGGGTTTGATCCGAGATTTTGTTACAGAGTTATGGCCCTTTTTCAACTTAGAATTCACGCATTCTGCCATAACTCAAACATTTTTTATCTGATTGGAACCAAATTTGGTATGTGAGTTTCACAGCCAAAAATACAGATCGAGTTCGAATATGGGTTTGATCCGATTTATTTTAAAGGAGTTATGACCCTTTTTTCGAAAATAAAATAAATTTTAAAAAAATCCGATGCTCTAACCGAAATATTTTTTTGTCCGATTGTGTTCATATTTGATATGTAGGTTTATGATGACACACCCCTCACCTGTATAGTTTTTGGTATTGATTGGTTGATCAGTTTAGAAAATAATTAACCCTTTACACACATGCTATCCAATGCAATAAGTTGAACATATTTCTTCTGATCTGCCTCATATTTCTTACCTAGGTTTTTCTTAGCACGTTCTTCATCTGTATGGTTTTTGGTATTGTTTAATTAACCCTTTTCACTCTTATGTTTACTTAGAATTCACCCAAGCTGCTATGACTCAAAACATTTTTCATCTGATCAACACAAAATTTGGTATATGAATTTATCACCCCTAAATACAGATCGAGTTCGAATATGGGTTTGATCCGATATATTTTAACAGAGTTATGACCCTTTATAATTCAAGTAATTACTGCTGGGAATTTGAAGAGAACATATATCCCACAGCAATGTGTGTTATTGAAATGAGTTAATTATCACTATGACATTAGATACTACATGCTATAAAGCATGATAGTGGTACCACTGGCTGGCTGGACTTGTTATCATAATTATGTCAAACTGTGATTGATTACTCACTCTCTGGTGGAGTTCTGCTTTCTGTGCAATATGAAGTTAACCCCTTTGTTGAAACAGGTTTATTACATTAGCTATATGCACACACTATATGACACCTATTCTAAAATAATAAATTGGAATAGTCCATTGTTACTTTGTAGTGTTGTTTTACAGACATTGTTCTTTACAAACACTGTTGTCTTATCTTAGACAAAAATTTAACCACACATTCCTTAGTTCCATAACATGATGTCATTGAAAATGATTAACCCTCTCCACACATCATATGGTTTTGATGCTTTTCATTTAATCATTCTCCTATGTTATGTCCAGGTTGATGGTGATCCACTTTTGATTTGCATGGATTTGGGATTAAAATTAAACCATTCCATAGACACATATTATGCGATAGACAGATATAATATTATCCCTTTCACTTTGAGCCAGGTTCAGTAAGGGTTTCAATACATCACCAATTGAATATTCATCATTAGAGGAAATGTCTTATTTTGAAATTCCCTCAATTGCATTTGGGCTCCAGGATAATATTAATGGTGCTGGTATTCTTGAGACTGACTTATTGTATGGGGTTCTAAATCCAATGACATGCTTTTCATAGACTATTTTGTGTTTATCAGTTCATTAGTTTGGGTAAGATTAACCCCATTCTATCCGATTTGATAACTCAAATATTTCCATTGATTATGTTTATAGTTCTTGGCATAGTTGACGATAACACACCCCTAACCTGCATAGTGAGGGTCATTTGGTTTATTTGCTTAAAATATTAACATCCTCCACCAATCCTGTTGACACAATGTGATAACTAAATATTTTTCACACGATCACTATATAAAGTGTGAATTGTTGAAACTTTTGCACTCATGAAAAGGTTGGTGTAAGGATTTATAAAATTTATAAAAATAGCTAATCGCTATCGCCAAGGTATGGGTTAAACATCTGCCGATCGTGATCGGCCTCTCGTTATTAACATGTTTACTGCTGTGATTGTGACATTTCTGTTTGAACTTTTGCTTTTAATTGCCTTAAATCCCAGATCTATGCACTGTGGTTTTGAAGCGGTAACCTTAACACATTGTTGGTGGTTACCACGGTATTACCGCAGGCGCACCATGTTAGGTAAATATAGTGGCTATGTAAATGAATATGTCAGAAAATATGTCAGAAATATTGTAGTTCGATTCAATGTTATTATGTTTTTCACGATTGTTTGTTTATCAGCAGAGAGTCACAAAGTTATCTGTAGATTTCCGGATTTCTGGAAATTGTCAGCTTTTGTCACAGATCTTCCTCATAAACAACAACCACATGTTCGTACAATGACACAACACAAGATTAAACCTCCGTCAAGATGGTTCAGGGCTAAAATTCACTGTATACGATTTCTCCATCACAGGATTTATCATAAACTCAAGAAAGGAATGATATAATGATAAACACACTTTCTGTTATGTTGTGTGCTATTGAGATGACATACTTTTGCATAATCTCCTTATATAGATGCGTGTGCATTTTACAATGATTGTATCAAATATTCCTTATTTGGTGTGTGACGTAATTTATATATTTAGAACATGCGCGCGCCACCTACAAGTTACTAGTGACAATATCATCGTAAACTCCTTATTTGGTGTGTGACGTATATAGAAACTGGATTAATAAAATGTAATCTCTTTGTAAAAACAATTCTATTAATAGGTACATGTACATATTTTCTGTCTGATCATTCCCCAATCATGAAGTAATGTACATTAGCTGGATTTTGAAATGCCAATAGTATGGGTCGATTAAAATGAGACTGCTGTGCATGCCGCCAATAATTTATCCCTGCTTTCACAACGCCCTCTAAACAATGGAAAATCTTCGTAGGACTTCGTCCAGCTCCAAGTGTTTGTTTATATACCCAGATTCTGTAACATTATTTGGCTTTTGTTTACACAGTGTACAAACTTGACAATAACATTCTATTTACACGATATTTACGATTGGTATAAGAACAAAATCTGTCTATATTTTAATCTTTTCTGTTTATGCAGAAGTCTAATAAATAGAGTAATCAATTAGTTCCGAGAATTACTTTAATTAATTAACTCGAGGCGAGAAACGTTTAGGTAAGAATGTCTTACTGGCGTCATTCGCCTCTCGTGAATTATTTAATGTAATTATCTGAACCAATTGATTACTCGCTATATAATGTAATGACTTCTCTGCCGGAGTGGTTAATATTTCTTCATGCCAATCTTGGTCACAGTTCTGAGACATTTTGTGTAATCGCCAGTAAATGGCATCGATCCTGATCGGTCCTTGGATCAGTGACTAGTTGGTGATTATGGGTGCTCAGGACCCATCCAAGGACTAACCATGCTCAATGTTGTTTAACTTGTTCTAATTATTCTAATATTTGGTTTTATATGCATAAAAGTATCTGTTCATCGTAGGAAACCTGAGAAGAAGAAAAAGAAGAAAAATAAAGGGAAGAATGAAGACAAAAAGCAGAAGGTATTTATATTGTGTGAAGAGACACACTTATTCAGATCAGTGTTCACGCTGGCGGTAACCATTTTAGCCATTGGCGAAAATAAATTGTAAATGGTGAAAAATAATGACCAAATGGCGAAAAAAGTGGCTAAACTAATTTCCTACCAAATGTGTCCATCTGGACATGGTGGCGATTATAAACACACCAGCAGTCATCGGTCTAATTACATCACGCGCAGCTGACATCCGTACAACAAAAGCGTCGGCACCCCGTGTATGTAATACGACCCGATGTGCTTGGAGCAATTTGTAATAGGTGTACATTGGTGATGATTTCATGCAGTGTCAATGGCAGACGCTTTGTGCTGTAATAAACGCAACTTTTGAGTGGGGATCAGGGAAAGATGCTTAATCGCTTTAAGTGACGGAGGTTTTTATTGCGAGTCAAATTTCCAAAATTCATTTCTTTCATTTGCAGTTTGATCCGTATTAATTAATTCCAACTTTAAAAAAAAACGATCGATCTTTCCAACTAGCCATGATTAAAATTCTCCAAATTGCGTACTCGCCAGGGTATACTATTTCGACGCGGATTGAACAGATATGCACCAGATACGCATAGGCATA
This sequence comes from Siphonodentalium dalli, assembly GCA_032622095.1. NCBI lineage: Eukaryota > Metazoa > Mollusca > Scaphopoda > Gadilida > Siphonodentaliidae > Siphonodentalium > Siphonodentalium dalli. The sequence goes on from CP136065.1 coordinate 78,888,792, forward strand.
GATAAAACTATGCACACATGCACTCGGGAATAAATAAAACTTCAGGTCTCGTTTAGATATCATATTGCATATTTTCGCTATATGTTAATACACAGCAATTTGTTTTTATTTGCAACGGTCAAAAAAACTTTCATTGTATATGCAATCGTTTGGCAGGATGTTATTGTTATTTACATGTACTCGTGTTGCTCATATTACATTGTTATTGTTTTATTTTGTCAATAAAATGTAATATACGTTCCATTTATCTCAAAATATGTTCTCAAACAAGTGGCTAAAGTAAATTCAAAGTGGCTAAAAAAAATTGGCATTTGGCTAAAGGAATTTCTGGGCCAGCGTGAACACTGATTCAGATACTTAACCCTTTCATGATGGGAACATGCGCTGTTGCAGCATTAAAGATCCTGTGCCAGTGCATTCTCGTACATGTATATATGCGAAGCTCGCATAGAGAGCCTCACATGTATAAAAGAATACACTGGCTTACAAGGTAGATATTGTTAGGCCAATGTATTCTCTTATATATGCGAGGCTCCCTATGGGAGACTCGCATATATAAGAGAATGCATTGGTACAGGGTTTTCGAAAAATTTCAGGAATCTCCAATCATGGAAGGGTTAACACGTTCGCTGCCACTACGAGTTAACTCGTAGTAAACGGTTCCATGGGGACTGCTACTACGAGTAACCTCGTAGTAATGTTCATACCACATAAATAATAACACAATCCGCAAGCAATGTTGGTGTATGTGCCAATACATGCCCAACAATCCCATTGATCGATTTTATATGTATAATTACGATGGCTTGAGATACAACGATTCCCACAGCGTGAACAGGGGGTGGGGTCCAGATAGCAATCTTGGTAGGATACTCCAATTCACCAGGACCTCTTCTATACGTCCCTGAACCATGAGACACATGTGCAACTAGACCATTCCCGGACACATTGTGTATATATAAAGGAATTGTCGATCAAATCCGGGTCAAATGAAAGATAAAATGTATTATAAAGCTCCTACGAGATAACTCGTAGTCGGCACCTGGGATGAAACTCACCAGTGGTCATCGCTGGTGCCAGCTACGAGTTATCTCGTAGGTAAATACATATCATGTTTTTGACGTCTTATTTCACGTAGTCTGTACCAATTATCATATATAAATTCATTTACCATGTCTTACATACGATACATGCTTGTACATGTATAGCACTCTTCGTCATCTAAGACACTGACAACGTAATTGTAGTTACCTACGAGATAACTCGTAGCTGGCACCAGGGATGAAACGTTAATAAATTCCGTCCCAGGTGCCGACTACGAGTTATCTCGTAGTAGTCTATAACATGTTTCAGCATCATATGACCCGATATTGGTCGAACCATTACTCATACATACGTAAAATATCATCTACTATCAGCAAAACATAAAATCTCATGTCGGCATATGGGATGGAATTACCCATTGGTTTTCGGTAGTGAACGTGTTAAAGCAGAAGGTATTTATATTGTGTGAAGAGACGCACTTACTCAGATACTTTATTATTATGGCCTCACCTAAAGATATTGGTCATTTTCACTAGTTTATCTTATTACTCCACACAAACTTTAAAAGTTTGTACTGCAAGAATTCCAGTCAGATATAATTTATAAATTAAATTTGTGTGAAGTAATAGTATCACAAAAACTGGAAGCTATTATTGGTTTATCACACTAATTATCACCTAAAATATATTTTTTTTGGAAGGAAGAAATATTCTCTTGAAATTAAAACCAATTCTTGCACTACCAGGTAACTTTTCATCATTAGTCTAAAGTTGTAGCTCCATAATTTTAGTATTGTAAATTTTCAAGAATTGTGAAGAATTCCCCTGTCTCTTGAAATTAAAACACAGAAAATCAGGCCTGTCCCGACTTTCTGACTGGAGTTATGCAACTTATTTTCCATTGTCATGTGAGCACCGTAATTTAATTTTTCAATCACTTTTTCCAACAGCGTGAGAAAAGTCCAGAGGTGGTCGATGAGCCATTGCCGACAATTGAAATTGGAGGCAATGCTTCAAGTTTCAACATGTATGCTAACATCCGCCACTGCATTCTGGAGCATTGCATGAAAGAAGCCTCGCATATTTACCACCAGTCAACCCACCATCTGTACTCTGATTCGGACAGCGATGAAGAGGAAGAGAAAGTGAAAGACATAGCGATCAAAATTCCAAAGGTTTGTAGCTTAGGCAATCATGATTACCAAGGTTTGTAGTAAATTTTGCTGGTCAAAGCAGCTGGTTGAGACAATTTCAGCATGCTGTCAATCTTTGCACTATATTAAAGCAGTGAATTAATGTTCATTTTCCTAACATTTCTGATTACACATTTTCAGGTATTTTATTGCGGGACTTATCGACAAAATACAGGAATTCTTGCACGAAACTCTTTCTTCAATCCAGTAGAAAATGTCATACCCGAGGGGAGGCCCTCATCATACAGTTACGCTCTTTCCCTATGGGAGACTCACATATATAAGGGAATAAATTTGGCACAGTTCTTTAATGCAACACCAGGGTTAACATCTCAGAATTTGAAAGTAACAATTATCCAAATTTGTATATGTTTAGGAACTGTTAGAAGTCAACAAAATTAATGTCCCACTCCTAGGTGTTTGTATATTTCGTAATAGTTTTCCGATTTTGTCTTTCAGATTGTCTCCCTTGGTCTGACTGGAGTATTTGAGTTGATAAAGGAGACAAGAGAGAAGCACACAGATTTATGTGTGAAGGCGTTACAAGCTTTACTGAATATGCTACAAGGCCAACTACCAGAAAGCATGAAATCTGAGCCTACAAGTGTTATCGGTGAGTAAATAGGGACGTGTATGACAAGTGTGTTGGGGTACGGGAGGGTACACAAATGATTTACTGAATTTGCTACAAAGTCAGCAACCAGAAAGCATGAAATCCTTGTCTACAAGTTTTATCGGTGAGTTAACAAGGGAGGTAGTTCGACGAGTGTTATGGAGTATGGAGAGGGCTCACAAATTTATTTACTGAATATGCTACAAGACCGCAACCAGAAAGCATGAAATCCTTGAATACAGGCAAGCCTATCTGACATTTGCAGAATAAGGTCCCCAGAGGGTGAATTTATGATGCTATCCCGCATAGCGGGCTAGCATCACCAAATTCACCCTCTGGGGACCTCATTGTGCTTAGGCCTCATCTTCTGGGAAGTATCTATAATCTCAAATTAACATTAATTTTAGTTGCTTTTTCCCTTTTGTTGAGTTTCTATATCCCCTAATTTGCAGAAGATAAAATGCATGATCAAGGTGACTAATGGGTGAAAATCACCAGCTTCATCTGGGGAACTTCAATCAGATCCTAGGTCTCTCATAGCAGTTTTCTTTATGTTCGGAATACCTATTTTTTTGCCCAAATTGTTTGTTTTTTAATTTGTTTCTTTTTGTCTATACTGGTCGTATACTGTACCCTTGTTATATTTATTAGCTTCATGGAATCTACGGCACACACAATTGGAGACTGAATCATTAACCCTTCCATGACTGGAGAATCCTGGAATTTTGCGAAAACCATGTGCCAATGCATTCTCTTATAAATGCAAGTCTCCCATAGGGAGCCTTGCATATATTAGAGAATACATTGGCCTAACATGATTTACCTTGACCTTGTAAGCCAGAGCATTCTCTTATATATGCGAGGCTCCCTATGGGAGAATCACATTTATAAGAGAATTCACTGTTAGGCCCATGTATTCTCTTATATATGCAAGTCTACCTATTGGAGACTCACATATATGAGATAATGCATTGTCACAGGATCTTTAATGAAAGTTTGTGAAAACCCTGTGCCAATGCATTCTCTTATATATGTGAGTCTCCCATAGGGAGCCTTGCATATATAAGAGAATGAACTGGCACAGGCTCTTTAATACTGCACCAGCGCAGCTCCCATCATGAAAGGGTTAATTATAAATCTTGTTTTACAGAGGGACTGTACTCACTACTGATGAGCATAGCATCACACGGCGCTCAAGATGGAAACCCCTCAAATGGATCTAACCTCACACCTCTGGCATGTGCAGCACTTGTCAGTCTGGCCATCGCCCTTGGCGACACGGGAAAACTATTAATAGCACTCTCTGCCATGCTTATGAGTCCTGGGCCTCTTGCATCTCAGGATATACAGGTAATGAAAATGTATATGCATGTTTACAAGCAATCTCTACCGGACTTTATATGGGATTATTATGCCGCTCAAATTATGTTTGATGGGGATGTGGCAATGGGTTCTGTTCGTCCCTCTGAGTCTGTCCATTCATAAGCTCTCTATCTCAGTCATCATATTTTGGTTTCCATGATCTTTAGTATATTTATGAACCACCATGGGGGAGGGATATCCATATAGAACACGTTTCAATGATCTTTGGTATGCACATGAGCCACCATGGGGAGGGATATCCACTTGGAATGGTTTCAATGATCTTTTGTATGCATATGAGCCACCATGGGGGGGGTGGGGGTTCAAGGACAAAACAAAAATTTATTAAACATTTTTAAATCTTCTGTATTTTGCTTAGGTTTTCCACGATTAATCGTATAATCGATGAACCGTTGATAAAGCCAATAATCGATTGCCATTTCCATCGTCGATTATTCTGTGTTATTTCGGACTTTGGAAAATATTGGGTATTATTGAATACCGTGTTTGTTTTGCACAGTTTAATCTACAACCGAGGGGTTAACAACCTTGATCGCATATCAAAGAGATGCCACATATCATTAGTACTCATATTGTCGGAATCTCTGTTTTGTCCTTGTACAATACAAACCGATTACATCAAAAACATCATTAGCGACATCAACTTTTACAGAAAAGTTCACACAGTTGTGTCATTCTATCTATTTCCTGTTTTCTTTGTCGACAGGTTCCAGAAATTTTAACATCCTTACAAAAGAGTGTACAAGCTGTGCTGGTCGGAAGAACACATTTACCAGACTGGGTGACACATGGAGTGAAATCAAAAGCACAAGTTGATAAGTTCGAGCTGTTAGATATTCCCAAAGGTAATCTATAAATAGAAAACTATGAGCTGTTGCTAGAATCTCAGCTATAATGTCTGCTAGAATGTCTGCTTGATTCCGCAATCCAGTGTTTGCATGCGTCTGAGCTTGAAAAATTACGTTCATTTCTCAGTGCAAGTCTTGAAATGGTGTTTGTCATTTGCAGAAAGAGGTCCCCAGTGGGTGAATTTAGTTACGCTAACCCACACAGTGGGCTAGCGTCACCAAATTCACCCTCTGGGAACTTCATTCTGGTGAGCCCTCAACTGCTATACCTATGATCAGATTGAAGTTCCGCTGTAGAAGTTGGTGATGTTCACCCATTAATCACCATGATTATGCATTTTATCTTCTGCAAATTAGGGGATATAGAAACTGAACAGAAGGGAAAAATTAACTAAAATCAATGTTAATTTGAGACTATAGATACTTCCCAGAAGATGAGGTCTAAGCAGAATGAGGACCCCAGAGGATGAATTTAGTTATGCTATCCTGCTGTGTGGGGTATCATCACTAAATTTGCCGAGTGTGGGTGCTCAATCATTGGCCAAATTAACTAGTATCTTTGTTTTCCACTGACACTACCCAAAATTTCAAGAATGAGTACATGTGTAGGTAGGTACAGTAATGCCCTAATTAATCGACTCCGAGAGCTTTCCGACGAATGGCAACAAGCCATATTTCCGACTAAATCCTGAAAAATTACCCATAATTCTGCTGTGGTTATGGAGTCGATTAATTAGGGCATTACTGTATGTTACGAAATACAAGTAATCATTGGCTGGATGATTAACACTTTCATTACTAAATACTCATCGACAAGTAGTTCCCTTAGGACATGTTCAGTTAACCTGAGTTAACCCTTTCATGATGGGAGCTGCGCTGGTGCAGCATTCAAGATCATGTGCCAGTGAATTGTCTTATATATGTGTGTCTCCCATAGGGAGCCTCGCATATATGAGAATGCAAGGTCAAGGTTAATATTGTTAGGCCAATGTATTCTCTTATATATGTGAGGCTCCCTATGGGAGTCTCGCATATATAATAGTATGCATTGGCACAGTTTTTTTTGAAAAATGTCAGGAAGCTCCAGTCATGGAAGGGTTAATATGGTCTCGTCATTATCTAAACATTTCCATCCAATATATATGACTCATTCTGTGTTTGTGTTATCAGTCATCTGCTTATTTTTCCTGAAATCCCCTCCATATGAATAATAGACCATTCCAATGTACACTTTTATAACTGAATGGGAGAATCCATTTAGTAAAGAAAGGGTTAATGTGATTTCATAAATGTTTTGGAATTTATTTTTCTAATGACATCAAATAAAATCATGTATCTTTCAAGCTATGTGATAGACAAAAACAGGTTTTCAATATATTTAAATTTTTCTGTTCATCTGTTTATCATATTGATTGAAAATAGAACACATTTCTCTGTAACCCAATAAAATATTTTGAGCAGGGAGGTTTTTTTAGGGTTGGTAGAGCCAGGGGGAACCAAAATAATTTTTATTTTGACCTTGGCATTTAGATTCTTTCAAAATCAAGTGTCATTTTAACTTTTTGAAGCATATCTCAATCTTAGCTAGCCAATTTCTAGTAAAAGCATGGCATTTAGTATACAGAATGCCATACAAAACTCAGAAAAGAGAAAGTTTCTAATCAATTGAAAAAGAAAAAAAAAATGACCCCTCAGAATGTTGTTTCTTTCATAAAACTTAGGCCGGGTTTATGATATATTCTTGAGTGGTTGTATATAAACATGATTTGGAAGTTTGTCTTGCTGGGAATAAACTTGTTTCCTAAATGTGATGGAACTGATATTATGAACAATTTCAGATCAATAGCCAATAAGCATTGATTGATTCAACAAAATGACAAACTATTCACTGGATATTCTAGACTATTTTTTGGAAAACACAAGAAATGTCTTTTGCCGAAAAAGTCGAGTGCCTAAAACTTCAGTATTATTCTAGTCTTTTTGACTTAGTTGATTTAATTTAAAAAAAAAAATTCAATTATAATTATTTTATGACCATGTTCCTGACTTATATATTCCTCCTCATTTCTCTTCTACTTTTGAATGTCTGCTTGATCATGGATATAGTGTGTCTTGACATTTGCAGAATGAGGTCCCCAGAGGGTGAATTTAGTATGCTATCCCGCACAGTGGGCTAGCATCACCAAATTCACCTTCTGGGAACCTCATTCTGCTTAGGCTTCAACTGCTATGGGAGACCTATGATCAGATTGAAGTTGAAGTTGAAATTGGTGATGTTCCCCTATTAGTCACCTCGATTATGCAATTTATATTCTGCATATCATGGGATAGAGAAACTGAAAAGAAGGGAAAAGGTAACTAAAAACAATGTTAATTTGAGAATATTAATACTCCCCATATGAGGCCTAAGCAGAATGAGGTACGCAGAGGGTGATTTTGGAGATGCTAGCCCGCTATGCGAGACAGCATTACTACAAAATTCACCCTCTGGGAACCTTGTCAATTGTCAGTTGATAATTGTCAATTGTCAGACACACTATATCCAGACTTGCACTTGATCAGTGTTCACATTAGTTTGAGCTTGAGAAATCCTTTCTCAGAATGATGATCACATAAATGTTGTCATATAGATTCTTTAAGGATGTTGTCTCTTTCATAAAACGTTAGCTGCAGTTACGTTGTATTCTTGAGTGGATCATGCAATATGCATGTCTGGAAATAGTGTGTCTGATATTTGCAGAATGAGGTCCCCCAGAGGGTGAATTTGGTGATGCTAACCCACCGTTCAAAATAACATCACTAAATTCACCCTCTGGGGACCTCATTCTGCAAATATCAGTCACATTATTTCCAGGTTTGGCAACATGATATGAATATTATTTTAAGAAATAAATCATCTTGTAATGTGGCAAAACTGAACTTTTTGAACTTTATTGCCATAAATATTGATTGATTTAATGATACATAATCTGAATTAACCCTCCTAAATTACTATTTCTTTGGCTTTGGGGGTGAAAAATATTTTATACGAGTCGGGGAATCCACCCATCAAAGCTCAAGAGTTATTAAATATAAATTTTTTGAAATATGTTATTTTTCACCACCTGCGATATTTGGCGGCCTAGCAAATATTCGACGAGCCAACCGACATTCTCTCAATACACAAAATTGCATTGAACAAAATGTTGATATATAACACATTTTGGGAACTGTTATACTATAGTTGACAGTAGTTAGCATTATTTTTTGGTAATTAATTGATTCTAATAACTGAAGCATCTTTTGAAGAAACGTTGTGGTTGTTGTTTTTGTTGTTGCTGTTGTTGGAATTTGGGACCATCGAATCGGATTGTGTAACTGATGAAAAGACATGTACTTCAATCATGTACGAAAGTACTTTTTAAAGAATTACAAAATTCTTTTGCCGAAAAGTCTGGTACCCAAACTATGCAATGTTCATCATTAATTTTCCTTGTCTCAGTTGAATTTGTTATTTTTTTTTAATTTTATGAATAATTATCTTTTGATTCTGTTCCTTTGATAACCACTATGTATATATTCCCCTTCATTTTCTCTTCTACTTTTAGTTTTATGTGTTGAGACAGGTATCCATTTACATTCTAGTTTTAGCAATTTCTTCAATGGGATGGGTCAAAGTAGAAACAATTTCATGCTGCTCTTGCTTCAAATGATACACAATTTTAAGCAGATGTTACACTAGAATAAAACATTTTTACATTGTAAAGTAATTGTTTTCTTATTATATTCATTAAAGATGTTGTGTCTCTTCCGTGAATTTGCTGTAAAATTCAGTCGTCGAAATTGCCCACAGCAAAAAGCAGTGCCATGGGAATTTTCGTGGCAACGTGTGGAATCTAACATGGCACAGCATTAAGTTTGTTGTGGGACATTTCCTTCCTAACTTCGAGGGCTGTATAGATTCCGGGTGTAAACAAATAATTTGAATTTTGAGACCACTCAACATTTTGCTTCTGTCATGTGGACAGGATATGTGGCTATTTTTAGAACAGTACACTTTTCATCTATGTGTGGATATTTTTCGATAAATTACTAATTTTTTAAAACCACTTTTTTGGTGAAATATGTGTTGCACCATATGTTTCTGTAGGTGTTTTGGAGAAATATGCAAACGTGCCTTCGCAACAAATTTAATAAATATTTCGTTGTTGTTTGAAGTGGAAGTGGAACTGGGAAGAGATAGAACATCTTTAATAACTGACACATAATTCAACATACATGTATATCAACAGTTCAAAGCCACACAAAGCACTCGATTTGTTATTACACTCATCTGTAGTAGGCCTGTAACGATACGCTTGGTCACCATACGATACGTATCGCGATACGCAAAATTTGATCCCACGAATAAATAGCTATTCAAGTTCAACACTCCAAATTTGCACAACTCTCAGATGTTATCGTAGAAAGATGAACTATACTAATTTTAGTGAACAGTATATCATTTCACAGTTGGCAGTCAGTTGCTGGAGTTTCTGACTGAAAATGAGCTTTTCTGACAATATACTCAGATATAACTATTGACAAGTAGTGTAAGCACCCAGCGACAGTTCGCCATGCACCATTAAACTATTATTACTATATGCCTAATAATGGCACATGACGAAATGTCGCTGGGCAGCTGGGCTCTTATACACTACTTTTTATTATGCTCATAGTTATATCTGAGTATATTGTCAGAAAAGCTAATTTTCAATCCGAAACTCATGCAACAGTGATTCAAGTCTTATTTTTTAAATTCATTTTATATTTTAATCAACAGTAATTCAACACAACAATGTGACATTTAGTAGTCACAACTCACAGTCTTAGCCAATTTAGAATACACATCTTGGAGACGCAGCTGACCTGATGATTTGGGAACGCTAGATGGGCTCGCTGGGGTTGAGTTCGTCAAGTCTATAGTCTAGAATGATGTCGTTTCAAATGGTGTGACATGTTGCATTGTTGGTCGTAACACCAGTCTTGTAACTTATGTAAGAGGTTGCCGTCGAACATAATTTGGATATCGTTTTAGTTCTTTCTGTCTTAATGCATCCATCCTCTTCAACGGTGTACATCCCAAAACCGAAATACTGCCAGACTTTCGACCTGTAGGCCGCTGGCGGATTGACAAGTTTTAAGCTTTGAGCAGACATCTTTCCACGGCCCACGTGTTGTTGTTTTGCCGCAGACGATATTTCCAATATACTAGTATTTGATTGGTTGAAATCACAGCAGTTCATCAAATTAAACCAACCAGAGCATGGCTTACAGTCTGTGGCTAGGTTACGGAGGTCAGTCATTTCACTTCCGCCAACGTTTGTGTCAAAGGTCAAAGTGCGAGCTCACGGAAACAAACGAAATTTACAGATTTACCTCCGATAACATTTCGTAAGCATTCACAGCTTACGGAAACGAACGAGGGGACCCGATTGACTTCGTATGGTAACTGCATGATAATAGCGGAACTGTATCGTAGTGTATCGAAATTACAGTCAAATGAATCGCGTATAGAATCGTGAATGACGAATCGCGATGCATCGAAATCGCGATGAATCGTTACAGGCCTAATCTGTAGACCATACACCAGTTTTGTTATGATCTAAGGGTTAAACATTCCATGACTGGAGCTTCCTGAATTTTTGCGAAAACCCTGTGAGCCCGGTGAATCTGCAGTTTGCGCTCGAATCAAATCAGCCAAATGATATCGAATCGAGTTGAATATAATATAATATATCATGATCAAAAGCTTGAATGCTGTGTGTGGCTTTAATAGTTAGGTCTATATCTGCTTTATTCAAGCCAGGAAATAGTGTGTCTGACATTTGCAGAATGAGGTCCCCAGAGGGTGAATTTAGTGACGCTATCCTGCACGGTGGGCTAGCATCACCAAATTTACCCTCTGGGAACCCCATTCTGGGCCTCAACTGATATCGGTGACGCCTCTGGGGACCTCATTCACCAAATGTCAGACACAATTTCCAGGCTTGGCTTTATTTGTTACTGAAAACAGAAACTGGCTGGCTATTTTACAGTAATGCCCCAAATAATCGACTCCTTAATCACAGCAGAATTATGGGTAATTTTTCAGGCTTTAGTCCGAAATATGGCTTGTTGCCATTCATCGGAAAGCTCTCAGTGAGAGCTTTCCGATGAATGGCAACAAACCATATTTCCGACTAAATCCGGAAAAGTTACTCATAATTCTGTTGTGATTAAGGAGTCGATTACTTAGGGCATTACTGTAGCTTGTTTATGCCTGGTGCCACTGGGAAGTTTGTTCTTGTCTTTCTGACATTACTGGCAGATTTCCAGCTTAGGCCAATATTAAAAAAATAGTTTGATTTACATCCCCTCCTGACCCTATTTTTAGTCCCCTCCTAATTTTTTAATGCCTTAACTGTCAAATTACATTTCAATGACCCATTAATCAGTATATTTCGATCAAATTTGACAACCTAAATCACCTTGTATTATATAAGATAGGATACTGCTTCAATATCTTGAACTGTCCATGACCATTTATGTTTGGAAGAATAATTTTTTTTTTTTAATTTGCCTGCCTGCCCCATTTTTTGTGAAAAAGTTGGATGTAAATCTAGAATTTGTTTGTATTGGCCTTAAATGTCTCACACCATAACCCTTTCATGATGGGAGCTGCACGGGTGCAGCATTACATATCCTGTGCCAGTGCATTCTCTTATATATGCGAGTCTCCCACAGGGAGCCTCGCATATATAAGAATTCACAGGCTTAAAAGGTCAAGGTAAATATTGTTATGCCAATGTATTCTCTTATATATGTGGGTCTCCCTATGGGAGACTCGCATATATAAGAGAATGCATTGGCACAGGGTTTTCACAAAATTTCATGACGCTCCAGTCATGGAAGGGTTAATACTCAGCAAAGTCATGGCATTATACCCTGATGCAGTGATGTTACGTCAATTTTATTATACGCTCAACAGTGATTTATCGAAAACAATCGCAGTTAAATAAATTTTGGTATTGCCTTGAAGGGGATATAGAAGTTTTCACTTTCACACTATCTTTCGCGTGCGACTGATTTACTTGCGTGTACCAATGTGCTTCCTGAATATTTTTAAATCCTTGCAAATTGGTTGAGTTATCCTTTACTGCTATTATTATAGTAATAATACAAATTAATTTTATGTTGAAATTCAACACAATTATGGGGAAATAAATCGAAGAGTACTACAGTAATGCCCTAAATTATCGACTCCTTAACCACATCAGAATTATGGGTAACTTTTCAGGATTTGGTCGGAAATATGGCTTGTTGCCATTCATTGGAAAGCTTTCAGTGACAGCTTTCCATTGAATGGCAACAAGCCATATTTCCAACTAAATCCTGAAAAATTACCCACAATCTCCTGTGGTTAAGGAGTAAATTATTTAGAGCATTACAGTACTATATTTCTCTATTCTGTGGATGGTGAAGTGATCAGTTGTTGGCCTTGATACATCGAATGAAGGCAATAGTGAGAATGAGTTTTTGAGTGGATACTGAAAATTATTTAATGTTCGTGAATGTGAATTAAAATAGACATTTGTCTCGCTCACTCATGCATAAATTTCAGTATCCACTTAAAAACACAACATATCCTCTATATACTATGTCTTGTGAACAACTAATATATATATATATGGTCCGGTGTACCAATATATGTTTTCTTCCCTTGACTCATTGCATTGTTCTTTCAAGGTATCGAAATAAATTTTCTGGGCCATTTTCTGAAAAAGTTTAAAAATCATGCCAAAAATGACCATTTTCTCAGAAATTATGAACTGGGTATTAGACAGAATTTGAATAAACTTGATATGTGGTCTTCATATGAGAAAACTATTTCTGGCAGAGTTATGCCCCTTTTCGACTTAGAATTTGCTGATTATTTTGTTGTCCGGATGATAACTCACGTTATAATTATCCGATGGCTTTCATATTTAATATGTGGATTAATCACTTGAAACTACAAGTCAAGTTTGAATTTGAGGTGATCTGTCAGACTTTTTCTGATTGAGTTATTCCCCTTTTTAAACTTAGAATTAGACTATTATTATTCTGGTATCTAATCAACAGCATAGAGAGTTTTATTCAATGATTGTTCCCAGAATCAAATTTTTCATTTCTGAAAAAGCCTTCTTATTTTGGGGGTGTGTGGCCTAGCAGTCTTTTATTACAATCTGTTTGAATTTGTATCTTTTCTAACATTCCTACGGTATTAATTGACAAATTTCCCGAAACCTTTCCACATTTTAACATTTTGCTCATTAAAATATCTTCATCATCATCATCACCACTCAAAAATTGTTCGCCAAGGTAGCACCAAATTTTGGGAATCTCCAGTCATGGAAGGGTTAAAAAGCAATGCTACTTGCTTACTGCTTGAATGCACATTTGTGTATTATTCTCTACATCACATTGGTGATTCATACATGTATCATGACACTTCGCTATTTGTGTTAATTATAGTAACTTTTTCCTAAGTCTTTAGCAGGCCTGCTAATAGTGTGTCTGTTATTTGCAGAATGAGGTCCCCAGAGGGTGAATTTAGTGACACTACCCCACAAAGTTGGCGAGCATCACTAAATTTACCCTCTATGGACCTTATTCCATTTAGGACTCATCTTCTGGGAAGTATCGATTGTCTTAAATTAACATTGTTTTTGGTCACTTTTTCCCTTCTCTTCAGTCGCCTAATTTGCAGAAGATAAAATCTAAAATTGAGATGACTAATGGGTGAACATCGCCAACTTCAACTGGGGAACTTCAATCTGATCTAAGGTCTCCCATAGCAGTTGAGGCCTAAGCAGAATGAGGTCCCAGAGGATGAATTTTGTGACGCTAGCCAACAGTGGGATAGTATCACTAAATTCACCCTCTGGGGACCTCATTCTGCAAATGACAGACACTATTAGCAGGCTTGAATTACAAACTTGAAAGCCAGACACTGATCATAAGACCATAGTTATGTTAGAAACAATTGTAAACATGCGACAGTAAAAGGCACATAAAATTAGAAAATCATCACACTTATCCATCAAAAATGTGGTTCCTTGACAAAGTTTGAGTATTTTTGGCTGGATTTTTTTATTAGGTAATTTTTTAAGAAAATTGTGATCGGCCAATGACAATGATAGTTCAGTGACATTAAAGTGATCACTGTGTGAAGAAGTTAAGAAGTTAAGGTATTTGACCGGCATGTTTGAAGAAATTTGATATTGGCTACCTGGTAAATGACAAAGGGAGTCCGGTAACCTAAATTACCTGTAGAGAAGTTGACGTACAGTAATGCCCTAAGTAAATGACTCCTTAACCACAGCAGAATTGTGGGTAACTTTTCCGGATTTAGTCGGAAATATGTCTTGTTGCCATTCATCGGAAGCTCTCTGAGAGCTTTCCGATGAATGGCAACAAGCCATATTTCCGACTAAATCCTGAAAAGTTACCCACAATTCTGCTGTGGTTAAGGAGTCGATTATTTAGGGCAATACTGTATTTGCAGCACTGGTCTTTAATCTTTGGAAGTCACTCAATGGATAGTACTAATTTCTTGTATTGTCATAACTAATTGTCATAACTAATATCCTAACTCAAAAGCTTCTAATTTTATCTGTATTTTAACATAGATTGCACAACGGTTTAGAATAAATACAGGACACAAACTACAGCATGATCTCGAATCTTTTATCGAACTGGTTGCGGACAGCATATAGTTACATTTCACTTGAGCTACGCTGTCGCGAAATATATCATTGCACCATTCGCAACTCAATCGATTAAAGATTCTCGATTAAGATGCGCATTGTGTTCTGTCTATGTATGTAGAGATCTACTGTCTATGTATGTAGAGATCTATTTCATGTTACATTTGAGTTTAATAAAAAATTTTTAACAGAACAAGGCAGAAGTTAAGTTAGATTTTATGTGCTGTTGCTGTAACTGCAGGTCTGGAACTGAATACTTTTTTAATATCTCAAAACCAACAAAATATTCCGATCACAACCTTCTGTCTTAATCGACCAGATTGTTAAATGACTCTACATGTCAATCTCTAAATATTTCATATTGTTTAAATATTACAACAACTACATGTTTATTGTGAATATTAGACGATATTTATGCAGATGATCAACCATGTTTGATACTTTTAAATAGTCTTACATGTATGCTGTCCCTCTACTTTTCTAATGAACAAGAGAGCCTAGTAATAACCCTTCTTTCAATACTGGTATTTATTTGTTTTTTTTTCTATTTTATTGATGCTAAATTTTAAAAATAAAATCCAAGGAAAAATTGCCAGTGGTGACAAATGTATGAAAAATGTGTTTCTAGAGCCAATTTTCTCAGAATTGCTTTGATAATGACGCTTCTTGTAATACCGTAATCATTTTTAGTCGAGTTTTTCAAAACGAGGGACGGTTGGCGGGCGGGCGGACCTAAAGAATGCCTTGTAACTTTGACATTTGTGAACGGATTCAAAAAAAAATTGGTATGTCAGTTGCTCCCAATGACTATTTACTGCCTGTAGAGTTATCCATCTTAGATGTTTTTTAGTTAAGTTTTTCACCGTTAGCGCGATAACTCACGCAAATATTAACCAATTTCAACAACATTTGGTATATGAGACTCTTGCAACAATATCTCGGACGAGTTCGAAAACCAGGTTTGTCCGAATTTATTTTCTGGAGTTATGGGTCTTACATGTACATTGTACATGTAGTTTGTCTATTTTTAGCAATTTTATCACCGTTAGCGCGATAACTCGATGAAATATTAACCGATTTCAACAATATTTGGTATATGAGTCTCCTGCAACAATATCTAGGACGAGTTCAAAAACCAGGTTTGTCCGAATTTTTTCGTGGAGTTATGGGTCTTAGTTTGTCTATTTTGTAGCAATTTTATCACCGTTAGCGCGATTACTCGATGAAACATTAACCGATTTCAACAATATTTGGTATATGAGTCTCCTGCAACAATATTTAGGACGAGTTCAAAAACCAGGTTTGTCCGATTTTTTTCGCAGAGTTATGGGTCTTAGTTTGTCTATTTTTAGTCGAGTTTTTTTCCAAAACTCGACTTATAGTTTGATGAGGGACGGTGGGCGGGCGGGCGGGCAGGCGGGCGGGCGACGTGTTTTGCTTATAACTCAACCGTTTATTGACGGATTAAAAAAAAAAATTGGTGTGTGAGTACATATCCATGCAGACAAAAAATCGGGTTCGTCCGCACATTTATTACAGAGTTATGGCTCTTTGCCATTTTTCACTGATTTTAGGCTTGTTAGCGCAACAACTTCAACAAACGTTATCTGATTCGATTGAAAGTTGGGATATAGTTGTCTCCCAAGAATATCTCGGACGAGTTCGAAAACCGGCCTGGTCCGATAAAATTTGATAGAGTTATGGCCCTTAATTAGTCATTTTTCACGAATTTTCAGCTCGTTAGCGCGATAACTTCAACAAACGTTATCCGATTTGATTGAAATTTGGTATATAGGTGTCTCCCAAGAATATCTCGGTCGAGTTCGAAAACCGGCCAGGTCCGATAAAATTTGATAGAGTTATGGACCTTAATTAGTCATTTTTTCACAAATTTTCAGCTCGTTAGCGCGATATTTTAACAAACATCATCCTATTTGATTGAAATTTTGATATATAGGTGTCTCCCAAGAATACCTCGGACGAGTTAGAAAACCGGCCCGGTCCGATAAAATTTGATAGAGTTATGGTCCTTAAGTAGTCATTTTGTATGAATTTTGATCTCGTTAGCGCGATAACTTCAACAAACGTCATCCGATTTAACTAAAATTTGGTATATAAGTGTCTTCCAATAATATCCTGGACGAGTCCGAAAACCAGCCTGGCCCAATAAAATTTGATGGAGTTATGGCCCTTAATTAGTCATTTTTCGATTTTACCTATTAATTAGTCTACCGATACTGATGCACACCAATTGGCGGTAGCCACCGGCGGTAAGCCACCGAAAACGAGACACAGCATCTCTGATGCCACCTCTTGTTAGCAATTTTATCACCGTTAGCGCGATAACTCGATGAAATATTAACCGATTTCAACAATATTTGGTATATGAGTCTCCTGCAACAATATCTCGGACGAGTTCGAAAATCAGGTTTGTCTGAATTTTTTTCGCAGAGTTATGGTTCTTAGTTTGTCTATTTTTAGCAATCTTATCACCGTTAGCGCGATAACTCGATGAGATATTAACCGATTTCAACAATATTTGGTATACATGTATGAGTCTCCTGCAACAATATCTCGGGCGAATTCGAAAACCAGGTTTGTCCCAATTTTTTTTCGCAGAGTTATGGGTCTTAGTTTGTCTATTTTTAGCAATGTTATCACCGTTAGCGCGAAAACTCAATGAAATATTAACCGATTTAAACAATATTTGGTATATGAGTCTATTGCAACAATATCTCGGACGAGTTTAAAAACCTGGTTTGTCCGAATTTTTTTTCGGAGTTATGGGTCTTAGTTTGTCTATTTTAATCACAATTTTATCACCGTTAGTGCGATAACTTAATGAAATATTAACGGATTCAATTGATATTTGGTATATAGGTCTATTGCAATAATATACCACCGTCCAACTTTTTTTCCCGGAGTTGTGCACCTTATTGGCAGAAGTTTGGTTCGACTGCCAAAAAACTCGACAAAAGCATCTTAGATGCGTACCCCTTGTTTTAAATGTTCTAGGACACCCTGTCCTATGTGCATTAACACCATGGTGATGTTGAATATGGCATCTATTTTTATGTATTAACACCAATTTCATCTATTTCCATGTATTAAAGGTTCATTGATCAATTTCTTGCAGGTGCAGGCGATGTGGAATCCTCTGCTATAGCAAGCGATGGCAAATATCTCTATATTCTCAACAAATTAGGCTTGTTTAAGGTTGGCTCAGGCTACAATGGTACTATTAAAGTAAGTAAACTACTGCTCAAAACTTGTCGATTTGTAGTAAAATTGTCTTGGTTGGAATTTTTTATCAGTGGTCTCGTAAAAATTGAACTTGTGGAATATCTAGACCCTCTCTTTGCTCTGTTACTACTTAATTTTTAGCTCAACTTACTTTTGTAAGTTTGAGCTATTGCCATGGTTTGGCGTCCGTCGTCCGTGCGTGTGTCCGTGTGTCCGTCAACAATTTCCTTTGGCGCGGGCTACAGGTTGTACCTTTGGTCTGATCTTCATGAAATTTGTCATGAATGTTGACATTGACATGTAGATGGGAACGAGTCATTTTGGGGTCAATCGGCCAAAAAACATGGCCGCTGGCAGCCATCTTGAATTTCAAGATTCAATCCATTGGTGCGGCCTACAGGTCGTACTGATCATCATGAAATTTGTCATTGATGTTAATAATGACATGTAGATGAGAACGAGTGATTTTGGGGTCGTTCGGCCAAAAAACATGACTGCCAGCAGCCATCTTGGATTTTACTCTTTGCATGACTAAATCCTTTGGCGCGGGCTACAGGTCGTTGTTTTGGTCGGAAGTTTATGAAATTTGTCATGGATGTTAACACTGTCATGTAGATGGGAACGAGTGATTTTGGAGTTGTTCGGCCAAAAAACATGGCGCCAGCAGCCATCTTGGATTTTACTCTTTGCATGACTAAATCCTTTGGCGCGGGCTACAGGTTGTACCTTTGGTCTAATCTTTATGAAATTTGTCATGAATGTTGACATTGACATGTAGATGGGAACGAATCATTGTGGGGTCATTCGGCCAAAAAACATGGCCGCTGGCGGCCATCTTAGATTTCAAAATTCAATCCATTGGCACGGGCTACAGGTCGTACTGTTCGTCTGATCATCATGAAATTTGTCATGGATGTTAATATTGACATGTAGATGGGAACGAGTCATTTTGGGGTTGTTCGGCCAATAAACATGGCCACCAGCAGCCATCTTGGATTTTACTCTTTGCATGACTAAATCCTTTGGCGCGGGCTACAGGTCGTAGCTTCGATCGGAACATTATGAAATTTGTCATGGATTTTAACAATGACATGTAGATGGGAACGAGTGATTTTGGGGTCGTTCGGCCGAAAAACATGGCCGCCAGCAGCCATCTTGGATTTTACTATTTGCATGGCTAAATCCTTGGGCGTGGGCTACAGGTCGTACCTTTTGTCTGATCTTTATTAAATTTGTCATGAATGTTGACATTGACATGTAGATGGGAACGAGTCATTTTGGGGTCATTCGGCCAAAAAACATGGCCGCTGGCAGCCATCTTGGATTTCAAGATTCAATCCATTGGCGCAGGCTACAGGTCGTACTGTTCGTCTGATCATCATGAAATTTGTCATGGATGTTAACACTGACATGTAGATGGGAACGAGTGATTTTGGAGTCGTTCGGCCAAAAAACATGGCCACCAGCAGCCATCTTGGATTTTACTCTTTGCATGACTAAATCCTTTCGCGCGGGCTATAGGTTGCCTTTGGTCTAATCTTTATAAAATTTGTCATGAACGTTGACATTGACATGTAGATGGGAACGAATCATTGTGGGGTCATTCGGCCAAAAAACATGGCCACTGGCGGCCATCTTGGATTTCAAAATTCAATCCATTGGCGCGGGCTACAGGTCGTACTGTTCGTCTGATCATCATGAAATTTGTCATGAATGATAACAGTGACATGTAGATGGGATCGAGTCGTTTTGGGGTCATTTGGTAAAAAAACATGGCCGCCAGCAGCCATCTTGGATTTTACTCTTTGCATGACTAAATCCTTTGGTGCGGGCTACAGGTCGTAGCTTTGGTCAGATGGTCATGAAATTTGTCATGAATTATAACAATGACATGTAGATGGGAACGAGTTGTTTTGGGGTCATTCGGTCAAAAAACATGGCCACCAGCATTTTACTCTTTGCATGACTAAATCCTTTGGCGTGGGCTACAGGTCATACCTTTGGTCTGAACTTTATTAAATTTGTCATGGATGTTAACACTGACATGTAGATGGGAACGAGTGATTTTGGAGTCGTTCGGCCAAAAAACATGGCCGCCAGCAGCCATCTTGGATTTTACTCTTTGCATGACTAAATCCTTTGGCACGGGCTACAGGTTGTAGCTTTGGTCGGAACTTCATGAAATTTGTCATGGATGTTAACAATGACATGTAGATGGGAACGAGTCAATTTGGGGTCATTCGGCTGAAAAACATGGCTGCCAGCGGCCATCTTGGATTTCAAAATTCAATCCATTGGCGCGGTCTACAGGTCGTACTGTTCGTCTGATCATCATGAAATTTGTAGGTCGTAGCTTTGGTCAGATCTTCATAAAATTTATCATGGATGTTAACAATTATACGTAGATGGGAACGAGTTCTTTTGGGGTCAATTGGCCAAAAAAAATTGCCACCAGCAGCCATCTTGTATTTTACTCTTTGCATCACTAAATCCTTTGGCGCAGGTTAGACATTTCAATTAGCACCTTTCCTATTCCTCCATTTACTGTCAACCATTAAATTATTCCCCTACCTAAGTTGAGCTACAGTGTCATTGACACTTTCATTATGATTAAAATGAAGAGAATGCAGTGCGTGAAGTTTTTTAATAGTTATACCTTTTCGGACAAACCGTTTCCTATTCCGGAATTCCAATGTATACAAATGCCACAGTTTTTGATTGGTACCGAATCATCGTGTTCAAAGATGTAATTTTTATGACTTCAATGTGTCTATCTGGGACATTTAATGCTCATAGAAAGGTAGTTCAGACATTTATTGACCTATTTCAATACGAGGAAAAATTCAAAAGCGAATATTATTAGGTGGATTTTGAGAGCGCAAACCGCCATGTGGCTTTAAACAGACCATTCCAAGTTGTGATATGGGGGTGTCCAAGTCTGATTTTAAACCTTATTGTCGAGGACATTGTCCAAAACAAAATAACCTACCCAATTGATTTGGAGCAGGACAACATGGACCTTTTTGTTGAAATTTACACTCATTATTCGTTTCTGGATGTTAACTTTCGGAATCTGAACTGAATGGAATGATATTTAGTATGAGTTTACTAGCCCAAAATACAGGTCAAGTTCAAATCTATTATGGCCTTTGTTGAACTTACCACAGGCGTATTTTGCCACACACTGGCAATGCTCTTGTTTATATTAATAGCCTTATGATTGGTTTGCCACTGGGAGTGTTTTGATGTTGTTGTCCCTCGAAAAAATAATTCTTGTATCTAATCAAATAAAACTAGGTGTGATAACAAAATAGACAGTTTGAAGCAAAGCTTGATTCTATGGTTGTTCCCACCATAAAATGTTTCATTTCTAAAAAAGCCACTGGTCATATAAAGTCATCTTATTTGGGTGACATGTGGCTTAGCAGCTTTTTATTCTATTCTGTTATGATTGGTTCTGGCACTGTGAGTGTTATGATGTTGTTTAATCTTGTTTTAGGGCTACATCTACAGTTTTAGGCAAGATTTCCCAGGAAACAAGAATGTATGGCTCTCATACACAGCTGTAAGTCGAATAGTTAACCATTACACACACTCTCTTTTTCTATCTCTCTCTCTCACTCTCATAAAAAAATGGGATGTATTATGTTATTGGTCCGTCCGCCTGTCCGTCTGTCCATTCGTTATCCTTTTCGTTTCCAGATGATAACTTTAGTAAGTCTGAACTGAATTAAATGAAATTTGGTATGTGAGTGTACCAGCCCAAAATACAGTTCAAATTTCGATCTTGGGTTCCACCTGCCAATTTTCACCAGTTATTGCCCTTTTTATTGGAATTTGCACTAAACTTTCTTTTTCGGATAACTTTAGTAAATCTGAACTGAATGAAATGAAACATTGTATGTGAGTTTACTAGCCCAAAATACAGGTCAAGTTCAAAGCAGAGTTATGACCCTTTGTTGGAATTACAACATATTTTGCCACACCCTAGCGATGCTCTTGTTTCTTATTTAAATTATGTCCTGTTCAAGGTTTCTGCTAATCACATGCTTTTTGGCAGGCTCCCATTTGACAAAATAAAAAATATTATTTTGGTCTCAGATTTTTTTACCAACATGTCCATACATATCAGGTACCAGCCGAGAGGGCGACGTGGGCGACTTCTTCGCCCTAGAGCCGTCCGCTTCGCCTTATTTTTGGAGTCGGGCGAAGTTCAAGTCGCCCTAAAAATTCCAAAGTTGACTGACGAAATTCGGCAAAATGCCCCAAATAATTTATGATAATTTACAACTGTCAACTGTGATTGCACACAATACTCCACTATCAGGGTGTATCATGGTGTTATAAAACAATTAACACCTGTAATGCTCCAATCTGGAAGCATGTTGACAACGGAGTCTGATTACTGGCAGCTGTGAAAACATCGTCAGGCTCAAGTGTTAATCTGGTTGTTGTTATTTTTAGATTACCGTGATTACCACACCTTACAATGAAGATTACAACTCACACCTCTCACAATGTGTCAATTCATCACTCACTCTATGGAGTTTGGTTAAAGAAATTTTAAAACAAATTCATTTGTGAAGCATATTAAAATTTAAAACGGGATTACTAACAGAGCGCAGTAAAAGTGTTCATGATTTCGTTTCGTTTCTGTTTGATAAATATTGTTGGCATTTTTAACAACCCGAAAAATATGAAATAAAATCCTGTTATTCTCCCACAATTACGATATAAAATGCTGCTATCCTCTCACAATTATGTTTGGGTATTATTAATAGTTATTAGGGTCATGAAGTGAACATAATGACTCCATATTTCAACCATTGTTTCATAAGTTTAATTGACATATTTCATCTCTCCTATTTTCGTTCTATAGCTACTCCTGTCGTAGTACTGATCAATTTAAATTTTGTAGACTCACTTCGCCCTATAGAACGGCCACTTCGCCTTATTTTTATAGTAGGGCGAAGTCATTTCGCCCTGAAAATCTGGTCTAGGCTGGTCCCTGATACATATTGAGCATTAATTGCAAAATATATGAACTCTTGACATATATTTGTGTAATGTGTGAAGATTAACTATGAAGTATACATATAGTGACATAGAATATTAAGTAGATGACTACATTGAAGACAATTATTAGCTGATCCTCATAGTCTGGTGTTCTAATTGTAACTCCTGCACTCATTGATTCAGAAAAACAATTGTCTCAGACTCAAATATTTTTTTTATTTTGGCCTTTTAAATGTATTATTATATAATATGTTTACAGGGAAAGCTGTTCTGTCGACTTGATAGTGATGCCGCACCTTCTCTATGTGTTGTTAGCAGCACAACACTGGAGCTCGAATGCACATGGAACCTCGAAGGTATAATATGCAACCATTTATTCATGTTGGATACAAATTTACAGTTTCGTTGTTAATTTTCTCATAAAACTATACTTTTCTCCTTTATAAACAGGAGAAAAGTCTAAATATCCAGAATACATCAGTTACTCTTTTTTCTTTCTTTTTAATTTTTGTTTTTCTTTCTTACTTTTTATTTTGGTTTTTCCTTTGTGGATTACAGTATCTTGGTTTTCTAATATGGCCAAAGTTTCTGAAAAATGACCAAAAATATTAAAATATCCAAAAACATTGCCAAAATAATTTGCTGGCCATTGCAAATACTGACAATAACCGTACAGTCAATGTATGTTCAATGGTACCAAAGTATTAACATTCCGATATGTGCATGTCAATTAGTGGCTTTCCACATCAAGGCATTATAAAATGTTTTCAAACAACTAAATACATTTTAAAATATACTAAGAATGGCCCTCTAAGCACAGGATGTTATCAATAATTCCTATCCATGTGAAGGCTATTTCAAAATATGATTTTAATAAAATACT
The DNA here is from genome assembly GCA_032622095.1 of Siphonodentalium dalli. NCBI lineage: Eukaryota > Metazoa > Mollusca > Scaphopoda > Gadilida > Siphonodentaliidae > Siphonodentalium > Siphonodentalium dalli. Next base: position 78,912,763 of record CP136065.1, read on the forward strand.
GCCAAATTTGTTATCCTAAACACAGAGTTAAAGGCATGACACTTCTTAAAGGCATAGACAGAACACAATGAGCATCTTAATCGAGAATCTTTTAGCGAATGAGTTGTGGATATATTTTACGCAAGCAGAGCTTGGTAGAAATATGACTATGAACCTTCCACAACAGGTTTGATAAACGGTTCTAGATTATGATGCAAGTTGTGTTCTGTTTTTATTCCAAACTTCTGTGTCGGATAAGTTTAATCCATGACTGTGACTACCATTGATACTATATAACTACCTTTATTGTGATTTAAGTCTGATGACAAACCGATAATTATCTGTGCATCACTGTAGCGGATCATTCACGTAATGTGCGTCATTGCTCTTTTGAAAAAACATCAACTCGAAGTATTTCCAGCATACCTTGAAGTATACAACACTATGTATTCAATGACTGTTATTCTGTTGAATACATGTGTCTCACACCAACAATTGTGGAATAAAAGTTAAGTATTTAGACATTTGACAATTCTTTGTCTTTGTTTTTTGACATAGGTCTGCAGAATGGACCGAATGTACTGTTTAGTGATGGTGGAAACATTGGACAGATCACTTCAGCAAGAGACGTGAGTAGCTCACCAATACCACCAACCTTCGCGATTTATGAACTGTTTATCATTTGGTATGATGCCCTTAACCTTTGTTCACTTTCCGATACAGAAATGACAACAGCAGGGCGTGACATGACCACACCTATGTACCTCATATCTAAACATGCACATGAAAACGATTGGATACTTCCTACGATTTAAAAGGGAATTTTCGATGTATCAGAATTCATTCATGTAGACGGCCCTGTCAATAATTGTACTGCTATTCCTAGTGCACAAACACCTAGAGAAATCAACAAGACTCATGCCAACATTTGCAAAGAAATGAAATTGAAACTAACAACTTTCCAATAAATTAGGTGGGTCAAGATTTTGGTAAGGTCCAGACGTAATTTATTGGACGATTTTTGTAAATATTGCTATGAACTGGGGATGCGTTGTATATTCTATTTATAACTTGATCCAAAACCGCCATAAAGCATACTTAATTTAATAAATGGGATGTAAAACAAACAGTGGATTTGATATGGTGTGCTTTGTTGTTTCACATAACTATGCATTGTTTGTCCGCATAAAGACATTATCCCTAGATAAATAAGACTGACATATTTAATGGCGTAAATTTAATGAAGTCAATTTTCAAACTTTATCAATATCAGTAGCAGACCCCGAATCTTCTTCATTCCTCGTCCCCTGATTCTGAATCACGTTTGTGCAACAAAAATATATTTTGGTGGCTCTATTTTATGTTATGCAATGACCGTTACATATCATTATTATAAAATGGGTTTACTGAATGGAATAAGGGTCAGATCATGTAAAAAGCGTGAATTAGAATTTGTCTTCAAACTTTTCGGTAATAACTGCATAAAATTAATCAAAACAAGATTATTTATTTGATATATCCAAATTTTTTTGTAAGTTATTTATAATGATTATCTTTACAGCAGGAGTGTTTCTTTGTGAGGATGTACAGCCCGTCAGTCACGCCGATGAAGATTCTTGAGGAAATCCCTCTAAAGCTGACTAGGAAATGCATCGATGCATTCGGAGTCGCTGCTTACGATCCAGACACAGATCGACACACCATTAGTAAGTTACTTGTCGGCTAAGTTTTACCTCTCTGTTTTCGTCCCTGTAAAAAAATTTAATATCAATGAAACTTCGGTAACCAAATTCCAGGTCTTTTAAAAACACCTCTTTTAACCCTTTGGAGAGTATCTATAACATCATATACATGACGTCATGAGTAAATTTAACGTCAACGTCATACTCATAGCAAAATAATTATTAACAAGTTTGGGTCAAAAGGGTCCAATAATTCGTTTTAATTTATGTGCATTTTTTGTTAACATGTGTTATCATAATCATTTGCACATATACATTCGGGACATTATATTAATCAAAATAAGTCCTACACAAATCATTTATAAATCATATGATTTATTGAAGTTATGTCTACATAAAATAACACTTCCTGAAACGACATATATGTCGTTCTACTCCTCATCCGATAGACATATATGTCGTTCTACTCGCCAAAGGGTTAACCCTTTCATGATGGGAGTTGCGCTGTTGCTGCATTAAAGATCCTGTGCCAGTGCATTCTCTTATATGAGTCTCCCATAGGGAACAATGCATATATATATAAGAGAACCACTGGCTTACAAGGTAAATATTGTTAAGGCAATGTATTCTCTTATGTATGCAAGGCTCCTTATGGGAGACTCACATATACAAGAGAATGCATAGGAACAGGATTTTCGTAAAATTTTGACTCATTTCTCACCATTTGAAAGTGGTTTGTTAGCTATGAGCTTGTGAACAACAACAATCAATTTTTAACTGAAATTTTGTGTACGCTTTGTGAGAAATTATTTGCCATTATTAAAGGAATATTAATATATTAAAAATAAATATTGACATGGTTAAAGCATGTAATAAATAGAACACCTATGGTCTTTTGAGTTAATCCCATATTATTTCATTCGTGACTAGCAGTGAAATATGTGGTCGCTCGTTGAAAATTGATATCCCCACTGCTAGTTGTTCATGAAATAATTATGGTACTCACTCAAAAACCGTAGGTATATTCTATTTATTAGTTTGATAATTCCAACTTAATATGGTATCTTTATGAAATATAATTCTCAGGCCAATTACTACTAATTTACTAGTAGTATTTAGATGGGTTACAGTTGAGTTGTGGTATACTCACATATAGATTGGAGAATTGCCATAAAAGTACATACTTAGATGACCTTGAGTTAGATTTTATTTTGTTTCAGATACAGGTTTTGATGAAGACTCAGTATGTGTTGTTGCCAGTAAGGAATTCTCTCTAATCAGGACTGCCAGTGGAAAGGTTAGTTATCATTTTACACCCAATATTCCTTCGTCTCATGTGATCAAATTTCATGAAACCCAGTTATTGTGCCAATTCCAAAAATAGTCCTGGGTGAGAGGGTCACACATCTTGGCATGGCAAACCATGCATGGTCCAAAGTTTTATGTAGTTTCTTATGCACAATTTAATTACCGGTAGTTTCATTTGTCTGAAAACTCTTTCACTTTAACAATGCACTAATCACTCCCTATATGGGAGGCATTAAAAATTCCACAGCTGATAAGAGTTCATCACTATCAGGCAAAGTGTTAATTTCATGAACAACTAATTTTGCTAAGTGGGTACCATTATGAACTAAATATGTGCTGGGCATTTGTTTGAAAACGGTGTGGACTCCTGGGAGACAATTTGGAGTGGTGGATGTTCCCGCCGGCGTGAGCACATCTCTGGAAACCCTCATTATCTCTTCTCAACATTGCTGAAGATATCTCTTGCATATATAACTAAATCTATCTGCTATTGAAATAACATTGTACATATGGTGTACATATGTTTCTTATGTGCTAAACATCAGACCATTTTTAGCTCAACTTTACTTGTAAAGTTTGAGCTCTTGCCATGGCTTGGTATCTGTCGTCCATCTGTGCGTGTGTGGATATGTCCGTCATCAATTTCAATTAGTACGGCCTACAGGTCATACCTTTGGTTGGATCATTATGAAATTTGTAATGGCTGTTGACATTGACATGTAGATGGGAATTAGTCATTTTGGGGTCAATCGGCCAAAAAACTAGGCCGCCGATGGCCATTTTGGGTTTTAAAACCCATTAGCACACGCTACAGGCCGTACTGTTTGTCTGATCATCATGAAACATTTCCACCGGCAGCCATCTTGGATTTTACTCTTTGCATCACTAAATTGTATGGATCATGCTACAAGTTGTACCTTTGGTCAGAACATTATTGACAATTTATCATGGCTGTCACTGATAATCATGAAATTTGTAATGGATATTAATATTGACATGTAGATGGGAACGAGTCATTTTGGGATCATTTGGCCATAAACATGGCTGCCGGTAGCCATCTTGGATTTTACTCTTTTCCTGACTATATCCTTTGACACACCCTACAGTCCACTTCCCTAATCCGATCATCACCAAACTTCATACTGATCTTGATATTGATCTACTAGATGGGAGCTATCAAATGTTTTTGATATTCATTGGAAAACATAGCTGCCAGTGGCCATCTTGGATTTTATTTTATATATATCTCTTCATGTTGATAATCTATTATTACTTGGACATTTCAACTTTCCGCATTCCTATTCACTCCATTGACTGTAACACTTGAAATTATTCCCTTTCCAAGTTGAGCTACGGTGTCATTGAGACTTTCATTATGTCTATTGTTAGACCAGTTTTGACATTTTATTCCCATAGGTTCTCTTCACTGGCAAGTCTCAGGCTTTAGGCATAAAGCAAGGTGGGCCATCAGCTGGGAGGTGGGCAGATTTACCCATCACCAAGTCTCCTAAGATCATCCAGGCGGCGACGGGTCATGAAGGACAGCATGCACTGTTATTGGCTGAGGACGGCAGTGTGTTCTTTGTGGGAACTCCGAGACGAGGAGAAGATGGTGAAGGAGGTTATGGTATGTGTAATTTGTTTGTTATTACACCTATTTTAATCTCCTTAATAAAAACATATCATTAGGCAAAATTTACCAAGTCTTCTCGATCCAAAACAGCTTGGGATATTGGTTGGATTGATGCTGTTTTGAACTGAGTCCTGTCCTTTTACTCTTCTATAATAGGCTTTCATTGAAAAGGCATACTACATTTACACGTACATGTTTGATATCATGGGGAAAGGCATACTACATTTACACGTACATGTTTGATATCATGGGGGAAAGGCTACCCTATTTTTTTCATATTCGCATATTATCCATTTGATTTAAGCCGAAGACATACAAGCAAGATAACTCCCGCCCATGATTCTGAGCTCAAAGTCTGTTATAGAAGTCTGTTTTGGAAACGAGAAGACGTTATCTATAGACAAAACAGAGCTAATTGTTTCTGCTGTCATCGTCAGCGACTCAGCATGTAACTTTACTGGTGATAGAGGATATTGACAACGAAGTTTAGAGACGTCGGAAGTGACATAGGGCTAGGGGGACACAAGCCACAAAACTGTTAGAAATTGGCATGTTATTTAAATCTGAAACTTTGTGATAAGATTGAAATGACTAGTGAATGTTTACATGTGATATAAGCTGTAATAAAGTGCTATAAGTTATAGTATAACATCATCATTTGCCAATTGACTTTTGTTGTCATAATTTCTTTTTTAACAAAATTTATTGAAAAAAGCTTGTAGCCGCTCATGAAAATTTGATATTTCTTTCCAGACACTAATGAAATATTTCGTTATTCAAACCAAAAATGTAGTTATTTTCTATTTATTGAATAGGTTGTGTCTTTACTATAATTTTTGTATCTCATAGGCAAAGCAAGAAGACAGCCTAAACCAGTGAAACCAAAGAAAATGATCCGTGTTGAATCTAAATGCGTTACATATGTCGCTGCAAACAGTGGCAGTAGTGCACTCATAACTAAGGAAGGAGAGGTGTATATATTTGGCAAGGACGTCGCTCAGTGTGATCATACTACAGGTGAGAAGCCTTAAAAAATTATTCTGTATATTTTGTACACAGCAGCAGTACACAATCAAGCAGACATCTCTTACACAGATGGAAACGTTAGACGAAATTGAAGATGCGTCATGTTTTGTAAACAGCTGTATATTCGGTAAGGAAGTCGCTCAGTGTGATCATAATGCAGGTGGATAGCCTCGGAAAAGTTATAGATATATTCAGGACTCTAGACCCCCAGTTACAACAACAACATTCTAAATCTAAAAGTGTAGCCCTGTGGTCCAGTGGTTAGCATGTCGGACTTGTCTTCGCTGTCAACACATCAAGATGAGTTTGCAGCTCGCCACTGGTCTATTGCGAGTTTCACACAGCAGTGGCTTGTAAAATTATAACTTAACATATATACATCAGAGAATGTCATGTTGTTATTGAATAATTAAACAGCTCTACATTTTTTACATTGCTCATGTGACCATGCTACAGATGGATAAACAAGAATAAATTAAAAAAGCATCACGTTTTGTACACAGCTGTACATATTTAGCAATGATATAACTCTTATGTGTGTTCTTGCTAGAAGTGGTAATCATGAAAAAAATTATTGCGCATTGTATTTTGTTCACAGTTGTATATATTCAGAAAGGATGTCATTATGTCTGATTATGCTGCAGTTGTTAACAATGAACAAATTAATTGGGCATCATGTTTTGCAAATAGCTGTTGATTGATTGATTGTTTATTGCAAAGTCGTCAATTAAGGCGAAACATGCTATAACATATATACAATATTTACAATATTTACAATAGGTCACAAAAAAACAATTGTTACACAATCATACATATATTAATATATAATATGATAAATGTATAAATATATCGTAATATGTATTATAATATCTTATATATATTATATTATAATTTAATCCTTTATAATATCATTATCATAATATTTTGCCTGAAATAATTATTCACGGATATAAATAATGCACTTAATCACACGTTTTTCAATTTGGAATAATCGACTCAGTCATATTTTAATTTTCTTGATGCCAATTTGATAAAAATACTAACTTTTTTCAGTAATAGTTGATTTTCCAAAGATAATAGTCTTTCGAATTTTTCTTTCGTGGGATTCTCCCAGTAATATTTCGGGATATAGTCTGCTCGAATTATCTGTAGTTCTTTGCAAATAATAATAAAATGGTATTCATCACCCGTGCCATCACCGCAAATATCACAGGTTTTGTCACCATTATCCACAGATTTAGATTTCCATCTTGTATATTCGACAGGCAGTTTTATATTTGCGGTTCTAAATTTTAGCAAAATGTTTGCTAAGTGAGCCGGTAAGAAACTTAGATAGCGACCCATGCCCGGCCTCGTTTTAATACTCATATAAAAACGTGCTCTAGATGAGTTTGCATTCTGCATTTCAGTAAATAGTTCTGTTGTGTGTCGCTCAATAAGCTCTGATTTTATATTTCTAATTTCAGCCTTTGTTAAACCTGACTGATTTGTCCATGCTCTTTCTATGTTAAGTTCTTTCAGTGTTTTAGAAATAAAAAATAGCCATGGGCTATTGAAGGAGCCATCAGAATTGTGATCCAATTCTTTAACAAGAATATATATATTTTTTGCAAGTTCTGAGCCATCGTGTGATAGTAGTTTGGACCAGTAAGATAGTGCTCTGCACTTTATCTCAATGGACAGAGGGTGTCTGCCAAATTCACCGTAAACCATATAATTTGGTGTACTTGTTTTCAGATATCCTATAATTTTGCAGTATTTAAGATGAAGCGATTCAATAATTTTAGTTCTTTCGTGACACCAAATTTCACTCCCATATAATAGGATGGGTACTATCATGCAGTCAAATAGTTTTAACATAATATCGATTGGAAGCTTGAGAGATCTCACTTTGTTTAGTAATCCATACATTGCTCTTGTGCCAATTGTAACTATTTTTTTCAAATTTTGGCAAAATCTTCCATTGTAAAAAAAGGTTACTCCCAAATATACAAATTCTTTAACTGTCTCGAGTTCTTGACCTCGATATCTGAACGTTGGAATTGGTTTGGGTAACTTATTACTAAATTTTATGACTTTAGTTTTTTTTGTATTCACTTGTAACTTCCAAGCATCTGCATAATCTGCAAATGCTTGGAGAGAACGGTGCATATTTTCTTCTGTATCCAACAAGGAGTTGCTCATTATCTGGTAGGTAGACATGAAAAATGACATATTATTTTTCAGGTCTGGTTTCTGACCTCAAAGACACCAAGATTACATCAGTCGCTATGGGGAAGGCGCATGTCATAGCTTTATCCAGCAAAGGTCTGATCTACACATTTGGAATAAACAACAAAGGACAGTGCGGCAAGGACTACAATCCAGGGCTCGCTAAAGAAGGTAGAATTCATAGCTTTAAGACTCCTGAGAGTGTGTGCTCAGGGGCCAGCCTAGAGACATCTTCTCCATAAAATGGTGCAACATCAAAAACCCTGTGCCAATGCATTCTCTTATATATGTGAGTCAACCATAGGTCACCTCGCATATATAAGAGAATGCATTGGCCTAACAATTTCTGATCATTTTTGTTTTCAATTTTCTTACATTCTTGAACAACTTTTATCATTTTTTTCTTACATTTTATAACAATTTTTATCATTTTTCACTGATTATAATGGTGTTCTTACTCACTATAATGGTTTTATAAATGGGCTCTTGTGTTGCATGATACTTATTGGATCATAGAAGGGTGATGATGGGGTGTAAATTGAGCCATTGTTATTTCTCCCTGATAACAGTCCACTTCTCCCTAATAACCAAACAGGGAGAAGTGACTTCTCCAAATTTGACACCTCTAGGCTGGTCCCAGTGCTAGAAAGTGATATGTTTTCTGGAGACTGGGACCTTCAAAATAAAATAAGATATCAATGAATTTGCAAATTTTTTCAGATGCATTATTTGCATGAAGACATTGTTTCTCTTGGGGCGAAAATTAAACTAAAAAGAACATTTAGACCAAAACAAAAGTTAATGTTCTGCCCTCTTATATTTTTATGACCCACTGAAAATAAAAATTATAAATCATCCTGCCACTCGACAATGGACACACAACTGACTTCAAATTTAGCTGGATTCATTTCAACTTGTATTTGATATTTCCTATCTTATTCTTGATAATATTGAAGTTTTCTTTTTGGTTTGTTTAAACTGTATGTGGTGGGTTGTACAACAGAATGTTACATTAAATTGCATTAACTCTTGATCATGAAATGTCATTTTACACACCCAACAATGTTTTTGATAATTAGTGAATAAACGCATAAAACATGCCTGCTGGGAATTTTTTTCTTCATAAAAACTGGGAATAAAACCTTTGGCTAAAAAAAACAAAGGAAAACCCTCTCTGCCCATTTTGAGAAAAAAAGTGTCCGAGAAACAGATAATGAACTTTGTGTGGCCCATATGGAGGTACAAGTAGCAATCAGAAGATAAGCTCATTTAATAACCAACTAAACTCTACTTCAGATTCAATGGCTTCTCAACCATAGCTGACCTTCATGCCACATCAACAATATGATCGCCATCTACTTGTTCTCTATTGTGTATAAGAGGCGCTGCTATCGTATTGGCCATGCAAATTTTCAGGACAGATTATTTTGTCTCTGTATTTATATGTATTATAATTTGTGCAAATAAACAATCCAATACAATGGTGTGTATTGTCTTCGACTGCTAAGTTATTTAATGTCTGATACAAAAAAGTTATGACACAATTTGGGATTAGTAATCTTGTTTGCATAGTTTATATATGCGGAAATTATATAACACCCTTTTGTAGTTAGCTGGTGTTATAATGGGTTATAGATCTCAGTAAAATTTTATAAGTATGTTTACCATCACTTGGCTCTCTATGCTGTGTTTACCAGTCTTTGTAAACATACACTCAGATTCATACGGATACTGTGTATCGTATTCCCGCCAACTTTTCATTTCTTGGAAGGCTTGCAGTATCCCCACGAATTATGTCACATCGTGCTACGTAAATAGATTTGATTAGACTCCTTTATCTTGGTACTACTAATAGTGAGTTCTGATTGGCGCTACTGAAATGGAATCCCGGAGTTGCAAAATGATAACTCTACAAAAGGTCATCAGACCCACTATTTTATATGTGGGTATGTAGTTTACTTCAGACTGGATGTTTGTCTCTCAATGAAGTGTTTGGTGATGTTTGAAATTTATGTTTAATAGTTATTCTTTGTTTATTTTATATTTGGGTTTTGTCTTTTGTCTCGCATCTTATGTTTTTTTTTTAATTCAGCATCAACTAACGTGAACATGGCTGACGATGAAGAAGAGGATGCAGAGGATCTGATGTGTGCTAGGGGTTTGTACTTAAAACTCTTTCTTTAGGCCATCCAAAATTAATCAACCATTTCATGACGGGAGCTGTACTGTAACTGAGAGTTTTCCGATGAATGGCAACAAGCCATATTTCCGACTAAATCCTGATAAATTACCCATAATTCTGTGGTGGTTAAGGAGTTGATTATTTAGATCATTTTTAGCTCAACTTACTTTTGTAAGTTTGAGCTATTGCCATGGTTTGGCGTCCGTCGTCCGTGTGTCCGTCAACAATTTCCTTTGGCGCGGGCTACAGGTCGTACCTTTGGTCTGATCTTTATGAAATTTGTCATGAATGTTGACATTGACATGTAGATGGGAACGAGTCATTTTGGGGTCATTCGGCCAAAAAACATGGCCGCTGGCAGCCATCTTGGATTTCAAGATTCAATCCATTGCCGCGGGCTACAGGTCGTACTGTTTGTCTGATCATCATGAAATTTGTCATTGATGTTAATAATGACATGTAGATGGGAACGAGTGATTTTGGGGTCGTTCGGCCAAAAAACATGGCTGCCAGCAGCCATCTTGGATTTTACTCTTTGCATGACTAAATCTTTTGGCGCGGGCTACAGGTCGTTGCGTTGGTCGGAAGTTTATGAAATTTGTCATGGATGTTAACACTGACATGTAGATGGGAACGAGTGATTTTGGAGTCGTTCGGCCAAAAAACATGGCCGCCAGCAGCCATCTTGGATTTTACTCTTTGTATGACTAAATCCTTTGGTGCGGGCTACAGGTTGTACCTTTGGTCTAATCTTTATGAAATTTGTCATGAATGTTGACATTGATATGTAGATGGGAACGAATCATTGTGGGGTCATTCGGCCCAAAAAACATGGCTGCTGGTGGCCATCTTAGATTTCAAAATTCAATCCATTGGCGCGGGCTACAGGTCGTACTGTTCGTCTGATCATCATGAAACTTGTCATGGATGTTAATATTGACATGTAGATGGGAACGAGTCATTTTGGGGTCGTTCGGCCAAAAAACATGGCCGCCAGCAGCCATCTTCGATTTTACTCTTTACATGACTAAATCCTTTGGCGCGGGCTACAGGTCGTACCTTGGTCTAATCTTTATGAAATTTGTCATGAATGTTGACATTGACATGAAGATGGGAATGAGTCATTTTGGGGTCATTCGGCCAAAAAACATGGTTGCTGGCAGCCATCTTGGATTTCAAGTTTCAATCCATTGGCGTGGGCTACAGGTCGTACTGTTCGTCTGATCATCATGAAATTTGTCATGGATGTTAATAATGACATGTAGATGGGAACGAGTGATTTTGGGGTTGTTCGGCCAAAAAACATGGCTGCCAACAGCCATCTTGGATTTTACTCTTTGCATGACTAAATCCTTTGGTGCGGGCTACAGGTCGTTGCGTTGGTCGGAAGTTTATGAAATTTGTCATGGATGTTAATACTGACATGTAGATCGGAACGAGTGATTTTTGAGTCGTTCGGCCAAAAAACATGGCCGCCAGCAGCCATCTTGGATTTTACTCTTTGCATGACTAAATCCTTTTGCGCGGGCTACAGGTTGTACCTTGGTCTAATCTTTATGAAATTTGTCATGAATGTTGACATTGACATGTAGATGGGAATGAGTCATTTTGGGGTCATTCGGCCAAAAAACATGGCCGCCAGCAGCTATCTTGGATTTTACTCTTTGCATAACTAAATCCTTTGGTGCGGGCTACAGGATGTAGCTTTGGTCAGATGGTCATGAAATGGTCATGGATGATAACAATGACATGTAGATGGGAACAATTCGTTTACAGGTTGTACCTTGGTCTAATCTTTATGAAATTTGTCATGAATGTTGACATTGACATGTAGATGGGAATGAGTCATTTTGGGGTCATTCGGCCAAAAAACATGGCCGCCAGCAGCTATCTTGGATTTTACTCTTTGCATAACTAAATCCTTTGGTGCGGGCTACAGGTCGTAGCTTTGGTCAGATGGTCATGAAATGGTCATGGATGATAACAATGACATGTAGATGGGAACAATTCGTTTTGGGGTCATTCTGTCCAAAAACATGGCCGCCAGCAGCCATCTTGGATTTTGCTCTTTGCATGACTAAATCCTTTCGCGTGGGCCATTTTGGATTTCAAAATTCAATCCATTGGCACGATCTACAGGTCGTACTGTTCGTCTGATCATCATGAAGTTTGTAGGTCGTAGCTTTGGTCAGATCTTCATAAAATTTGTCATGGATGTTAACAATGACACGTAGACGGGAACGAGTCCTTTTGGGGTCAATTGGCCAAAAACATGGCCACCAGCAGCCATCTTGTATTTTACTCTTTGCATCACTAAATCCTTTGGCGCAGGTTAGACATTTCAATTAGCACCTTTCCTATTCCTCCATTTACTGTCAACCATTAAATTATTCCCCTACCTAAGTTGAGCTACAATGTCATTGACACTTTCATAATAATTATAACAACAAAAACAAACCACTGACCATCTACTTATTTTTGGACAATATTTCGACCGAAAGCAGAATGTTTTCTTAATCGATATGAAAACTTCCGGGTTAGGTTGTTCCGATTTTGCTAAATTCGAAATCGGGTAAAATAGAATGAAATGAAGCAATAACATACAAGTAAGTGAATGAAGTGAAGCTTCCCGCAGCAACTCTCTTGCATAAATATTTGAAAATTATTCCTTTTTAGAAATTGTATTAGTTTCCACCTTCAGAATGACAGATGTAGCATTTTGTATCAAACAGGTTTCCCGCCACATTTCATTTTGTTTTGCTGCCTGAACATGCCACGATTAGAAAGTAAAACTACTCGGGAGTATTTCCCACTTACAACCATGACATTTAATCCTCAAATGATAGATCTAATTTCGTTCACGATTTTGGCAGAGTATTGCATCTCTGTTGGCCAATCAATCCTAGTAATTCACAAGTTATTGAATTGCACATCTTTAACTGTACAATCTACTGATATGTTTCTCTTGTGTTTTTCTACCATTTGAATGCCAAATTTCATTGGTTTTCTATGAAAGTCCACAATGCAATTTTTTCGTCCGATAAAAATTATTCAACGTTGGCAAAAAAACCCAATTTGGTGGTGCAAACAAATATTTACATTTGGATGGCCTTACTACTAGTAAATGGATTCTCCCTTCTAGTTCTAAATATATAATGATCCATTATTCATTTGTTAGGATGTTTAAATACTATGAACACACAAACACATGATCCACATACTAAAGATTCATTTGTGGGAATGTTCAGCTAATAAAATTGGCAAACTTCAATTCACTTACTATATGAACTTGCCTTCATCAATGGGAATCATTTAAAATGATAGCACATATTTTTATATACTGTCATAAACTCATTTTCATTATAATTACCACGTTGTTGGCATCGTTCATAGAGCACACATAAGTGTATTTTGCACTAATCCATGGCTCAAATTCATTCATTTGTTGCATATATTCTGTTGAGTATAAAAGGTGATGGTCCCATAAATGGCCTGATTTAGTGTACAGTCCCTCTTTAATGGCCAATCCTCCGTGAATAAAGCATTGTTAAATTCCTGATTTAAATGACTGTAGCCAATCACAAATGAATGCAGTTTTCCTTTTTTTAAGGTAAACACAAATGGAAGCACGATCAGTGTATGATCTGTGTGGTGTGTAATGATTGTACAGGATACGGAACCAGATGTATTAATAGTGGGATGAGAGACAGGGACCCTCACCAGTAAGTAAAACATATAGTTGATAAAATTTAAATGTACAGGATAGGCCACCAGATGTATTAACCTTTTCATGATGGGAGCTGCACTGGTGCAGCATTAAAGTGCCAGTGTTTCTCTTATATATGCGAGTCTCGCATAGGGAGCCTTGCGTGTACAAGAGAATGCTTACAAGGTCGAGGTAAATATTGTTAGGCCAATGTATTCTCTTTTATATGTGAGACGCCCTATGGGAGACTCGCATTTATAAGAGAATGCATTGGCACAGGGTTTTCGCAAAATTTCAGGAAGCTTCTGTCATGGACCCTGACGTCCTGAACGTTAAATGACCCCAACCCGAGGCGCCTGACGTTATATAGTGTTCCGACGACGTAACTCATAAAGCTCTTAATTGGGACGTATATACATGTATACACACTCAACTACACGGCAATCTACTATGCTAACTGAACAAGTGTGCAGTGAAATATGTCACGATGTATTTCAACGAGACAGTCTATTCCACGTTCAATATACATGTACATGTATATAGATATATTGCGGCTTCCTTTGGTCGCGCTATATATTTATAACGAAATTCTTACACTTTGCCTACAAAATGCACTTGTGTGCTTGCGCGAAGAAACAGACCCCCTGTTTCCAATTTGGCTGCTAAAATCAGAGGTATGAACATGTGACTCATTCGCGCGAAGTATAGAAGCACTATTCTAGTTGATTTGGGCTTTGATCACGAAATTTCTAACGAAATACTTCCCCTTTTCCGACGATAAAAAGCGTGTGTTTTTTTTCTCGAAATAGGCCTCTGCGCATGCGCAAAGAAACAAACCCTCTGTCGTCAGTTTGTCGATCAAAGTCACGTGGGTGGGTAAACATGTGACACGTGTGTGCAAAGTAGAAGTACAACTCTAGTTGATATGTGCGTTTATTGAACTGTAATTTCGTGTCAAATATCGTCTGATTTCCGGACCGGTATTCCGGTCTCCCAGGATATAGGAATATAAGGATTGGACCGGTATTCCGGTCTCTCAGGATCAAGGTTAATAGTGGGATGAGAAATAGGCTTCCTCACCAGTAAGAAAAAACATATGTTAATAGCCATAGATGGCTCATTTAGCTTACCAGAATCTAATGGACTTCATACAGGTAATTCAAGCTCTTATCGGCTGGAAAGCATGATAAAAGCGTAATAGTACTCTTTACAAGCCTTGAAATAGTGTGTCTGTCATTTTCAGAATGAGGTTCCCATAGGGTAATTTAGTTACAATATCCCGCGTGACCTCATTATGCTTAGGCCTAAACTGCTATGGGAGACATAGGATCAGATTGAAGTTCCCCAGTTGAAGTTGGTGATGATCACCCATTAGGCACCTCGATTATGCATTTTATCTTCTGCAAATTAGGGGATATAGAAACTGAATAAGGCAATATGTTGGATACATCTCAACTGGTATATTTGTTCATGCCATATTGTATGGAAGTGTTATTTGGTTGGACTAAATAGACAGATGAACAGAAGGGAAAAATTAACTAAAACAATGTTAATATGAGTATATAAATACTTCCCAGAAGATGGTTCCTAAGCAGATTGAGGTCCCCAGAGCTTGAATTCAGTGATGCTAGCTAGCTCTGCTGGGTAGCATCACTAAATTCACCCTCTGGGGACCTCATTCTGCAAATGACAGACACACTGTTTCAAGGCTTGTACTCCAACAAGAATTGCCCTGTATATGAGCTTATTGGTTAGGGGCACAGGTCAAGTTCGATTATGGGTGAGATCTTCCCACTTTTACTGGAGTATATATGGTCCTTGTCGACGAAGATTTTGCAGACTATTTTGGTTTCCGGATGATAATTTTAATTATTGTTTCAGACGTTGTGGTTGCGGCTCTGGTGACTCTGGATGCATTGAGTGTGGAGCATGTAGGTCGTGTGCCGGAGAGCAGTCAGAAAGCAATGACGACCTCGACGACAAAGCCCAAGGTCTGTTAGAAGCTATAGTCAAACATAAAGATATGGATCCTCTAGACTTTATATTTGGTAAGACAACATCTGTGAGGCCTGTGTGATCAAAGACATTCCCAGTCAGCTATCATGTTTCTCACAATCGGTACTACGTCTACAATTTTTTTTTCACTGAGTAGCAAAGGGACGAAATGCTTTATAGTTATGAAAAACTATAAAAAGCAATATGGTAGATATTTGGCACAGCTGCATGTTATATATGTACTTGTCACCGAGTCATGCGAGCATTGCCCTTTGTACATGCCTGGGATTATATAACACACAAAGTGCTAATCTCAAAATTACATTACAAGCAAATGGCATCACCTTGAACCATAGAATAATGTAAAAAGATCAGGCAAGGAGGAAATATTTTGTTCTGTTGTCAATACTTGACCATACTTTGAGCCATGTGTCAATCGGAATGGCACATTGAGTTGCCAGTCGGATCAACTGATTTTCACTCACGCTCGAGTACAAATCCACGATCTAACCCAGTTTGTGGACATGGCTACGGAGACATCCTTGTGACACCTAATGAATCTAATATTATCAGAATCACATAGTGTGCTTCCTCAAAATTGCATACTATAACCTTTCAATAACACTGGCACTGGGGTACTTATTTATCAAAATGAATGAGGCACTGGCACATATGACGTTAATTTTCCGGGGGAACTTTAGAATTGACCTCTGTCCGTCTCTCAGTGCCAACGCACACACGTCTGCACATCAGCACACATGTCTATGTGTCCGTCACACATTGTGGATATATTGCTGATGTGCAACATGTATATGGATGACGGACAATATTGTTTTTCAGAGTTATTCCCCTTTCTTGACTTAGAACAATTTTGACCATTTTGATTTTGGGTACCTCCATAGTGTAATCAACTCCTCCCTCAGTTTCAAATGTAAAGAATTGAAACTTTAGGATATTGGTACTCATATATGGATGATGGAATAAATAATTATTTTCTCCCAAGATATTCTTTTTTCTTGACTTAGAAATATTTGGACCGTTTTGAGTTTGGGTACCATCATCATCATATACAACTCCTCCCACAATTTTGAATGTAAATTAAAACTTTAGGATAGTGTTACACTATATAGCTAACGTACAATGTGTGTATGGACGACACAAAAATTCAAACTAAGATATAGAATTATTCCCCTTCCTTTGAAAATAATAGACTGAGCAGTACAGACCGGATGAAACTTAAGCACAGAAAACATGTTGGTACCTCAACAAAAACAACATGTTCACAGTTTGTTACACCGGATAAGTTGATAATACATTGTTTTGGAGCTTCCTCTTTCAAATGGTATATAATATGGCATATATTTTATATAATGTAATCTGGGGTTCGAAAATTAAGTGGGCCTTTAACATTCTATAGAAATGAGTTATTATTCGGCTGAGTTTCATGACATAGTTGATGCTCTATGGGAATGTTGCATTGATCACACAGACCTGTATGCTGTTGCTTGCTGCCCTGTGTTAATGTTCATTGGCTGACTGTTTGGCTTCTTTCATCTTACTGACTTACGTATTTAGCATTTCTGTACTAAATGGATTCTCCCAGTTAGTTAAAAAGTGTACATTGGAATGGTCTATTATTGATTTGGAGGGATGTTAACCCTTAATGACTGAAGCTTCCTGAAAATTTGTGAAAACCCTATGCCAATGCATTCTCTTATATATGCGAGTCTCCCATAGGGTGCCTCACATATATAAGAGAATGCATTGGCCTAACAATATTTACAATGACTGTGTAAGACGGTTAAAAACTTATTATCTGAACATTTCATATGGGAAAACTATTTGTCAATGATGCTCTAGTTCAGAGAGGGTTAACTTATTATCTGAACATTTCCTATGGGATAATGACTCAACAATGATTGTTTAGTGCAGAAAGGGTTAAACAGAATCACTTGACAGGACCGTAATCATTCAGGTTGAGAGAGGTAAAGATTATGTGCCAGTGCATTCTCTTATATATGCGAGTCTCCCATAAGGAGACTCGCATATATATGAGAATGCACTGGCTTACACAGTTACAGTAAATATTGTTAGGCCAATGTATTCTATTATATATGCGAGGCTCCCCATTGGAGGCTCGAAGGTATAAGAGAATGCATTGGCACAGGGTTTTTGCAAAATTTCACTAATTTCCAGTCATGGAGGAGTTAACATTTCTCGGTTAAATCATTCAAGTAAAGAGAAATATAGGAAATCTAACATTTCAAATTTATAATCGATCGAGTGATTGAGAATATAGTAAAACTAATATTTCTAGTTTATACTCATTCAAATGGTAGAATATAACTTATTTATAATAATTCAAGTGGATTCTTGTAAAATATCCAAGCCTTGAAATAGTGAGCCTGTCATTTGCAGAATGAGGTTCCCAGAGGGTGAATTTAGTGATGCTACCCCGCATAGCGGGCTAGCATCACCAAATTCACCCTCTGGGAACCTCATTCTGCTGAGGTGTAAGAAGAATGATGTCCCCAGAGGGTGAATTTGGTGATGCTAGCCCGCTATGCGGGGTAGCATCACTAAATTCACCCTCTGGGGACCTCATTCTGCAAATGACAGGCTCACTATTTCAAGGCTTGAAAATATCCAAAAACCGAGTGAACTATACTAACCCCACTGGGCACTGTACCCATGTAGTCAACAACAAGACATGCTCTATTTATTATATTTCACCGAACAATTCAAACTTGTAGCATGCATACTACATAACCATATCCTACTAACATGCCCCAACTGCTGGACCGTTCAAATTCCCTTCATAAGACATTTAAAAGAAATCATGTACAACTCGTTTTACTGAGAACAAATACACTGCATGATTATCGACTTACCAATAAACAGTTCAAGAGCAACATAATCGTTGCAAGAATGTGGTGAAATCAAGTTCAATAAACCGAATGCGCAGTATTTAGGTTTTGTTTTGAATCCACGAAAACCCCATACTGTATTATGAGGTGAATTCAACCGAATGTTGCCGCTTCGCAAGTTGATGTCATTCCTGTGAAAAATTTTTTCACAGTAATGTTTTAAATTCATTTGGACACGTCTTAGTACATTGTTGGAGAAATATTTGCATATCTGTTTTCTTTGATTATTGCCTCTGTTCGTGGCTTTTTGCATGCTAGTTTGGTATAGTAGTGTGCTACATTTAGCACGATAATATACAAGTATAGTGGTGTGCACAATACTACACAATATAGAACAGTTCTCGACCAATCAGAAGGCACCATTTCTGGTTGAGGTGTAATATACAACTATAGAAGTAGCACCAAATAACGAATGAATCAAATGCAGCTCTACTATGCAAGGAAGTTATGAACTGCAAGATTCTGTCTGACTAGTATTAATAAGAGACTTCACATAAACATCAAGCTGCGAGCGAACAAATGTCCCACTTGATTATTGCATTAGATAATAAAATATCAATATAAAATCAATATTAATTGATAGAATTGTTTTCGGACAGGTGTCTTTGACTCTTATCTATTATTTTATACCCCTGAAACTATATAAAACGTGTTTAGGAAGAGATACAGTAATGCCCCAAATAATCGACTCCTTAACCACAGCAGAATTATGGGTAACTTTTCAGGTTTTAGTCGGAAATATGGCTTGTTGCCATTCATCAGAAGCTCTCAGTTACCCATAATTATGCTGTGGTTAAGGAGTCGATTATTTAGGGCGTTACTGTAGACCATCTTTAATGGCCATATCTTCATTGGATGTTATCCTCAAATGTAAATGTCTGTTAAAGTGTCTACATTGTGAATGGAAACTTAATTTATTCAGGCTATATTTCCCAAGACAGCAGGATACTAGTGAATGCCCACACTAATAAAAGTGACGTTATCAATAATTTCACATTCCTGCATGAAATAATCCTTAAAGGTACTCAATCCGATCAGACGCTCCTATATTACTATTTCTTTGGCTTCGGGGGTAAAAAATATTTGAATCGAGTCGAGGAACCCACCCAGCAAAGCTCAGAGTGATTAGATATCGATGTTTGAGATTTGCTGTTTCTATTGTTTGTGGTCCACATCTTTTCCAGGACCATGTGCTAAATTACGGTTGTAAGATGGATAACTCGAAAATCAAGTGGTTACTACTATAAACAATAATAACTACTTGATTTTAGAGTTACCCATCTTACAACTGCAATTTGTCTGTTTTTAACACGTGCTCCTGGAAAAGATCTGTTCACAAACAATAGAAACAGCAAATTTCAAACATCGATATCTAATCACTCTGAGCTTTGATGGGTGGGTTCCTCGACTCGAATCAAATATATTTTACCCCCGAAGCCAAAGAAATAGTAATTTAGGAGCGTCTGATCGGATTGAGTACCTTTAATATTATACAGGTAATTTAGAATAAGATTTTGACTAACATACTTCTGCATGCATGAAGCTATCGATGACATACATATATCTATTCCAGAATCTCACTCAAAGGAGCAGTTTGATAATTCATCAGTAGATCAAATTAGCTAGACCTTCTTATATTTCATACTATTAAAAATAAAAATAATGTTAGTTGAGATTAATTTCTGCTACTTCTAACTTAGTAACCAAACTTGCCATGTGATAATTGTATATTTATATCCCCGACTTTGCGAAAGATGGACTAAGAGAAACTTGGTGCAAGTCAAGCCTGAAAATAGTGTGTCTGTCATTTGTAGAATGAGGTCCCCAGAGGGTGAATTTAGTTATGCTATCCCACACGGTGGGCTAGCATCACCAAATTTACCCTCCGGGAACCTCATTCTGCTTAGGCCTCAACTGCTATTGGAGATCTGGGATCAGATTGAAGGTAGCATGTGACAGTTTACAAGCATGGATTTTGTGAGTGTCATTTGCTGAATGAGGTCCCCAGAGGGTGAATTTAGTGACGCTATCCCGCACAGTGGGCTGGAGTCACCAAATTCACCCTCTGGGAACCTCTTTCTGCTTAGGCTTCAATTGCTATGTGAAACCTAGTTTCTATATCCCCTAATTTGCAGAAGATAAAATGATTAATTGAGGTGACTAATGGCTGAACATCACCAATTTCAACTGGGAAACTTCAATCTGATTCTAGGTCTCCCATAGCTATTGAGGCCTAAGCAGAATTAAGTTTCCAGAGCGTGAATTAGTGACGCTAACCCAACGTGCAGGATACCATCACTAATTTCACCCTCTGGGGACCTCATTCTGCAATATGACAGACATGTTATTTCAAGGCTTGGGATAGAGCTGGGGAACTTCTTCCTTCAAATAAGTCATTAGAATTTGCCAAAACGTTTTCTAATTTGCTAGTTTGCGTTGCTAATTTGACTCATACCTTACTCGTATTTAAATTCGCGCAGTATTAATTTTTACTAAGTTTTAAATTTGCGCACTTTGAATTCGCGCACCCTGATGCACGAATTCAAAACTATTCTGTAAAACTTGCATGATATGCAGATTAGTTATGATTCTTAATTGTTCATGCTCGCATATTTAAAGACCACCAAGGTATAAATAGTGCAGCGCGTGCAGAATGTAACTTAGTTATTTAGCTGTGAAGATATAGGTAATTCTACTGCACTTGGTCCAATAATAATTATGATATTTCAATAGTTATGGCCTTCAATGACATGGTATTGAACTAAGTAGGTCCAATGTTGACTGCAATGACCATCGATTAGCTGTTGACTTACGAAATGCCAATTTGTAGTTTACATGTATATCGATTAATATAAACAAACCATGTTAGTCTTTATCTTTTGTTCGCTGTAATCTTTTAGTCATACTATTTTTCATCAGTTGTAAATTCTCACACTGATGGGTGTGCAAAACAGAGTGGTGTGCGCATTTAATTATTAGTAAGGTATTTGTTGTGACAGAGGATTTGCTGACTCAGATTCTCCTTAAATTGAGCCACTTCTCCCTATTTTGGTCCTAGAGAGAAGTGATACCAGTATGCATATGTCCAGACAGCATATTTAATGTATTCTTACTCCCTAAAGCGGTTTTAAAAATGTGTTCTTGTGTTACATAATACTTATTGAATCATAGAATGGTGATGTTTGGTGCAAACAGAACATCAGCCATTGCTACTTCTCCCTGATAACAGTCAACTTCTCCCTAATAACCAAACATGGAGAAGTGACTTCTCCTAATTTAAAACATCTAGGCTTGTCCCTGTCTCAGATTACATCATTGACCGTCTTGTATAGTTTCATTGTTACTCCTTTGAAGCATGAATATATCTTCTTTTTTCAATTTCTTAAATTGTGAAGCTTTTCATGTTGTTTTTTCTGTCATTGCGAAGTGTTTTGTCCTTTATACTAAATATACAAACTTCCAATCCTGGTCTCTAAACAGACATGGCTTGTTTGTCTGGAATATTACAGATGGAACTCATCAATATAGTTTTGTAAAAATATATGTTTTCTCATAATATGCCATGCAATCATCATCTAAAGACAAATGAAATAGTAATATCTGATACTTCAATATGTCTTTCCAATGCAAATAAATTAAAAATATTTCGCATATTTATCGATCTATTTTGATCCCAGAACCATAGTGTATGTCACACATATTTGACATTACGACATACCAACATTGGAAAGGTTAAAGCATTGAATAATATTCTGAAAATTGTATTCAGTTAAAATATTTTAACTTACTACACGATTAGTGATGTTTGTGGACAGTTTTGTGTACATAGCAATGGTATCAACATGCAAAAATTTGTAATTGGAGAATTATCAATAATGAATATAAGAAAAAATCTTATCTATTTCTCCATGTTCGTCTTAGTAATGTTTTTACAGACTTTTATATGTTTTTAAACATATACCCACTGCAAATGCCTTGGGTTGGTCTAACACCATATTGTTCTGAAAAAGTAACATTTGTTGTCCCACAGTCTTAGCATGCAAAAAAATGAAAGAGAAACTGACTTTCTAGTTACCACGACAGAACCAAGCCTGCAAATAGAGTGTCCCCAGGGGGTGAATTTAGTGATTTTACCCTTCACAGCATGCTAGCATCACCAAGTTCACCCTCTGGGGACCTCATTCTGCTAAGGCCTTATCTTCTGGGAAGTATCTATAGTCTCAAATTAACATTGTTTTAGTTATTTTTTCCCTGCTGGAAAGTTTCTATATCCCCTAATTTGCAGAAGATAAAATACATCGGGAGAATCGGGAGAGGAATTATAGAGATTGGAGCAAATGTTTATAATCAAGCGTGTAAATAGTGTGTCTGACATTTGCAGAATGAGGTCCCCAGAGAGTGAATTTTGGTCTACTATCCCGCACGGTGGGATAGCATCACCAAATTCACCCCCTCTGTTCAGTTTCTATATCCCCCAATTTGCAGAAGATAAAATGCATATTAATCGAGGTGACTAATTGGCAAACATCACCAACTTCAACTAGGGAACATCAATCTTATCCTAGGTCTCCAATAGCAGTTGAGGTCTAAGCAGAATGAGGTTCCCAGAGGGTGAATTTGGTGATGCTAGCCTGCTGTGCGGGATAGCATTACTAAATTCACCCTCTGGGCACCTCATTCTGCAATTGATAAACACACTATTTTAAGGCCTGGACAGAACCTTCTGTTGTCTGGAACCAAGATTTATTTATTTTTATCCCGAAATTAATGAAAAAGGTTCAGAAAAGGGAAACCCTGATCTCATAATGATTATCTCGATCTTATATTAACAGTAATATCTTGATAAATTTCCATATCTAACCTATTATTAACATATTTTAGGACCAAAAGGAAAACCATTGGATGAAATGGGAAGAAGAGGTAGTCAAAGGAAGAAACCTGGGAAAGTTATAAAAAATAAAGGTATTGGTTTCGCTTTGGCCACTCAAATTCAACTTTGTGTGTAACCTTTTTATTCACGTTCAATCTGTGGTGAAATGTTTAATCGGTACAAAATAATTGTGTTACAGATTTTATACATTTCCCTTGGAAGTGAGATCGAAACAGACCCATTGTTACATTTGGTTACTATTGCAAACATTTGTTAAATACATGATGTATTGCATCTGCAATTTCAATAAAAATTGTGTCAGTGATTCTTTATTGGGTGATTAAATGACATTATGACGCCGTGTGCTGGTCTCTTGAAGTTATTGCCATTTAGTGGCTCAGTTGAAAGGCTATTATCGTTAACAATCAAGGAACATCATACATGGTTTTAAACTTTGAAATGCAGTTATTCTGATGCACCAATCTCTGAGTTCTAGATATGGATAATGGCCTACTACTGGTGTGCTGAAGTAGGTCCGTAGGTACTACGGACCATATAACACACTGCGTGCACTTTTGCATCCGTAATAGTTACGGACGTCATAGCAGCAAGCAGGTTAATTAAAAACCCTGTGTGTGCATGTTTTTCAAAAAAAATTGGTTATTATCCCTTTCATGATGGGAGCTGCGCTGGTCCAGCATTGAAAATCATGTGCCATGCATTCTCTTATATGCGAGTCTCCCATAGGGGGCCTCGCATATATAACCCTTTCATGATGGGAGCTAGGCTGGTGCAGCATTAAAGATTCTCTGCCAGTGCATTCTCTTAAATATGCGAGGCTCCCTATGGGACACTTGCATATATAAGAGAATGCATTGGCACAGGGTTTTCGCAAAATTTCAAGAAGCTCCAGTCATGGAAGAGATAAGAGAATGCACTTGCTTACAAGGTCAAGGTAAATATTGTTAGACTAATGCATTCTCTTATATATGTGAGGCTCCCTATGGGAGACTCGCATTTATTAGAGAATGCATTGGCACATGGTTTTCGTAAAAAAAAATCAGAAAGCTACAGTCACGAAAGGGTTAAAGTATTTAATTACAAGAAAAAGAGCACACCAATTTAAAATGCATCTCTATTGGCATAAGAAGGATGTGAATAAAATTGTGCATGTCCTCACTTCTAACTGTCGTCTCATCTTGATTCTGAAAATGCCCATATTGAACAACGAAGAAGCTTTTGTTTTGCAAATTTGCCACACCATAGTTGGTTACAACTTTAGAAAGGTACAAAACTATCACTTAATACTATATTCTTCATGATCATTGTTTGTGTCTACATTTAAATTTCTTTCTCTTCAGCAAATTTTTCCCATGCATATTAACTTCATATGTGAGTAAGCAGTGCATTCTCTTATATGTGCGAGGCCCCCTATGGGAGACTCGATATATATAAGAGAATGCACTGGCACAGGATGCAGCTCCATTCATGAGCCCCATCATGGAAGGCTTTAATCCTGAGTACCATTGAATTTATAATTTAATTTTCCGTGTTCTCTCGCTTGATTTTCTAGAACCAGAACCAGACACAGACTATGCTAAAGCTGCTAGCTTACCGCCATCAGAAGTGAACATTGGTAGCGGGAAATCACCGGCAATACAGATAGCTTGTGGTCTACAACATACAGGTAATTATATGCCACAGCTGGTTAAACTGCTAATATTTCATGTTGAGAATCGGGAGAGGAATTATAAAAATTGGAGCAAATGTTTATAATCAAGCGTGTAAATAGTGTGTCTGACATTTGCAGAATGAGGTCCCCAGAGAGTGAATTTTGTACTGCTGTCCCGCACGGTGGGATAGCATCACCAAATTCACCCCCTCTGTTCAGTTTCTATATCCCCCAATTTGCAGAAGATAAAATGCATATTAATCGAGGTGACTAGTGGGTGAGCATCACCAACTTCAACTGGGGAATTTCAATCTGATCCTTAGTCTCCCATAGAAGCTATTGCTTAAGCAGAATGAGGTTCCCAGAGGGTGAATTTGGTGATGTTAGCCCGCCTTGCGGCATAACATTACAAAATTCACCCTCTGGGGACCTCATACTGCATATGTCAGACACACAATTTCTTGGCTTGTTTATAATGGTAGAAGCTCCACTCTCTTGCGTGCATAAAGAAGAGTATTGTTGTGTGTCATTTAGGGCTCAAGATGAGTTACAGTTAGTCATCCAAATAGATATTTCTTTCTAGATACGAATGAGATGTTTCAGGTATTCAAACAAAATACTATGAATTCTTTTTATTTATATGTGCCTTATTAATGCTCAAAGTTGTTAAATTATGCGCATTTACACTTTTAATAGTACAACAAATTGAGCAATACTCGGAAAGAAACAACTGGTTGACCCAAATTTCTAAAAAGCTAAAGTCTAATAACGAAAGCTAGAGTGAAATAACGAAAGTTACAGTGAATTAATAAAAGTTACAGTGAAATAATGAAATCCTATTTCACTGTGGCTTCCAAGAGATACATATGACAATCAATGTTTCGGTAATTTTCCATCACTGTATACACCCGTCAGTAAGTCCATCCTCGAAGATAAGCCCAGTCTGAGTTTTTAACCCTAAATAAAATATGGGGTGTTCCTCGTAGATAAGCCATCCCCTTCACGTCTTTCTATCTTATTATTTTTTCCAGTTTTTCTTAAAAAATAAAAATGTATAATTGTATACACTTTTGTTAATATTGTTGTGAATTATACACATCTTATTCTATTCTTAGTTGTTGGATCAAATCAATAAAATTAAAGGATGCGTCATTTATTGTTCACATCTCTATCAGAATAAATCCAATGTTAATGACTTGGTGTTTTTGTAGGATTCTTTGATAATACAGAAGAGTGATATATGTTCACCTGTTTCTCACTGTTGTGTTTTTATAAGAATAAGCTTGATTAATAAGCATTAGTGTAACTAAATTAACTTGTGAACTCATCATACAAATTAATCCCATAATTTGATCCCAAATGTATCTGTCTATCACTGTTTCTGGTTATTATCATGTGATTTTATCTTCTTAATACTACAAATAAAACACATAATTATTTTTATTTAATACAAAACATGGTATTGGTATAAAATATGATGGTAGGTCGGCACCTGAGGGTAACTAAATTTTTGCACAGGAGGGTCCTCATGAGTAAGCCCAGTACCCACTTTTTGAGCAAAAATGTGCACTAGCCCTCCAGGCTCACTGACGGGTGTATACAGTATTATATAGGCAAGCATATAATAAATATCATTATTACAATAGGACGAACAAAAGTGTTGTCAATCTGAATTAAATACATGTTATATGCTGATTTTACGACTTCAAACAGATATTTTACAACTCAGCCACTACACCCATTTGAAGAGTGCATCATTCTTGAAAAATTAAACAACAATGGTTGTACCCTGTCATAAAACACGATATCTGAACTACGAAAAAATGTGAACAAACAGTCTGCTCTTCATCCCGAACGAATCAATGATTAAAAAACAGGAATGATTTTGCTAATATATTATATTTATATGATAGAATGTTATTAAGACAAAATTATTTTAAATACCTGCTTAGAGAAAGTTTATTCGCAGTGTTTCACATCACTTAAGTTCTAGTCGGGATATGTGGTTGTATATGGTTTTCTGCTCGACATCTATATGAAGATTGGCTTTCTTGATTTTGAATAATTCAAATTAGAATTAGGAAATCAAACCGACTAGCTGACAAGGTATAATGTTAAAAAATGAAGATGAAATTCTCATTATGTACCTGAAATTGACAAACTTGTTTATTGTATTAGAATCTTGGTACTGAAGGATCAAAAGTAAATGTTAGCTATGTTTACTGTAGACGGTAATAGATAAGATGCCATATGTTTGTGGCATATACCCATGTTTATTACTGTTTTAAAACAAAGAAATAGTCAGGATTAACATGTTTTAGCCTTGATGTGAACCAAATTCTTGTTGTACATGCTAAAGTTATAGTAATTCCAACAGTTAAATATCTATTTGAATTCCCATGTGATTTTTACTGCAGCAATCCACATTCCTATCATCTTCACACCTTGAATTTTTATTAATTTCAGTTGTACTTTTGAAGAACGGTGATGTACATACATTCGGAAGTAATCAGTATGGACAGCTGGGAGTCGGTGACACAGTTACAAGGTAAGAATGAGCCAGTGTCATGAACTTGATCATCAATCAGTTAACCCTTTACCCAACAGAAGGGCCCTGTGCCAATGCATTCTCTTATATATGCGAGTCGACCATAGGTCGCCTCGCATATATAAGAGAATGCATTGGCTTAACACATTAAAAATTGTTAAAGAATGTAATTTTTAGGCCAATGCATTCTCTTATATATGCGAGGCGACCTATGGTCGACTGGCATATATAAGAGAATGCATTGGCACTGGGCTAACTGTAACTATCACAATGTGGTCAAGGAGCCGATTCCAATGATATCCATATTTGTATGGTTCTATTGAGACAGACCGAAGATATTTTAGGCTGTTGAAGCTTTATTTGGCCGGTTTTGGCCGGTTTGTTGGGTAAAGGGTTAAGCTTATGTTACAGTATTTCTATTATTATTTTTTTTTTAAGAATATTGACAGATATTGAATCAAATAAATTTTCAACATATTTTAGACCATTCTGCATGGTTACAGGTGGAAATATGTTCAATGAATTTTGATTTGCGCTTGAGGAATACATGATCAAAAAGGTTATTCCAATGTAAAACTGCACGGAGGAACAAAGCTTTGTGTTAGATTTGGTTCACATTTCAAGGGCAAAAAGTGCCTGCTCCCCACAGGTGGTGGAGAAATCTCTACTTCTTTATTTTGGATTTTATAGAGCATTACAAGAGATGTTTTCATTATTCACTGTTGATTACTTACTTTAATATATGCCTCCCAGACCTGTTTACTTTCCCGATTTCAGCAGGAGTCGACCGATTTTCTGTCATTTCTCCTGTGCTCCCGATCGGGAAACAAAATCTCCCGATTCAAAAGATAAAACCCAAAATTAGCTGACGGCTGAAGCAAGCGATAAGCCATGCATGCTATATATAGTGTTACAAATCAAATAGGAATATATCGCCTGCGAGTCCAACAGTGACAAAATGTTGACACAACGTCGACTCTTTTGTTTAAACAGTGTTGAGTAAGTAAATGCGGTCTTCAATGTCCAGATTATAATATATCAAACAAGAAGGATTATAACATATCAAACAAGAAGGATTATAATATATCAAACAAGAAGGATTATAATATATCAAACAAGAACCTCCCTTTTTGGCCACTCTTAATAAAGTGTTGGTTTCTGCTCGTCCCGACCAACTGCTTTAAAACTGCCGACTCAAATAATTATATTTACGATTTAAACTTTTTGTTTGTTTATGTGTTGGTGAAAGTTCCGTTTCCATCTTGGTAGTGTTCCGTGTTTTGTATACGCAATAACAGAATGCGATTTGAGTGGACCGCAAACATTGCTATCAATACGTACTCTCTTTAAATTCACCGATGTTACCTGATGTTACTGAATATATTTGCCGACAAAGTTATCCGGAAGCACCATTTTATAATGTACAAATATAGTTCTAATCGTTGTATTGCCTTGTTCGAAATAAAACGTGATCCATAACCGGAAAATCGTAATTTTATTCCCAAATGATTCAGTGATTTTAGAGACACTCGGTGTCAAGCTCGTTAATTATGGCAGATAATGCGACAAACAGTTTATATGACATTTAAATGAAAAATATGAAGTTTTTTCCATGATACTGACCATGAAAAAAATCTCCCTATTTTTCACCAGATCTCCCTATTTTTGAGGACAAATCTCCCTATTTCCAATTTTGAAAGTAAACAAGTCTGATGCCCCCCCCCCCCCCAAATAAAAAAAATTCCATTTAGGGCTTTTAATTTCATCATATAATAAATTTGTTGGAGAAGCATTGATGAACTCTGAACTGGCAATATTTAAGCTCCAGTTGGTACAAAATGTTCTCACCCCTCTGCAAAAATGCACAACTGAAAATGACCAACCATACAGACAATAAAGCTCCATATTATTCTAAAAAACCTATATTTTCACGAGGGCAGTATCAAATACTGAATATTAGAAAAACAAACATATATACAATTGTATTACATATATTATTTCAGGAAATATTATACTATGTTATGTTTGACAAGATGAATAAAAATATAAAATAAATACTTTAAATAATATGTTTATTTGTGTGAAGGTAAGATATTTTCAGGGGAACTCATCTTAAAGCTGCCATAATACCTCTTAGTGAATGTTTCAACATGTTTTATATTTTTCCTGTTTTTTCAGGGGCACTCCTATTAAAGTCGCTCTGCCTGCCACAGCCACACAGATAGCTGCCGGTTCACATCATACCGTCGTACTTCTCTCAAATGGACAGGTTTATACATTCGGAAACTTCCAGGTACTATTCTTTGGCAAAGTATTTTCATACGCCCATACCTGCTCATGAAAAAACGGAACATATTATGTTATTGGTCTGTCTGTCTGTCCGTCGGGGCATCTGTCCATACATTCGCTTTTGGTTTCTGGATGATAACTTTATATAGTCTAATCTTCACCAGAGTTATGGCCCTTATTGTTGGAATTTGCATTCAATTTTTGTTTTTGATTGATAACTTTAGTAAGTCTGAACTGAATGGAATGAAGTTTTGTATGTGAGTTTACTAGCCCAAATTTCAGGTCAAGTTCCAATTTTCACCAGAGTTTATATGGCCCTTTGATGGAATTACCATATTTTGCCCCACCCTAGCGATGCTCTTGTTTATATTTGATAAGGTGACTATATGATATAGTGCAGCGAAACTTGTTTAATTTTATTTAACTTGGATATATGTTAGTTCATTTAGTCAATGGACTAGAAACAGGTTTGCACTGCCACTTGGCAAATTTGCCATTAGCAAAAATAATTCACATTTGGCAAAAAATATTTTCATTTGTCAAAAGTTTTGGCAAGTCACTTTTTATGTGTACCCATACCATGTATGGTACACATTATGCCGACGTCCGGTTCAACCATCCGCCGTTCGTCCATCCG
The DNA here is from genome assembly GCA_032622095.1 of Siphonodentalium dalli. Taxonomy (NCBI): domain Eukaryota; kingdom Metazoa; phylum Mollusca; class Scaphopoda; order Gadilida; family Siphonodentaliidae; genus Siphonodentalium; species Siphonodentalium dalli. Next base: position 78,943,428 of record CP136065.1, read on the forward strand.
TCTGTCATACCGTCCGTCTGTCCGCAGACACTTGCTATCCGATTCGATTACTCGAGTATTTTTTATCGGATTGTGTTCAAATTTCATGTGCTTGTTTACGATGACACATCCCTCACCTGTAGAGATTTTGGTATCGATCAGTTAATCGGTTTAGAAATTATTAACACTTTGCATCCACACATGGGCATGTGCTATCCGATGCTATAACCAAAGTGTTTTTTGTCCGATTGTGTTGATATTTGATATGTAGGTTTATGATGACACACCCCTCACCTGTATAGTGGTATCGATTGGTTGATCGGTTTAGAAAATAATTAACCCTGCACACAAATGCTATCTGATGCATCTAAGTCAAACAATTTTCTTCTGATCTGCCTCATATTTCTTACCTAGGTTTTTCTTAGCACGTTCTTCATCTGTATGTTTTTGGTATCGTTTAGTTAACCCTTTCTGCTCTTGTTTTTAAATAGAATTCATCCAAGCTGTGTTGACTTAAATATTTTTCATCTGATCAGCACCAAATTTGGTCCTCACCCCGAGATACTGATCAGGTTCAAATTTGAGTTTGATCGGATATATTTTAACAGAGTTATGGCCATTTAAAATTCACGTAACTGATAATGTAATTAATGCCTGCACTGTGAGCTTAGAAGAGAAGAGAAATTCTCACATAACACAGAGAGTGTATTATTGGCAATTGAGTTATGTTTAGCTGGACACTAGATAGATAGATAGATAGCATGGCTATAGCAGAGTCTGTTGATAAAACCTGTCAAAACTGTGATTGATGACTCTGTTTTCTGTGCAATATTTAGTTAACCCCTTTGTTGAAACAGGTTCATGACATTAGAGACTGACTTATTGTATGGGTTTCTAAATCCAATGACATGCTTTTTCTAGACTTGTTGTGTTTATCAGTTCATTAGTTTAGGTAAGATTAACCCCATTCTATCCGATTTCATAACTCAAATATTTCCCTTGATTATGTTTATAGTTCTTGGCATAGTTTATGATAACACACCCCTAACCTGCATAGTGAGGATCATTGGTTTATTTGCTTAAACATATTAACATCCTCCACCAATCCTGTTGACACAATGTGATAACTAAATATTTTTCACACGATAACTATTTAAATAATTATACCCCCAATTTCGAAGAAAATGGGGGGTATACTGGATTGACTGCATCTGTCCGTCACATTTTCTGCGTCTGTCCGTCACATTTTCTGCGTCTGTCCGTCACATTTTCTGGATCTGTCCATCACACTTTCTCCCTCCGTGTGTCCGTCCGGCTATCCGACCTCATAACTCAAACAACTATGAACCGATTTCAATAATTTTAGGACCGCCTCTCCAAATGATGCTAATTGCGGTGCGGACCGACTTTCTTTTTTTAAGTTACGCCTTACTTTTCGACTTATTTTGACTTAATAACTTTAACAAATATGAACCGATTTCAATAATTTTTGGTATACATGCTTCTCACAACACCCTCTCTACATGATGCGGCTCAGGGTTGGCTCGGACTGTTTTTCCTAACATTACACTTCATTTTCGACTTATTTTGACTTAGAAAATTTTGGGATTTTTTGTTTGTGGATGCTATCAAGTTATGATATTTATATTATTAATCAAAATTTTTCTTTAAAGTTAAAAAACTTTTTTGTTGGGTTTACGGATAATGCGGGTTGAATTTGCCACGGTGGGGGTATGCTAGCACGCGAGTGCACACCTCTTGTTGCATCCATGTTAATTATGATACATTCTTCACCTGTATAGATTTTGGTATCGATTGGTTTTGAAAATATTAACCATAACTTTAATTATATTTCCGCTATTTACATACATTATATCTTTCCAATGATCAGCTTAGAAGAAAATTAACCTACCCCATTCCATAGTCATACAGTATGCTATCCAATGTAATGAATCTAATATTTTCAATCTGACCAATCTCATATCCTACCTCTAGCTATCTGAAAATTCTGCATTGAAACATTTTATATCCAATCATTATCAATCATTTTATATCCAGGTCTATGCATCCCTCACTTGTATAGTTGTTCATGTATTGATTGGTTTTTGAATGGGAAATATTAACCCTTTTCTCCCATCTAAATGATCCCATGAATTTTTAATATGCAGCTAACACAAAACATAATAAAAAAAATATCAATAATAAAAAAAACATAATATGTTATGTCTCACATTCCAATGTAATAAGCAAATAAATGGAGTTGCTATGATGTTTATCTACTTAATGTCTTAACTAATTTGTCTTTAACTGCTATGGTGCTTCTCTCTGACTGTGGATTGAGCTTAATCAGCTTTATCACTATATAAGACATATCTTTGTTGGAGTGACCTAATAGGTTGAAATCGAATGCCACATCTGTGTTCCTATTGTGTTTATGTGAGCAAGGTGCCCAATAAGTCTGATTCCACTTGTGACCTTAATAGTGAAGTGTGAATTGTTGAAACTTTTGCACTCATGAAAATGTTGGTGTAAGGTTTTATTAAAATAGCTAATCGGTATCGCCAAGGTATGGGGTAAACATCTGCTGATCGTGATCGGCCTCTCGTTAATTCCTCAAGATAGTTGAACAATATTTTTCTTTCAATATAATTCATTTCAGGAAACTCTTATATAATTGTATTAGTGGTGTTTTACAAGGTTTTGGATAAAGTTAACACCTATCAAATTGCAGTTAATATGATAGCATTATTATCGACCGAAGGAGGGATTACTAGTATTTTTTGTAGTGGTGTTTACATGTCCATAGCTAATCCTCTTTGTTTTGATGTGCCCTTCTGATTAACCGACCTTTCTAATATTTTATTGGTCAGTTATTGGTTTATTGTTGTATGATAGAGAGGTGAGAATAATTAATAACTAACTGCTTTCCTGTCGATATCTAAAGTCATTCAAACATGGATTGTTGTAAAAGACTCAATGTTGCAGAACTCAGAGCATTTGACAACTTCTAAAATTATTCAAAAACAAAAAAATAATTTCATTTGGCATTTCATTCCAATGCGGACCCTGACTAAAAATCAACAAAGTGACCTAGTACCTACCGATCAGATTTAATGAATTAAATGATCATACTATTAACGATAATAATCTATTATTTAAAATAAATTAGGAACTCTCATATTCACGATGCCCTAACTGGTACATTATTATTGTCCTGGATGTTTCATAAATACATTTGTTATTTTGTTTTCTCACTGATATAAACCGTGACAAATTAAATTTGATTACAGAAGAATACATTAGGAAGACAAGGACAACCAGATGGTTCAGTGAAAAGCAAGAAATCCTCATGGTTCTGTGAACCTAACCCTGTCCCTGGCATAGGTAAGTTTTGGCCTGAATCAGAAATATTATTTGAAGTGTCAGACACTGCCGCATTGAAACAAATGGCCTGCATTGGAAGTTTTATTTCAATTTTAACAAAAGTAAAAAATTCAAAATTATTTGTGATGGTTTTACCAATATGTTCATATGTATTGACCATTAATTGCAACATACATGAATTCTTAACATATCTCTGTGATTTATCGATTGACTATCATGTATACACATAGTGACATAGAAAATTATGTAGATGACTACAGTGAAGAAAATGATTAGCTGATCATCATATTCTGGTATACTTACTGTAACTCCAGAACATTTGACTGTAACTCCAGAACATTTGAAAGGCACTGGAGGAAATTTAGGATCACATGTTATAATGAATAGGTGTCAGGTGTCAATTTATAGACAACAATATTAAACAGTTGTGAAATTTGGTATGGATGTTCACTACTATGAGGGCATTCAATGGAGTGTCCAATTGTTTTTTCCAGATTTTCCGTTCTTGAATTATTCTTCTTTGTTTATCTTAAAATGTTGGGTTTTTTTGTCCGTCCGAGCAGATATCTCCACCACTGGTTGACAAATCTCAATGAATTTTTTTTTATGTATATTCACTACTATGATGGCAATCAATTGAGTGTTCAATAGTTTTGTTCATGTTTTCTGTTCTAGAGTTATTTATAGTTGTTTTGATTTTGCTACTTTAGGGATATGCCAGCACCACCGGTGCAACCTCTTGTTAGTGTTCCTAAAACTCCCTTTGTTGACATATTCATCACATGTGATAATAATAAGTCACGTTTTGGCTAGTAGAAATTCTGCCCGATATACAAGACCCCTGTAAAAATTAAAGAAACTATAGTTATAGTAACCTCTCTATGGTATCTCACAACAAATGGATGAAACACGGAGTGGTTTGGTCAATTTCTAAATCGGAGAATCATCAGAACAGATGATAAAAATATTGATAAAACACAGATATTTTTAATAATACTTGCTATATTTTTATAGGATCACACTATGGAAGGAGGGCGACGTGGGTCGGAGCATCTGGAGACCAAACATTTGTTAGAATTGATGAATCTCTGATAAACGCACACACCCTGTCTAAGTCTAACATCTTTGCCAACAAGTCATGTATTGGTAAGTAACACAGATATTGTATTAATTTTCAATTTCTAGAAAATCTGTTACGCTTTCGATATTGATCAGCCTCAAAATATGGTGCCGGATATTTGCAGAATCAGGCCCCCAGAGGTTGACTTAGTGATGCTACCCCGCACAGTGAGCTTGCATCACCAAATGCATCCTCTGGGGACCTCATCTGCTATGGGAGACTGAGACTCTAAGTTCCCAAATGCTGAAGATGGTGATGTGCACCCATTGGACACCTCGATTATGCATTGTGTCATCTGCCAATTTAGGGATATATGGAAACTGAACTAAAAAAGAAATATAAACTTCTTTTTCTAAAGAAACTAAAATTGTTGATTTGATAATAAAGATACTTTCCAGAGAAGATGAGGCCTGAACAGAATGAGGTCCCCAGAGGGTGAATTTAGTGATGCTAGCCCACTGTGCGGAATACCTTCACTAAATTCATCTTCTCTGGAAAGTATTTTCATTATCATATGAACAATTGTCTTAGTTTCTTTTGAAAGTTTCTTTTTCTTTTTTAGTTTAGTTTGTCTATAATCCCAAATTGGCAGAAGACACAATGACATTGACACTTTCATTGACACTTTTTCATTTTCGGAAGTTATGGTCCTTCGAGTGTAAAATACGCCCTTTCCTGCATCTCCGTCATCTTAGATGCGATCTGAGTGATCTTTGAAATATTAATGATTGCAGGAATGGATACATCTTACATGTTTTATTCAGTCATCACATGCCAGATTAAAACATCTTTCAATTAAGCCATCTCAGAAAATGAATAAACCTCAGCTGAAAGCCACCTATCAAATGAACATATTTGTGGTTCATCCCAGTTTTTGGTGATATTCAACTTTATTTTCTATTTTCTAGGTCTTATTCCAAAAGGTAGTGATAATGCTACAGGTATCAAATGTCTTATTATCAACAAACACGATGGAAGCTGCAGGAGGTTAGTTGTAATTTAAAGTTGTTGACAATTTTATATTTCATTTTTATTACTGGGGCAAACACAAATGAAGCATTCCACCGCTACGTCGGCTTACTCCTTGGATAAAAATTTGGCGAACTGATGTCCATCCATCGCCATTCTTCAAGTTTTTTTAACACGTTTGAACATAATTACCAACTAGAATGCACTCAGAGAGATGCCAACGTGCGCAAAAATGTAATAAACAATAATTTAAAAAATAATTTCACTGTATTTTACTTAATTTATTTAATTTAATTTAATGTTAGCAAAAAAAGACAATTACCATTTCTCATTTCATCCCAGATAAAAGGCAAATTACTATATTAATCATTTAAGTAATTAAAACCAATTCCATGTTGCCGAAAGGATGAGACTTTAATATCGATTACATTTTTTTCAGCGGCATATTTTCATTTTCATTTTCCGATAGTCAAAGTTGACCAAAGGAGCAATTATAAGAAATAATTAGTACTATTTTTGTAAATATTGATAGCAGCCAATATGCAACAATAAATATCAATAATTAATCAATAATTAATCAATAACAATCATTTTATGTAATAATAAACTCTTCAAACGGTGTTTGTGTTAACAAATGCGTTTTGTTTTGTGTTACGTCATTCGTCGTATTTGACCTGGAACTCTGCTGAAGGTTAGGCTATTCAGCCTATTGCGTCGAATTACGAAATCGCGTTTTGAATGTCTCTCTTTCCCCGCACGATAAAAAGAGGTCTTCGCACGAACCAAAATTGATAAAACTTCCCAATTATAAGTGAAAATACCCAAATGAAGGAGTCTATGTAGGTCCCGAAGGAATCTATAGACTCTTTGATGTAGATTTCTGATGGAGAAAATGTAGGTCGATCTATTTTTGTCATAACTCTGACGAATTTTGACCTGGGAGAAAAAATCGAAATCAAGGCCAACTACGAGCATGCCAGTTTTAAATATAGAAACAGGGAATCCTGACAAATGGCGATATCGGCGACAAACAAATAATCGAAAACAACACATAAAATAAACATAGCAAAAACGCGGCACAGTAAAAATGTCAGAACGCCACGAGGTTTTACGTCGTTTTTGGTGACGTCATGGAGTGTGACACCAAGCTACGAACGAATCTGTCTGATCGCCATACTGTTGCGCGAGCGCACGTAATTACAGTATGAATCGAAAAACTTGGAACGGGTTTGTTCGACGTCACTTCAATGCATATTTGTCTGAAAAACATACCTCAGTTGTTTATCCCAATTTATTACATGTTCCTACCCTTATTCCATTCAGTAAACACATTCTAAAGTTTGAAAAGTTATTTCATTAAATTTATGCCATTAAATACGTCAAAGAGTATTTATTTATCTGGGACTATTTCTTTACGCAGACAAACAACGCGTCGTTATGTGAAACTTCATTGCAGGCTTTATATAACCCGATGTTAGTTTCACATCCCATGTTTTGATTTAAGTATGTTTTAATGAAGTTTTGGATCGCAAATGTCCCAGTTTATAGCTAAATTTACCAAAGGCTCGGTCCAGACCTAATTTACTGGTCTCGTTTTGTAAATTCGGTATAAATGGGGACTCGTAGATTGGTAATAAAATGTTGTTTGTGCAGGATTTAGATACCATGTGTCTGAGACATAGGAAATTCACCTTCTGGGGACCTCATTCTGCAAATGACAGACACTATTTCAAGGCTTGTAGTTTGTAGTGCCTTGATGTAATAAGTGTTCAATATTTTTATAATAAAATAACATGAATCAAAATGCATGATAGTCTACAAGACCTTAGGAGTATTATATTTGATGCAAAAGAATGCTAGATTCAGGTGGAATGAGCTAGGAAGTTAGATAATCATATTGACCGATTCTGTTTGACTTTTCTTCAGCTTCAGTGGCAGTGATCAGATGAACTTGTCAAACCAAGCCATCTGTATGGATCCAGTCTACGATATTCTTTGGAGGTAAATTTCATGCTTATTTTAATTTATTTCTACAATATATTAACCTGGTGATTAACTTATACTGAGATAAGGGCATCCATTCACTTAGTTCGTTTTCGTTATATGAGATTCAAGGCAGTTGAGTTTGTTAGATTGACTAGCATTCCGAAAAGATATTTTATTGAGCTATATAATTTACATTTGTGTTCTACATAATAAAACTTGACACCATTTGTCCAATGTTGGAGCTATCCGGTATTTCCTGGAGTTCACCAATCAAAGAACTAATCATGATTAGGCAATGATCTCTCGAAAGTCACTGTGCGTTACACAGACAGCTAAGTTTATATGCCAAACATGTGTGATATTTAATATGATACATACTTACATCGTCTATTCATTGGAACTTCTTTATGCCCAGATAGAGTTCCATTCTATTTCATACTTACAGCTACTGTCCAATAAAACAAGAGTTGTGCTGCTATAATCTGGTGTCCGCCGAAGCGAGAAACCTCAAGAAAGTTGATGAAAACTACTGTGATATATTCAGCCCAGGTCTTTCTGTTCCGTCTCGTCCTGCGTGCTGGGCCACACGATCTCATTGTGCTCTACACATGCTGGGTAAGATATAGATATACTCAGCCAGGTCTCTCTGTTCCGTCTCGTCCTGCATGCCGGGTCACATGATCTCACTGTTCTCTACACATGCTGGGTAAGGCTTCATCTTAGCATCACCTGATAAAATATTGTGTTATACTATCTACCATACTCATATTTAAATTTGCGCGGTATTATTTTTTGCTCAGTTTTAAATTCTCGCACTTTGAATTTGCCCATCCTGATAACCCAAAATTTTCTGAGGACTATTTTAATCAGCCCCGTCAGTGAGTCTGTCCATCAATCTGTGTGTCTGTCCGATTCCTTGATTTCCGAAATGCTGCATAATTGAGCGACTTTAAGCATTATTGAGGTTCATATAATAAAAAGAATACTTACAGTTTTGTTTGAATACATGACACATCTCATTCGTGTCTGTAAAGAAATATCAAATTTTCGCTCGCAGCTTGTAGCCGCTCGTGACATTCCATATTTCTTTTCAGACACTCATGTGATATTTTGGTAATCGAACAAAAACTGTAGGTATTATTTGTTATTTTATAAACTCACTGAATGTTTCACTGGTGACAACAATTTAATTTGACAATTCTAAGGTGACATGAGGGATGTTCTAAAATATTGAAATTCCAAAAATATTCTTCATGGCATATGGTCTAAGTAATATTTGTTTCTGGGATGTTTGGATACCTTATCGACGGCCAGAATGTTTGATGGTGATGGAGCGAATGAATCTATTTATTTCTAGCTTGTTTGGATAACTTGTCGACGGGCAGACAGTTAGGTTTGACGGTGATGGAGTAAATTAATCTTTTTATTTTTGGTATGTTTGGACCCCTTGATGATGGACAGACAGTTGGATTTGACCGTGATGGAGTGAATGCATCTTTTTATTTCCAGGATGTTTGGACACCTTGACCACGGCCAGACAGTTAGGTTTGACGGTGACTGAAGAAACAAAGGAGAAGCAGTCTGCCACGAAGGTCTACGTTAAGGAGGACTACTCAGTTGTTAATAGATTCTCAAGTGAGTTTTGAGTTTGTAAGATTTAAAGTTAGTATAACTGGTTACTAGCTGTTTAATAGTTACTTAATTTCCATTTATTTATTTGTAGCAATATCTTTAATCTTGGGAATGGGAATTTCCCGGTTCCGAAAGTGGGACGTTGCCGGGAATCAAAACTTTGTTTAACATTTGTGTTGATTTTTTATATTACGGCAATTTGATGGTTCATTTAAAGACATATTATGGACTTGCTCAGGTTATGAAATTGATAAGTTAGTACTCAGGAGCTATGTCAACCTGGGGAATGTAACATTCTACTAACATCACCAAAAATTTCAAGGAAATTGACCATACCACTCCATAGAAACATCGTCTGAATCACGCCCAATTGTAAATATTTACATCTCGATTCAGGACGCAACTATCGGCGATAATCTAACACAAATGATATCGCCATCGAGAGTCATTGCATTTAATTAATATATAAGAATGACGGTGTGTATCGTCAATTTGGATTAATATTCGTAACAATTTATTACTTTCAGCAAGATTATTCTCAATTACTCTTTGATCACCCTACCAGAGTGTTTCACATCACTTTAAGGAGAATTGCTTTGAATATCAACTGAATAACGGGGATTAACTTCCGCAGCATATCTATTGTAGGATGAATGCCAGATGCTCTGGTTGTGTTCTGTCACTTGTGTGCAGTCTAGTTGTTCCTACGCATATGTTGGCTACATATGTTGGCTGTCATAACACTGTATCAATCAAACAGATCTCTCGCTGACAGCACAATTAACTCTTGCATGTTGAATATAATAGAAATATATAGACAATGAAATCATAAGCACAATTTAACCCACAATGTCATTGTTCTACCCGTCGATCATAATTTTTTTCACATGTGTATTTGTAAGACATCTGTATGTGAAATGATAGAAAATTATTCTTGTTTAGCCTAATTGTATTCCATGCACATGTCTGTCATCTCTATTCAGGCCACGGTGGAGGCTGGGGATACTCTGGTCACTCGATTGAAGCTATCCGGTTCATGGTCGATACAGATGTTCTGCTGGGTGGATTCGGCTTGTATGGTGGACGAGGAGAATACTTTGGAGCAATTAAGGTGTGTGGCTGTCGTTATAAATGATAATGCATTTATCTGGCATGAGTTCTGCATTAACCCATTATAATAATGTGATACATTGATGGAAAGAGCTCTTAGAGATCTTTCCATCAATGTATCACATTATTATAATCAATAAATTTGAAAAATGATCAAGGAAATATGGGTTGATATAAAAATCGGACTTGGCACTGAAAGGGTTAAATTAACTCCATTTTTCTTCACACTACATTTAAATAATTAGATATATCGACAATGACTAAGCGAAATTATTTTAGAACAACCCTAAATCTATATTACTCTTCCAATAGCTTTGCAACAACCATCACATCCATTGGTAAAATATTTTAAATATCTCATTTCTTGAGTGTTCCATACAGAATTATGGGTAGCTTTTCGGGATTTAGACGGAAATATTGCTTGTTTCCATTCATCAGAAAGCTCTCACTGAGAAGTCAATTCTCCATGTCAGGTTATTAATAGGGAGAAGTGGACTGTTATCAGGGAGAAGTAACATTGGCTGAAGTTCAATATACACCCCCACACTACACTTTTGTTATGCTATAAGTATTTTGCAACACAAGAGCCCATTTATAAAACTATTATAGTGAGTAAGAACACCATTATAATCAGTAAATATACTTTAAATAAGCTGTTTGGGCATATGCATACTGGCATATGAGAGAAAAGTCACTTCTCCCTGGGACAAATATACGGAGGAGATGTATCCCAAGTCGTCCTCTCGTCTTGTTCCTGCTAAGCAGCATTATATAATTATAGCAGGACCGTTATTTATATCCTATAAATATTTATTAAATATATAATATTTACCTGTGCTATCATTGCAGTTATATGAGCTGGGCCCTGATGGTGGAGATAATGAAACAAATGGAGAAGTGTTGGCTGAATCAGAAGATACTGTATTTGAATGTGCTCCCAGGTTAGTAGTACTGCTATGCTTACTGTTTCTGCTTCCTTCATCTCTCATTTCACAATATTTACGACATTGTAATATGGCCTTTCATGAGGCAGCTTATTGGGCTCATTCTGATTGGTCAGCTGGCTAAGTTACAATGTATTCTCAGATGTCATTTATGTTACAATTTTATGATAACAAAAATGGCACATAGGAAGCATTAGCAATCATCACCTTAGTCCAAATTTCCTCTGTTATAAACCAGCTATTGATATCAGAAGAATGAGATGCTAGTTTACACCTGAGACCCATTCTATGTCGGTCTTTAAGTAGTGCTGATTTTTTATTTGTTACCATGTAACAAATAACGCCAACATCGGGATCAACTATTCGTCTGTGCATCTGTCTGTCCATCGACACTTGCTATAACTTGATAACTGAAGTATTTTTTATCGGATTGTGTTCATATTTTATATGCATGTTTATGATGACACACCCCTCACCTGCATAGTTTTTTGTATCAATAGGATGATCGCTTTAGAAATAATTAACACTTTCCATCCACCAATAGACATGTTCTACCCAATGCATTAACTGAAGTATTTTTTGGCCGATCGTGTTCATATTTTATGTGCAGGTTTATGATGAAACACCCCTCACCTTTATAGCTTTTGGTACCGATCGGTTGAATGGTTTAGAAATAATTTTTTAATTTGTAAAATTTAAATTACATTGGGGAGTTGCTGTTGGGTCACTTGTAACGAAGGTTGGTAAACGGTAGCAATAGATGCTCCATTCATTTTGGATTTTGCATATTATTTTTCTCTTTCGGCATTTTGATTTCTGGTTTATTCACATAGACCTCATGTACAGTCAATGAAAATGCCCCTCATTTCTAATCACAGAGTCACTGTGTGCATGTCTATAAGACGATGATTGTGCTTTCAACTAATACTGACGACCGAGTGTCTGAAAATGTGACTTGGGGATACACTGGCGATGTCTTGTTACAAAAGAAAGAACGATCTTAGCTTGTGCATATCCCCTGGATACACATTGCGTATAAAACACAAGCTTCATACATCTCGCCGTTAATGTTTAAATAACAAATAATATGTGACCACTTATGATTTAACAAGCCAGTAAAGCCAGTAACAGTAATACATTATGATAGTGCATGTGTATGGCATATTATTGATTTCTTGGGCGGGTTTGATTGCAACATCATATAGCTGAAGATTGCCAATTATACCTTTTGTCTGGTAAAAATATAAACAAACATATGTTACTCATAATTACACAAATATTCTATATGTAATTTAACATGAAAGCTTGATTATAAAACATCATTATAACCATAAGTTGTCACTCTTTCCGATATATGCAGCATCATTTATTGATTTGTTGGGTAAATTTCATTAAAATAGACCAAAATTTCCGCCACTAAATCTTGGCATAAAGCCCGAAATAGAATGCTATATGAATGGGTCTCGGACGTAGACTAGCATCTCGCTCTACCGATATCACTAGCTGGTTTATTTCTGAGGAAATTGGACTAGATTGCCTCTATCTTTTGGAGCCCTTGCAGCTAACCTAGGCAGAAGACAATTACCATTCCGAACCATTGTTATTAAAAAAAAGACTTAACCTAGACAAAAGATAGAGAAATTGAAAGGCTTCTTAGTTATTTGCTATGAAGATATATTATAAGTAAGTTGTATAGAAATGAATTTCTTTGGAACATGAAAAGCTATCACCACTAATGATTCATTAGTGATTCCATCCTTTACATATTGCAGTGTATGTAAATAATCATTTTTGTTAGATATTCTATGTCAGTGTCCAAAAGTTGAAAATTCTGTTGCCTGAAATTATTTTTGCCCCTTAAGTTTCATCTTTTTCTCCTTCATGTTTGAGATAAGGAATAAATCAGAAATGGGTTGATGGGTTATATAATCCCTTCCATGACTGGAGCCTCCTGAAATTTTGTGAAAACCCTGTGCCAGTGCATTCTCTTATATATGCACTGGCACAGGATCTTTAATGCTGCACCAGCGTGGCTCCTGTCATGAAAGGTTAAACTGAAATCCTATTTCAGAGAGAAGTTCGCCATGATGTTTGAGGAACCAGTTCTGTTGCAAGCTAACTACTGGTATGTCGCCTCATCAAGAATAACTGGCCCCTCTAGTGACTGTGGATCAAGTGGACAGTCCGTTGTTACGGCAGATGATCAGTAAGTTATGTTTAATTGTGGATTATTTCAAATAATTTTCTCACGTCTTATGCTATTAGTTCATCCATTATTTTTTTTTTTTTTTTTTAAATTATAATTTTTGTTTGGGAGCCAACTAATTCAGATTTTTACTGCAGTTTTCAAGTATAAGTTGGGTTTTCTAAGCCATTCATTTAAAATGTGGTAAATTACAGATGCTATTTTCTGCAAGAATAATAAAATCTTTTTCTAGGGCTCTTTCGGAAAATTGTTTGTTAAAAAATATGGCCGCCACCAGTGATCTTGCATTTCAAATTTGAATCCATCAGTACACACTGCAGCTCTCATTTATTGGAAGATTCAAGATTGTTTTCTTTACGATCATTACCTCTAGATCCGATCATCACCAAACTTCATAAAGATCTTTTGGGTGACCTCCAGATGGGAGCCAGCAAATTGTTTTGAATTTGAAGTTGAAAAACATGGCCGCCAGTGGCACAGACGGCATCCCTCGTCCGATCGTCACTAAACTTCATATTGCTCTTTGGGATGACCACTAGATAAAAAAAACACATTGCCACCAGTGACCATCTTGTATTTTACTTGGATTTATATCTCTTTATGTTGACATATAGTATTACTCAGACATTTCAACTTTCCGGATTCCTAATCACTCCATTGACTGTAAAAAATGAAATTATACCCCCTCCAAATTGAGCTCCAGTGTCAATGACACTTTCATTACCCCACTCCCCCATCACCAAAGGAAATGGTTGGTATACTGGATTACATATATCCGATCCGATCCGATCGTCTGTCTGTCTGTCCATCCATCGACCAGCTATCTCAACTGATTTTCGAATTTTGATGAAATTTGGTTCAGATGTTCACTATCATGAGGACATTCAGTGAAGTGTTCAATCGTTTTGTTCTGGTTTTCTGTTCTCGAGTTCTTCATCTTTGTTTGTCTGGAATTGTTATTTTTTTGTCTGTCTGAGCAGATATCTCAGCCACAGGTTACCGGATCTCAATGAAATATAGTATGGGTGTTCACCCCAATGAGGAAATTCAGAGGAGTGTTCAACAATTTTATTCGGGTGTTCCATTCTAGATTTAATCATCTTTGTTTATCAGGAAATAGTAATTTTTTTTGTCCGTCCGAGCAAATATCTCAACCATTGTTTGTCAGATCTCAATGAAATTTGTTATGGAGGTTCAATACTATCAGAACATTCAATGGAGTGTTCATCATTTTGTTCAGGTTTTCCATTCTAGAGTTATTCATCTTTGTTTATCAGAAAATGTAAATTTTTTGTCCATCTAACTGAGTATCTCAGCTGTGGGTTATAGGTATGCCCACACTAGACGGAATGTCATATGGGGCTAGGCACCGGGCGACAGCCCATCCCTTGTTGCACACACAGATTCACCATCTTTGCTGTGACCAGACTATAGCAGATAGAATATCACTAGACTAGACCTGATAATAACTCTCTGAATTATTTTGTAGGGTTGTTTTCAAATTCAAGAGCTCAAAGAAGTCCAACAATGGTACTGATGTGAATGCTGGTCAAATACCTCAACTGCTCTACAGGTAATTTAGGTTACAATGTATGCACACAAAAGTGAACACCCTCGACGTTTACCGGACTCCCTTTGTCATTTACCAAGTAGCCAACATAAATTTTCTTTAAACATGCCGGCGAAATATCTCAACTTCTGTACAAGTTTACACACACAGTGATCACTTCAATTTTACTGAACTATCATTGTCATTGGCCAATCACAATTTTCTTTAAAAGTTACCTAATAAAAAAATCAAGTCAAAAACCACATTTTGTATGGATAAGTGTGTTTTTTCCCTAATTTTATGTGCCTTTTACTGTCACATATTTACAATTGTTGCTTGAATTCATGATTTCTAATATAACTATGGTCTTCTGATTAGTGTCTGGCTTTCAAGTTTGTAATATTCAAACCTGCTAATGTGTCTGTCATTTGCAGATTGAGGTCCCCAGAGGGTGAGTTTAGTGATGTTATTCCGCACGGTGGGCTAGCATCACCAAATTCATGCTCTGGGAACATCATTCTGCTTAGGCCCCAACTTCTATGGGAGACCTAATGTCAGATCGAAGTTCCTCAGTTGAAGTTGGTGATGTTAATTAGATACTTTTCAGAAGATGAGGCGTAAGGAGAATGAGGTGATAGCATCACTAAATTCACCCTCTGAGAACCTCATTCCGCAAATGACAGACACACTATTTGCAGGCTTGCTTATGATTGGTGTGGCTTTCGGGTTTGTACTATTAAAGGATATCTTCCAGAGAGAGGTAGCCTCTCATTATGATACAGTTGATCTGATATTATAGAGTAGTTGAACATTTCTATTTTTTATAGGATACCATCCAGAGAAAGCCTTTCATCGAGTAGAAAGATTGACATTTCCGAACCTGCTCATCACCTCAGTCCTCAGTTTTCAATCAACGTCTCGCCAGTGAGTACATGGCATATTTCTCAAAAAATCTTCTGTGCTGAATTCATTGAAAAGTAAAGCACTTAACTTGGGCAAGAATTATATTTCTTGGAGTAAGACACACCATTTGTGTATTTTGGCACGCTCTAGCAACGATGCTCTTGTTTTTCTTTGAGAAAAGACTATTTGTATATTTGGCACACCCTACCTATGCTCTTGTTTTTCTTGGAGAAAGACACCATTTGAGTATTTTGGCATGCCCTAGCGATGCTCTTGTTTTTATTGGAGAAAGACGCAATTTGTGTATTTTGGCATGCCCTTTGCGACGCTCTTGTTTTTATTGGAGAAAGACACAATTTGTGTATTTTGGCATGCCCTGGCGATGCTCTTGTTTTTATTGGAGAAAGACACAATTTGTGTATTTTGGCATGCCCTGGCGATGCTCTTGTTTTTATTGGAGAAAGACACAATTTGTGTATTTTGGCATGCCCTGGCGATGCTCTTGTTTTTATTGGAGAAAGACACAATTTGTGTGTTTTGGCGTGCTCTAGTGATGATCTTGTTTTTCATTGGAGAAAGACACCATTTGGCGCCCTTCTCTCAAAATGAGGCTTCCCTACTTTTTAAGATCAAAAACTATTTTTTTTACGAAACCTGATGAAAACTGAATCTTATTTTAATTATCAAACAATTTGTTTACAAGATAAGTCCAGGCTTGCACAATTCAAACTGTTGTGTAACCTATTTTTCATTCCCCTGGTTTGTGCTCATAGTTCGTTCCCTTGGAATATGTTCAGATAATACCAGTAGGTTACCTACAAGCTTACCCAAACTGTTACAATCATATACATTGAGATATTGAACTCAAATAATGATAATGATAAATATTGCTTCTGTCATTCTGTGTCTGTTTTAACATATTCCTATAACTTGTTCCAAATTGGATCAGCGTGATCATGCTCACAATTTTCTTCAGCTAATTTTCACTCAGTTACAAGCACATTATTCTGTTGCAATATAATACCATCTTTAAATCACTCCAACATTGTGTTTTGGTGCACTTGATTG
The DNA here is from genome assembly GCA_032622095.1 of Siphonodentalium dalli. Lineage (NCBI taxonomy): Eukaryota > Metazoa > Mollusca > Scaphopoda > Gadilida > Siphonodentaliidae > Siphonodentalium > Siphonodentalium dalli. Next base: position 78,960,278 of record CP136065.1, read on the forward strand.
AGTAATGATTGAAGTAACTAATTAGTGATCTAGCGAGATTCGACCTTCACAAAAGTTTTAGGCAACCTGTTTTTCATCTGCGAGAATTGTTTTTCGTTCTCGTCATTTTCATTTTAGGTAAGCTCCATGTGAAATGAACAGTCGTTCACCTCAAATTTGCAGGCCTGTATAACAATATCAGCTTTAGGGATTCTCTACATCTTAATACATGTATAATATAGCTATTTAAAGGCCAAATAAATAAAGTGTTTTGTTTCACAGCCCACCAAAGGTGATTTCAATCCCCGCTTTGAATGTTTTATTGACATTGCAAAAGTTTTGTTTTAAATATCTAAACTCGCTTTATAAGTATACAATGAAAATTTTAACATTATACCTAATTGGAGCATCTTGTTTCATTGTAATTTTGAGCATTGTGTTCCATCTATGTTTGCTTATTTGATGCGACTGTATTTTAGTCAAGGTTAGACCAAAAATTTGGATTGTTGACTGCCGAAAATCAATTTATAAAAGTAAATTACTTGGTCGGTCGAGTGGCTATAAGTATAATAACTGCCATACAACTGTGCCAACGATCTTGGCTTTGATGGCAGGTGATTGGTAAAGTGAAAGTTGGAATCCTGGATATGGGCCTATTTGTAAGTGAACACGTGCTACAGTACCGGAAAATTTAAACAACGTATAGATCCAAATGCATGAACCAATGTCACGTTGAACCCTTTCTATTTGAAGCTTGTGTTTTTCAAAAGTAACTTTTACCAACATTTATAAGGATCAACTATTTTTATATTAAATAAAATGTTCGCTTCCGAGTTTTAATATTTTTTATTGATCGATCCATTTTATTAAACACGAAATACCAATGGATACAAATTACTAGGCTACGTAATATGCTAATCATGCTTGTACCAATGCAAATTAAAGAAAATAATAGAACTTTGAGACAATGTTTGGGCCCCATGCATACATGCCTACTTATTTTGATGGATTAACAAAGGAAGTTTCCTTGGAAATAGACTAAAATGAAATGTTTAAGGATAATATAATGTTGCCGACATGCCGCAATGTAGCATTAGATGGAATGCTATCGGGGAAATAAAAATAAAACTGATTTTAAAACAATATTTCCTGTGAAACAAAACATAAATTTTCTTCGGCCGTATATATATTTTTGTCTGCTTAAAAGCATGTTACGTAAATTTGGGTCATGAATAATCTCCCTTTGAAATTGATTGCAGGAATGCTTCGAATCGCTGCTGAGTTTGTTGGATTGGAGTTGGAACATGTTGCATTCTAACATGGTGGAGATTGATGGCCTAAAGGGAGGTAACCGGACAGGTGCCATCGCTGATCTACAGCGACTCGTCTACATCTGTAAAGCTTGTCTAAGGCTGCTAAAGATTTACATCACAGAGGTGTATCCAGAAGGGGGTATGTCACAAAATATTTGTCCAATATCTTTTCAACACATTCAAGACGTTCAATTTTTTTTTACGTATTGACATGGTTTAACTCCAACACATATTGACTTGTTTGACATTTACCTACAACTTTACCTGGCCCAACCCTTTACAGGTAACGTCACGAATATCCCATGCGACATAATTATCAGTTTAACTCTGCCTGGCGAAGCCCCTGGCATGTATTTTCTTCCAAATACAACTACCAACATCACTAAATTTTTATATGCAGTATTGGAATAATCTATTATATGTTTTGGAACTCCTGTCTGTATGTGTGTTTGTATGTATGTGTGTTATAGACTCGAAAACTGCTGAACCGATCCGACTCGAATTTGTTATGTAGGCCTACTTTGATCCGGGGAACAATATGCGTGGGTCCAATTTCACGTGTGATCGTGTCCTTGACCTGTACCTCGCTCATATATGCTCATATAGGCATGTTTCTGGAAAGAAATCCCTAAATAGCCTGGACGAAGTCGGGCACATCAGCTAGTATATAATAAGAGTATAAATGTCATAGAATGCAGGTTATGACTGATCCAGTGGATCTCTGTATTCATCGGAAAATACAGAAATATAAGACTATTGAAAAAAGTTTTTTTGCAAATAGCCAATTTTCCGTATTGACATGGTTTAATCCACTCTTCTACAGTTTTGATTCTAGTTGTTGTTTCTTTACAGATGGTAAGAAGAAAGGGGTTCCAGAGACCAGTAAGGTATCCGAGAGTGTGGGGCACACAAGGGACCTTCTCCGGATGATACTGTCCGAGGAGATCCTTCCTCCAAAGGTCAAGGCCATGTTATCAGGCTGGGATTCTCCGAAACAGAAGGAATTCCAGTACTTCCAGGACGAGATACTGCAGGAGTGCCATCAGACATTTATAGCATGCTTCCATGCATTCTACCCCACTGGGAGCCTCAAATGGCTGTGTTTGTGTGACCTGCTGGCCAGAATAGAACCGGTAAGCCATTGTAATATTAATAGCGTGCGTCCATGCTTTCTACCCCACTGGGAGCCTAAAATGTCTATATTGGTGTGACCTGCTTGCCAGAATAGAACCGGTAAGTCATTGTTATATTTATAGCATGCTTTCTACCCCACTGGGAGCCTCAAATGGTTACGCTTGTGTAACCTTCTGGCCAGAATAGAGCCGGTAAGACATTGTTATATTTATAGCATGCTTCCATGCATTCTACCCCGCTGGGAGCCTCAAATGGCTGTGTTTGTGTGACCTGCTGGCCATAATAGAACCGGTAAGTCTTTGTTATATTAATAGCATGTGTCCATGCTTTCTACCCCACTGGAGCCTCAAATGTCTGTGTTGGTGTGACCTGCTTGCCAGAATAGAACCGGTAAGTCAAATGACTGTGTTTGTGTGACCTGCTGGCCAGAATAGAACCGGTAAGACATGCCACATATTTGTCCATGAATTTCTTTTGAAGTTATGGCCCTTAGAGTTTACAGTACCATTCTTGTTAATGATCTGTTGTATATTGAGTATACTATGTGTGATGCATTTGCTATTATTTGGTCTTCATAAACATGGCAACTGTTTTAGGGTCAGGAGAATGCTGGGAGATTTGGCCGTCTGCTGGCTGCCATAATGGAGGCGCTATGTCACCCGACGATCAAGCTGACTAATATAATGCCTCTGAACAGCGGACTGGAAATGGAACAGATGCTGAGGTACAGTGCTCAGGCCTTTGAAGATAACAGCAACAGAGTGACGCTGTCTGGGGAGGAGACAAAATATCCAATGCTCGTCAGTCACATGTCTCATAAACTACAGGTGAGCTCAGAATAATGTGCCATAGACTAAAGTTTTATATATGCTCCTGGGTATAAAATAATAGATATTATTCGACTCCTGTCCGGAAACTCTCCTATCAATTAATTTTGATTTTATTTAGAATTTTCTGGTACAGTCAATTCCGCTTTATTGCATAGCGTCGGTGCATGGCCTTTCCCATGCATATAACCGAATATGCATAAAGCCGAAATCACCCCATCACCCCATTTGAGGTTCTTAAGATTGTTTAGTTTGTACGGTACGTAGTACCACGAAATGGCGAAATAGCAAAATCATTAGATTGCTGTATCATATTTTCATCTCATACCTTGTTGTAAATTACTATTATGTCAATAAACTGATTCATTAACATCTTTATTTGTTGTTACATGTATAAAATGATTACATATCATCATTATCACACACAAAAACATTAAGAAAAAAACCCATTTTGTGAACGTGTTGTTTTTAATTTCCCATCCCATAATTTTATAGATAAATATGAATGGGAGGCCAGACCAAACACATTCCTTGTTATTTCCATTACAGAATGGATATGTATGGGAGGCCAGACCAAACACATTCCTTGTTATTTCCATTACAGAATGGATATGTATTGAGTACGCAATTGTGGTTAATACTTTATTTTAATTTAAACGAACATGATAAAAACAGCAAAAACAACAATTACAACAACAACATCAATAAATCACATTTACGGAATCCAGTTTACAAATTCGGTTATAGCACACTGTCGTCGCCTCTTGCTAACTATTTTCTGGAAACGTTTCTGCAGATAGTACAGCGCATTCCAGTCCATTGTGTCGTCATCGTCGTTTTCTTCAAAAAACTGTCTCATGTTACTGATTCCCTCGGTCATCTGCATGGGCATTATCGGAACGGTATATTCAGTGTCATCGTCGTCAGATTCGGGAGCTGGATACGTGAGACCTGGGACTGAGAACAACCCAGTTTCTTTGCGATTTCTGTCTGTGTGAATTTTTGCTCTAAAAGCTTAATCACTTTGTACTTGTCAGCTAAGGAAAGGTCGTTGCGTTTTCGTTTTGAAGACATGATGAATGATATGCTGTACACTGATAACCAATAGCCTTTATACTGAGAAATGTTTTGATAAAACCCGACAATAAATCATAGTGAACCATTGTTACACTAATGAGTTGAAATCATTGTAAAAACACGACACCATGTGTGTCGGGATGAGAAACAAAGACAGTGTTGTTTTAGTCATTGTGTCTAACTTGGGGAAACAGTGATGTTAACCAGCTGTTCAGTGAATGATAAGCTATCACTATGTAAACATGTTTCTATTCATTAAATTATTGTCGGCTAAGAAACAAAGAGATCACTGTGTTGGCCTTCTTTTTGTGTCGGCGACCTTGACACTTTATTGATAGAATTCACGGAAGCGTCCTTTCACATTCAATAGGAATTCTAACTGCAAGTGTTTATAATCGTTTTTATTTTGACACAAAACAAATATACAAGCTTTAATAATTCATATAATTCACACAGAAATAAGGAAACATACAGGAAATGTTTGTGAACAGAAGCATGTTAGAAGAAATAGAAAAGCACTTTCGGTTTCGGTTTCGGTTTAGTTCACTTCCTTGTTGGGGAATTCCCGGGAATCTTCCTTTCACATTGAATTCTCAGAATTGCAACTGGAACTTCAGGTGTTTACAAACTCAACAAACAACCAAATCAATATTCAAATTTTAATAAATCATACAATTCACAAATAAATATGTAAACATACAGGAAATGTGTGCCAACAGAAGCATGTTACTGAGAAGAGATAGAAAACCACGTGTGTTATGAAATTGAAAATTGCCGTCTTCGCTCTCGCGATGGTCATCTTCAACAACTTTGCATTAAGTTTTCCCATATAAAACGTTTTTCAAGGTAAATAATTTTACAAATTGCTATAATTTCGACACCATCAGGTGACTTTTTACCCCTTCTCATCAACATTTTTGGCGATTTTCGTATGCATAAAAACGGAATAGAGTCCGACCCTTATGCAAATAAACGATTAAAAAATAGTCTTTTTATGAGAAAATGGTTTGGTGCATGCATATTTTATGCAGATAGCCGAAATATGCATTTAAACGATATGCAATTAACTGAAATTGACTGTATAATAAACATACAATCAATTTGGGACATTTTATGACTCGCGTTTGTTCAGAGTGTAGCATGCGGCATAACTTGATCTAAAAATTCTAAATACAGTACTGAAAAAATGTACCACTGGATTATCTCATTATATATGAAAATGTTGATATAAAATCAATATTAATTTATAGAAGCATATCCAGACAAGTTTCTTTGACTCATATTTATTATTTTATACCCCGGAAACTATATAACAGGTGTTTAGGAAGAGATAGACCATCTTTAAATTACTTATCAGTTTGAAAGTAACTGGGGCAGAGTTGTGGTTCTTGGTGTTCACCCCTGGTTAAATGGTCCTTCTAATTTGCTATCATGATGGTGGGCAAACTGATGCTGTTAAGAAAAATTATATTGTTATTTTTTCTAAGTTGTCATTTTCACCGTCTTTGACTAATCTGAATGAATTGGTGGAAACGTCATTACTTTTGTAAAACATTAGAAACATATACATTATAAAATATTTAAATATAAATGACACTTTTGGTTGTTGCAAACCGACCGTATTCAAGGTCAATATTCCTGTTGTTTTGCAAACACTTGAGCAGCCATGTTTAAAATATTTTTTAAATATATATGTTCATGAATGTTTCTCAAATTGCTTGTATTAGCCAAACACCGCAAAATGACAACTATAGAAAAAAATAGTGGTACAATTTCTTAACAGATTCAGTTTGCCCCACCAGCATCATAGCAATATAGCAGGTCCCACCAGTATCATAGCAAATTAGCAGGACCTCTTAACCAGAGGTGGTGTTAGCCATGTCTCATTACAGATAAGCTTAACATAATATGTTATAAACTACAGGACACCTCAATATAGTCTGGGATTGAGATTTCAAAATACATTATATTAAATGTGCCACTTCTCCCTATTTTGTCCAAGGGAGAAGTGACTTCTCTCTCATATACCAGTATGCATATCTCCAAACAACATATTTGAAGTGTATTTACTGATTATAATGGTGTACTTACCCATTATTATAATGATATTATAAATGACCTCTTGTATTGCCTAATACTTATTGATCACACAAAGGTGATGATAGGGAGTAAATCGAACTTCAGCATTTATGACATCCCTGATAACAGACCATTTCTCCCTAATAATCTTATAGGGAGAAGTGACTTCTCCCAATTTGGAAACTCTAGGCAGGTCCCTGCTCTCATCAAAGTCCCATCACTCTATTAATTCTGGTATTCTTTGTTTGCAGATGGACGGTATTGGTGCAGTACATATGTCATTCAAAGAAGTGCTGGATAAATTGCTGACCATAATCTCGCTGCCAGTACGACAGGCTCTCAGCAAAGGGCCATCACTCTATCCACCAGTTTTGGTGGCGAACACATGTGCTCTCCTGTCTACAATTGTCAGTGAACTGGCTGCATCTGCTGTCGGGGTTGAGGTAAGGTTCTAAATTAATCATTCAATAACTGGATAATCTTGGACCGCAAGTAACTTGACAGGGCTTAAAATCTTACAAGAATCAGAATCTTGATTCTCAGTTTTATTCTTGTAAAAAACACTAGTTTGTTGTAAAAAGCTAAGGCCTGCTTAATTACTCTTTGTTCATTTATAGAAATTTTCGAACGATAAGTTAACCCTTACTATACTAAATGGACTCTGCGGTCAGTTTAAAAGTGTACATCGGAATGGTCTATTATTGATTTGGAGGGATATTAAGGTGATAAAAATAAATGTCAGATAAATCAAAGTGCAGAAGGAGCCCTATTTATTGAGGGAAATGTTTAGATAATAAGTTATTATCAGAACATTTCCTATATCAGAGAATTTTCTATGGGATAACTAAATTTAAATTGTCTTGACATTAATTAACTAATTCCACAGCTAATGATTTGCATTTTTCTGAACTTCTCTACCAATAATTGAATGGGAATCCAAAGGGTGTTTCTATACATGTTGTCTCCTTATACTTCATTTATCAATGAAATATATGCCATTCCAAATGGCAAAATACATTCAAGAATCAGGTTAAAAGACCTCTTACTTTTTGAATTCCCAGATCACATTATATACACCATATTCCATGTTATATAACATTTGGAAGAGGAAGCTCCAAAACATTGTATTATCAACTCATCCGGTCTAATAAACTGTGAACATGTTGTTATTGTCAAGTTACCGACTTGTGTTATGTGCTTAATTTTGATCTGGTTTGTACTGCCAGTCTATAATCTCAATGAAAGGGGAATAATTTCTATCTCTTAATTGTGAATGATGATGCATTCTGGGGTAAATAAAGGGGGGAAGTCTTGGTGTGAATCTGAGAATCTCTATCACTTGGTGGACATTCCTAGGCCACAGCTGCTTTGTATTCCAGTAGAATATATATATTTTTGGTTCCTCTTCCAAATATGTTGTATATAATGTGATCTGGGCATTCGAGACTTATGTGGGTCTTTATTGTAGCAGTATGCTCCTGTGCAACAAACTTGTGTGAAAAATTGTTGTGAGCCTCTTCACAGCATAAAACTTTCAGGATGTCTTGGAAATTCAACACCAGTGGGGTCTCATTGTCCTGAAGTGTTTTCTCAGTCAAATTTTTAAATGTGAAATAAAACAGTGTATTTAGGTCCTACATACTAGTGCTAAATATTATCAAATCTTTTCTCTGGATTAAAAGATTGCTTGTTTTTTGCATTGATTTACTTAACTGAGCACGAACTGAGTCAATTTTGTTTTTGGCAGATGGATCTGACGACGAGTACTCGCCCTCTCCTCGTGACACCGAACAGGTTCTCCAGAACGAGCACCAATCCACACTGGAGTTCTGGTAACGGCAGCCCCGATGCTGTGGGATTCTCTGTTGACCGACCAGGAATCGTTATTGCTGGGATCTGTGTGTACGGTGGCGGAGATCATTACCAGTACGAGGTGGAGCTGCTCAGTGATGTGAGTTTAAAATCATGTATTGTGAATGGCTTTGATTTCGTCGGCCTCAATTTTCGTGGTTTCTTATCAAACCGCTTTTTCATGGGGACATGAAGTTGTGGTTCAGATATCTTACTTATCCACATAAATAAGTCCTACAATAGCAGGTTTATGACTTTTAGAAATCGGACCTCCATGTATTCTGGCGCCGAAAGGGCATCACGCAATCAGTGCACTAATAGCTACCGGCTTCATTTCACATGCTTGCGAGGAAGTTATTTATTGTTTTATGTAACCTGTGCATGGTTAAACCATTAGCCTTTATTAAGAGACCAATTCATTGAGCATTGTTTATACAAACTATATAGCAGGGATCAGATGTTGTTGTACATAAATAATTATGAATAGGCAACTGACAAATTAAATTAATAATGTTTCATCTCGTCTTCCATGTTTTTTTGTCAACCCATTTTACGACTTGCTGAAAACAGACTTAATGCCAGATCTTCATCTCATATTGAGATTTACTTTACCAACTTTGAGTAAATTATTTTGTTGGATGTTGATTTTGTGTTTGCGTCAAACAACAAAATCAACGAATAATAGACCCCCACAAATTAAAAGGATTTTACAGTATTGTGCTTTCCAGATCTTCAGTTACAACACACTGCCGCCTCATAAAAATATGGCCCGCTGTGTGCTTTTATAACATGCCGAAAGTAAAAGTTAGAAACCATTCTGCCACTTGGCTTCACAACACGATGTCGACATTGAATCTCTGTCTACTACTGGCAATGAATCTTACTACACATATTTCAACTTGTATTTGAGATTTCTTTTTATTTCTAATAAAAATAACGTGTTCTTTTCTGTTTGTTTAATCTGTATATACTTGGGTTGTTCAACAGACTAATACATTGAAATTGTATTAACACTTCATGAAAATTCATTTTTCACACCCAACAATATTTTTTATAATTTGTGAGTAAACCCTTAAAAACCTGACTGCTGGGAAATTTTGGTCACAAAAAGTGGGAATAAACACCTGCCTGCCGAGTTATTTTTTAGGTAAAAAATAGGTATAAAAACCTGCCTGTTTCCAATTTTGAAGAAAAAAAGTGTTCGTGAAACAGATAATAAACTTTGTGTGGCCTAAATAAAACCTAAGGCGACTGGCGACACCAGTTTAATTAGTTAACTTTTTCACCGACAATTGCAAAATAACCCCAAAAACATTCTATTATTATTATTATTATTTAATACATTTATAACGCGCAAATTCCACATACATGTTCACATGCGCAACAAAGTTATAGTTTACACGAGTCTGAAAAAAGTTGTCGAGAAATACAAATTACGATACCAGTAGCTGCATGTTAGTCAGTTTCAAAAGCTAATTTAAAGAAATGAGGCTTTTAACAGATGACGAAACTCCATTAAGTCCCAACAGCCTCGAATTTCACCAGGCAGAGAGTTCCACAATGATGGAGCGCAAACACTGAAAGCACGAGTGACTGTAACTTCTGCGCTCTCCTAATAAGTTCATCCCATTCGAGCGCAGTTCCCTACCATCAGTTGTTTTCTCTATAACAAGTTCAGTTCTAGTTTCCAGTACAGCACCAATGTTATGCACGTCTTTGACGTCATCAACTTCCATTCCAGAATAATTCAGTAGAATTAACACTAAAACATATAAACTCTTCAGAAACATCACTGATAGTTGTCCAAATCATTAGAAAATGGTATCATCGTGACCGCCATTCCATTCCGCATACGTTGGCACTATTATGCATTTGTTCCGTTCATGCATTCCGTGAAGCCGACATGAATTTCGACGATCCATCAATGCTGCGTCTACAGCGCAAAGACGTTACGCCAACTTCGTTATAATTATAAGTCATAATTGGGATATTAACCCTTATAAACATTGTTTTTAGTTACTTTTTCCCATCTATTCCGTTTCTATTTCCCCTAATTTGCAGAAGATAAAATGTATAATCGAGGTGACTAATGGGTGAACATCAACTTCAACTGGGGAACTTCAATCTGATCCTAGATCTCTCATAGCAGTTGAGTTCCCAGAGTGTGAATATGTTGATGCCTGCTTGCTGTGCGGGATAGTATCACTAAATTCACCCTCTGGGGACCTCATTCTGCAAATGACAGACATATTATTTCAAGGCTTGATTAGAATGAGGATATTTATTATTTTCAGCAAAGTGAAGTTGCAGCCTCCACTCCAGACCCATCACAGAATCAGATCGCATTCCAGGCACAGAGGTGGACGATGTTAGAGACCATGAAAGGGTCATACCATGCCGAGGATTGTAATAATGACGTGGCTGAAATCAGGTTCGAAAAACCTATTCCCATAAAGGTGAGTTTTGATGATTTTGTGATTGAACTGATACCAGGCCTGAAAATATAGCGCTGTACATTTGCAGAATGAGGTCCTCAGAGGGTGAATTTAGTGATGCTACCCCGCACACCTTCTTGGGACCTCATTCTAATTAGATATCATCTTCTCTGGAAAGTATCTTTATTATCAAATTAACAAGTTTTTTAGTTTCTTTAGAAACTTCTTTAGAAAGTTTTTTCTTTTTCTTTTTCTTTTTATGTGTACCGTCTCTCTGTAGACACTTAACGCATGGTGCGATAACTCAAACATTTTCTAACTGATCAGAACCAAATTTTGTATATGAGTTTCTCAGACCAAAATACAGATCGAGTTCGAATATGGGTTTGATCCGAGTTTTTTTTTTACAGAGTTATGGCCCTTTTTCGACTTAGAATTCACGGATGCTACGATAACTAAAAAAAAAATTATCTGATGAGCCAAATTTGGTATGTGAGTTTCTCCACCTAAAATACAGTTCGAGTTTGAATATGGGTTTGATCAGATTATTTTTAATGGAGTTATGGCCCTTTGACAAAGAATTCATTCATGCTTCGATAAATCAACCAGTTTTGATATGATAGGAACCAAATTTGGTATGTGAGTTTCTCAACTCAAAATACAGATCGAGTTTGAATATGGGTTAGATCCTGTTTTTTATACCAGAGTTATGGCCCCTTTTTAACTAAGAATTGAACAGACTTGAGATTTTTATGCTAACAATATATAACCATAGCATCTTACAATTAATTACCTATGATATCAGTTAGCTCTAAGAGAGAGGCTAGTGTAAACCTGTATTATGGAAATTAGAGTTATTTTTAGCCATCATATGCACAGCAGTGAAAGGTGTAACCCATTCATGAATTGGAATAGTCTACTGTTCATTTGTAGGGATGTTCTCAGAATTTGAGCAGACAGAGAGAACCGCATTTAGTAGCACTATTTTTATAAAGTTACACAGTCCTATAATGATATCTGACACTCACTGCTGCACATATGAAATGACTTTAATAGCCATATGTTGTTTATTGCATTTCCATAGTGTGTGGACAGTGTTGGCCCAGGGTTTATCAACTCCCACATAGCTCTCTGGTTTAGCCTATCAATGCAGTGTTCAAGTGACATACCTGGTACAGTCACCTAATTTTATAGAGTTAAAAATGTTAACCCTGGTCATCAATTTTATGCTTTTGTATGTTTTTCATGTAATCATTCTCCTATTATATCCTTTTCACTTGTATGGATTTTTGTAGTTAAAATGAACCCATCTCAACATTCCTGATACTTAGTAGAAATACCTTTCATCTGATATATCTCATTTTATTGAGATGTATGTAAATTTGGTATGTGAGTTTCTCAGCCCAAAATACAGATAGAGTTCGAATTTGGGTTTGATCCATTTTTTATGTTTACCCATACCATAGTATGGTAAACATAGTGTCGTTGCCCGGATTGACCACTCGTCGTTCGTCTGTCTGTCTGTCTGTCTGTCCGTAGACACTTTACGAGTAATGCGATAACTCAAACATTTTCTATCCGATCGACACCAAATTTTGTATATGGGTTTCTCAGCCCAAAATACAGATCGAGTTCGAATTTGGGTTTGATCCGAGATTTTGTTACAGAGTTATGGCCCTTTTTCAACTTAGAATTCACGCATTCTGCCATAACTCAAACATTTTTTATCTGATTGGAACCAAATTTGGTATGTGAGTTTCACAGCCCAAAATACAGATCGAATTCGAATATGGGTTTGATCCGATTAATTTTAAAGGAGTTATGATCCTTTTTTGAGAGAACAAATTTGAAAAATTCTTTTTATTTTTTTAAATTTATTTTTAACTTTTATACATGTAATAATAATTACAAAAAAATGTCATTGACTCTTTCATTTGTTTTCATTTAGAGATTGATGATTATGATACAAGTTGATAAAAAGGTTCCCAATGTGTCCCTTTATATATTTAGTTATGAACCCATAAATTAATATTGTTAAGGTACCGTTACACCACAGAGCTGTTTTGCATACAGGGATCCCCCATTAATGTCAAGTAGCAGTTAAATAACATAATTCCTCCTGATAACTGAACACATGTGTAGTTCACAATATTGGACTGTGCTGCCACTGGTTAATAGAATGTTATTTATTTTGTGATAGACTGTATCCCACATACTGGTTAATTATGATGGACAGTCTGTGAAAGATTTCCTGATAAAACAGAGCTTTGAAAGTTTGTTGGGTGCTGCATTGCACAGCTGATAATATAACTCTACAGATGGTCTGAGGTCATTATATTGTTATTGCATTAATAGAGATGTCAGCATCAATATAAACAATGTCTGATTCCCTTGAAAGCTCTGCTATATAATTGATTTTAATGGGATATTAATGAGGTGTCTTTATTTTGATGGGTATTTGTTGGTAGAATTTGAGATTATCATTGTAAACTTAAATTGGACTCTCTTAACCCAAGTGTTCCATGTCCAGGTCACCTTTTTCACATTTAACCCAAGGCTGTGGTGGTGAAGCATTACATATCCTGTACCAGTGCATTCTCTTTATATATAAATGCAAGTGACCCATAAATTCCAATAATTTGTTTTATGTACATTTGTCTATAATAGTACATAATAGTTTACTCTATAATTCAACATCATAACTCTCATTTGTGATTCCGATCATAGTAATTTACTATCGTCAAGGGATGGGTTAACATCTGCCGATCGTGATCGGCCTCTCGTTTTAAACGGAGTTATGGCTTACCGTACTGACCCGGCTATTAACATGCACAGGGGTAATTCCAGTTTAGGCCCACCCCAAATTTTTTTCAATTTCAGCGGTGGTAAGTAAGTATTTGCTACAAGCTTGTAGACATTAACTACCCACCAACTATATGTTAATAGCCACCAATAACTGGTAAGAAAAACGCCAATGTTTCTCGATAAAAATACTATTTTCGTTCGTTTCACGTTATGAGAAAGGGGATAATTCTATTCATTAACAGCACCATTTTAAATAAATTTTAATGTATAGAGTCCGGTGTCTTCTGTTGAAAATAAAAACATGCCCTGATAATTAGTCAATAGAAAACAATTGAGTATCAAGTGATCAAGTATCAAACATCAAAAGTTGCCAGAATGTGGCAGCAATGTTGTGATAAGTACACAATGAAACACAGCGTGGTTTTGACACCTTGGGGAATTCGCCAATGTCAGCTATAACTTCAAAGCTTATGAACATGTTAATTGTGTATTGAATACCATGTATTGTTTTGATTCATGTTATTTAATGAGGTCAAATTTAAGTCTCAACAAAGAATTAATAAATATGTCTCAATGAAAACACATTGCTTAATTAGCTTGGGATAATAGCCACCCGACAATGAGCTTATTTGTCTTGTAAGGCCTCTTATTCAATTAAATTAGCATGGGCACAAAAAATCTGTGTAGTTTTACTGAAAGCATCATCAACAAAACAGATATTTATTTCACCCATAGAGGCCAGTTATAAAAAGACATGATGACATCTTAAGTGTCCCGTGTTCTATATTAACAGAGTCTACCAGCTGGAGTATGACGTAATCAGTGACATGTGCTTTTGCAACGGAATGTATTTGTTTTCCCTGGTTTTACGGCAGTTCCACTTTGTGTCTTTTATTGCTAAGTGGTGTTTGTGATTTGAAGTTAATGAATGTCAATAAAGTTAACAACGATATTTATTTTGGGAACTATTTAAATTATCGTTATCATTCAATTTGGGGGATCACGTACATCTGAACATTGATATAAACTATAGACTATAGATACGGGATTTACAGAGCTGTCTAAAATTTCCGAAATCATTTGTTCCCTTCCCGATAACCCACACTGCTTACAAATAGTGTCATTTATGGGAATTTTGGTCAATAAAACAACAAGACTAGAAGCGTTATTATAATATTTTAATATTCACATTTAATTGAAAAATTACTTTCTCAAAGTAAATTATACTTACCTTTACTTAATCTGGAAGCCGGGTATATTTCCCATACTCGGTGTTAGATCGGCTTTCATCTATTTCATCAGTTTTACTGTCCCGATTTCTTGGGATTTTTGGTTTGCAAAGGGCCATATCCCAGTTTAAGCCCACTTGGGTTTTTGAGCTCAAATAAAACAAAGGCCCACAGGGCCTCAACCCGGGTCAGTACGGTATTGATATTCGCGTCCGAACTGAAAATAGATGATCACTATCGCCAAGGTATGGGTTAAACATCTGCCGATCGTGATCGGCCTCACGATCGGCCTCTCGTTTAGTTTAGTTTCTCTATATCCCCACATTGGCAGACAACACATTGCATAATCAAGGTGCCTATTGAGTGCACATCACAATCTTCAACATCTGGGAACTTAAATCTAAGACTAGGTCATTTTTCTTGAAATGTTGAATTTTTTTTCATACGTCCATACAAATATCTCAGTCATGCATTATCAGATCTCGATGAAATTTGGTATCATGGTTCACCATGATGAGGACTTCCAAAGAAGTTTGAAATGGTTTTGTTGCATTCTTTATTCTACTGTTATTTCTCTTGTTTATATAGAAATGTTGATATTTGTCTGATCATGGGTTATCAGAAATCAGTTGAGTTGGGTGGAGATATTCAATACAACGACAGCTTTTAAAAAAAAATAAAGAAAGGATCTATTGGTGTGATCGAAAATGATCACGGACCTGTGATGTCTGCTTAAGGTATGCCCACCCTTGGGGGTATGCACCATGCGACAGCGGTATGCATCGGGCAACAGCACAGCTCCAGTTAACTTTGGGATATTATTTTGATAGATTATTGTATTTTTGATATTATTTGTATTTTCTGGTGTCCTTGGGTAATTGCATGAGTTTTTCCGGGTTTCTCATCCATTCAAGTGACTGATTTCCTGTGTTGTAGGATTTGAATATTCTTGACATAATCTGAAATTCCAAGAGCCTCTTGCTTACGAATTTGTCAGCTTTTGTCTGTATGATTGATATGTTTCGAATGATTATTTTGACCTTTGATCTTTACCCTTTCAGGAAGGAATAAAGTATGCTGTAAAACTGAAGAATCAGGGTTCTCAGACTCTAAATGGCATTGCTGGGCTGTCCAAGGTTAAATGCTCCGACGGCACAAACTTCACTTATTTCGCCTGCTCACTGAGTAGTAATGGAACAAACCATATCCGAGGGCAAATTCCACAGATTCTCTACTATAGGTAAGTATAGATATAACCTAGTGATGCTGCTTTCTCCTATACTATCTCCGCATCAAGGGTGTGGCACACTAACCGCCTAAAGGCAAGGACATTACTCCTGATTTTGTTCCAAAAGAGTGAGGAAGGGTTTTCAAAAAGAGCGACTATCTTCTCCGGCTAATTTTTAGTCGAGTTTTTTTCCAAAACTCGACTTATAGTATGATGGGGGACGGTGGGCGGGCGGACGGGCGGGCGGGCGGCGTGTTTTGCTTATAACTCAACCGTTTATTGACGGATTTATTACAGAGTTATGGCCCTTTGCCATTTTTCACTGATTTTAGGATCGTTAGCGCAACAACTTCAACAAACGTTATCTGATTCGATTGAAATTTGGGATATAGGTGTCTCCCAAGAATATCTCGGACGAGTTCGAAAACAGGCCTGGTCCGATAAAATTTGATAGAGTTATGGCCCTTAATTAGTCATTTTTCATGAATTTTCAGCTCGTTAGCGCGATAACTTGAACAAACGTTATCCGATTTGATTGAAATTTGGTATATAGGTGTCTCCCAAGAATATCTCGGATGAGTTCGAAAACCGGCCTGGTGCGATAAAATTTGATAGAGTTATGGCCCTTAATTAGTCATTTTTCACGAATTTTCAGCTCGTTAGCGCGATAACTTCAACAAACGTTATCCGATTTGATTGAAATTTGGTATATAGGTGTCTCCCAAGAATATCTCGGATGAGTTCGAAAACCGGCCAGGTCCGATAAAATTTGATAGAGTTATGGCCCTTAATTAGTCATTTTTCACGAATTTTCAGCTCGTTAGCGCGATAACTTCAACAAACGTCCTCCGATTTGTTTAAAATTTGGAATAGACATACTTGCCAAGAATATTTCGGACGAGTTCGAAAACCAGCCTGGCCCGATAAAATTTGATGGAGTTATGGCCCTTAATTAGTCATTTTTCGATTTTACCTATTAATTAGTCTACCGATACTGATGCACACCAATTGGCGGTAGCCACCGGCGGTAAGCCACCGAAAACGAGACACAGCATCTCTGATGCCACCTCTTGTTGAAAAGAAAATATAACTCAAACCACTTCTCGTATTCCTGCCAAAAATATAGTTCCCCGATTCTTGCTTGGGGATTTATTCCATTTGATTCATAAACTTATTATATTCTTGCCAATATTCTTGTACTTCATATTTGTCCCCCGAAAAAAATATTTCGGGTAACTATTAAAATAGCCGGTGTCCGTCCGTCCGTCCGTCCGTCCGTCCGTCAATGGTTTTCGGATGATAACTTTAGTTTCGGTTATTAGATCAAAAGCAAATTTCATAGGTGAGTTTATCAGACCAAAATACAGGTCAAGTTCGAATATGGGTTTGCTTTGCCCATTTTTGCTAGAGTTATGGCCTTTTTTTTACTTAGAATCTTGTAATTTTCTGGTTTCCGGATGATAACTTCAGTTTGTGTGATCATATCTGAACCAAATTTGATATGTGAGTTTATCAGCCCTATGTACAGGTCAAGTTCGAATATGGGTATGCTCCGCCCATATTTGCTAGAGTTGTGGCCCTTTTTCGACTTGTTTTACATAGAAAGTTTCTCACTTTTTCGGTTTCCGGATGATATCTCAAGTTTGGATCCTTTAATTGCAAATACCGTTTTTATTTGGATCAGTCATATCAAGATACAGGTCAGAGTTATGGGCTTTTCGACGTAGAAAATTCAATTTTTCTTGTAATTTTCTTCATTTTGTGCCAATTTGAGGTTATATTTTGACTTGACGAGTTTTTTTAAGATTTGGTTATTTGTATGCATGTCAGTAATGAGACAATGCACAAGTGTCTTATCCATATAGTATACTTCTACAAAGCCTCCGCTCCAAATGAAGCCACCGGTTCGGGGGGACACTGTGGCCGAGTGGCCTTTTATTATGCACTAATTTCATCTAAATACTTGCCAACACAACTGTATAGCTTACTTTTGTGAAATGCCATGCCATAAAAGTTGTGAGGCATGATCCAGGAGTTTACAGATGTTTGGAAAGTAAAGTTAAATAGCCAAAACCGAAACTTTGGAAAATATAAAAAGGCTACTTATATTTTAGAAAAAGTTGATATGACACCAGAGAGCGTCATCAGTTGCTAGCGATTGATTTACGATTTCCCTAAGCAGTCGCCACATTTATCCTTTTCAGCACTTTCACCCTTTCATGACGGGAGCTGCGCTGGTGCAGCATTAAAGACCCTTGCAGTGCATTCTCTTATATATGCGAGTCGACCATAGGGAGCCTCGCATATGTAAGAGAATGTACTTGCTTACAAGGTCAAGATAAATATTGTTAGGGCAATGCATTCTGCGAGTCTCCCATAGGGAGTCTTGCTTATATAAGAGAATGTACTGGCTTACAAGGTCAAGATTAATATTGTTAGGCCAATGCATCCCTTATATATGTGAGGCACTCAATATCCAGACTTGGATCGGATCAAACGTTTACTTGACATTCCTTTATTCATATATTCTTGCAGTGCTCCTCAAGAGGGTGATAGTGAGAAACAATCCAACAAATCTCTGGCTGAGCTCCAGGCGAGGAAGAATGCCATAGATATCACCTCTGCCATATGTCGTGTGGCCACCGATCTACTCCACAGAACCATGTCTCTAGCAGGTTTGTATATATGGGATTTTCTCTTCAATACATGTGGCATAGGAACATTTGCCGAAAGTCTTGTGATCACAGACTCAAATGATACTTTGATATGTCGATAGCTTCAACTAAAATATGACAGGCTAGCGTCATCAAATTCACCCTCTGGGAAACTCATTCTGCTTAGGTCTCAACTGCTAGATCAGATTGAATTTCCCTAGTTGAAATTGGTGATGTTCACCCGTTAGTCACCTCATTTCTATGTGAACAAGTAATCCTCTTCTCATAGTTGATCTCTTTCCCACCATGATTTAGCATAGCAGAACTCTGATGGTTCAAAAGCATAGACAGAAATGGAATATACAGGAATTAACTTATTTTAATATATACCTTTTCTTATTATAGTTGCTGATTTGGGCTCTACGATTGGTAAATCTCATCTGTTCTCATCACTTCTGCCAATTGTCCTATCATACACAGGTCCTGTTGCTTCTCAAGACCCCAGGGTTAGTATATGATATAAGAAAGCAAACCATCTATAAAGATTATGAGCCATTTTAGGTCCTCCAGAAGATAAACTGAAAAACGAAGGCTAAAAAAAATACAAATAACATTCAAAATACCTAAAATGTCCCCCCCCCCCCCCAATATAACCTCCCACCATCTTGGACTCAATAACCTGAGATGTAAAAGAATTTAAAATAGAACAAGGAGCTATCTGTATGTATATACTTATGTTATATATTGGTAATATCATTAGCAAGGTTCTTAGGTTTGTAACCAGAGTTGAACCACTTTGTTATGTAATTAAAGATTAACAAGTTTTATATAGTTTCTTTGGTATAAAATATTAAATATGAATCGAAGACCCCTGTTTGGAAACACTTTCCATCAATTAATATTGATTTTATTTCAAATTTTCTGGGATAATACATAAATTCAATTTGGGACATTTTATGGCTCATGAAAATGTTTGGAGCATAGCAAACAGGAGAACTCTTATCTGAGATTGCCTGAAACTTTCATGAATGTCTGTTCTTAAAATGGCCCTTAAAAATGTCCCAAATGATTGCATATATTATACAAGAAAATTCAAAATAAAATCATTATTAATTGATAGAAGTGTTTCCGGACAGTGGTCTTCTATTAATATATGTTATTTTATACCCAGGAAACTATTTAAAACTTGTTATATGAAGAGATAGACATCATTAAATGCGAAGATAAAGTAGCAGTTATATGAACAGTAACATCTGCAGTTACTGTATACCCCCCGTCAGCAAGCCCATCCCTGAGGATAAGCCCAGTCTATTTTTTTTCTCCC
This sequence comes from Siphonodentalium dalli, assembly GCA_032622095.1. Classification (NCBI taxonomy): domain Eukaryota; kingdom Metazoa; phylum Mollusca; class Scaphopoda; order Gadilida; family Siphonodentaliidae; genus Siphonodentalium; species Siphonodentalium dalli. Next base: position 78,980,213 of record CP136065.1, read on the forward strand.
AAAAAATCATGGGGTGCTCCTCGAAGATAAGTCCACCCCAATTTTTATGTGTACCATGTATGGTACACTTAATGCCAACGTCCGGATCAACCATCCGTCTGCCCGTCTGACGTTTATGTGGCAAATTTTACGAAAAATGGATAGTTGGGTGACCAATTTCCATTACGTGGCTAGCCACGTAACAGCGTTGAGATCAATCCTAAAAAATGATCTATTTGGCCCTATCAGCATATTTAATTTGTGGTCACTCAAAAGTTGGAAACAAAAAGTCCATAGATTTAGATATCCATGATCTGTCAATAGGAGGTGTTCGGACAGTTATGTGGCTAGTCACCCAATCACGGACCTGTCAGTTTCTCCTATGCAACTGTCCTAGTTGCTGTATACAAGTTTTTGGGTTTCAATCAGCTACTTCCTACATGTTCTGACTCCACAATCAGAAATTGTATCACTATAAACTACTTGATAGCCTCATAAAAGTTTATCCACTACTTGATAGCCACATCAATTTGTAGCCACTTAAATATTTTAGCCACATAACTCAATAGCCATGTATCTTCCCAAACTTTGGTATGTCCGTCTAGCCATCTGTCTGTCTGTCCGTAGACACTTGTTATCCAACTCGATTACTCAGGTAATTGTTATCCGATCATGGAAAAATTGTATTTGCATGTTTATGTTGACACACCCCTCACCTGTATAATTTTTTGGAATCGATCAGTTATCAGTTTAGAAATGATTAACACTCTAATCCATACATGGTGATGTTCTATCCGACGCCATAACTCAGTATTTTTAGTCCGATTGTGTTCATATTTTATATTCAGGTTTATGATGACACATGCCTAACCTGTATAGTTTTTGGTTTCAATTGGTTGATCAGTTTAGAAATAATTAAACCTTTCATACCGACTCAATAAGTCAAATACTTTTCTTCTGATTTACCTCATATGTCTTACCTAGGTTTTCCTTTGCACACTCTTCCTCTGTATGCATATGGTTTTGATTAATTAACCCTTATACTCTTGAACACTTATAAATGAACACTCTACATGAGAGATTTCCGATGAATGGCAACAAGCCATATTTCTGACTAAATCCTGAAAAGTTACCCATAATTCTGCTGTGTTTAAGGAGTCGATTATTTAGGGCATTACTGTTTGCTACATAATCTGTTATGTTTTAGGGAGCTGTACAGATTCTCGGATTGATACAGGAGATTCTACCTCCTGTTTCCACACTGTGTAACATTATCTTCCCACCAAATAAGAACGGAGATATGAGTGAGCATAGTACCGGCCATCACGTCGTCGTGGAGAGCCAGCATCCATACAGTCCTGCATCAGTTGAATGTCATAAGGTAATCCACCTGTCACATCATCATGTCAATTCAAATATGTACACCGATTTCTTTTACTTGTAATCTTTTAAAGGTAATAAATGTACTGCATTTTTTAACTTAATCACAAAAAGCAAATAGATTACTGCCTCATTTTCTATTACATCTCTTCAATACTGACAGTAAAACTGCATAAAAAAACAAAATTTTTAATAAATTGACAACATTTATTTTTAACATATGTGACTCCATGTAGCCAATAGACCTTTCCAATAGACCTTTAATTATTAGCAAATATTTTCTACCAATCAATGAATGAGCCTGTCACTTTTCTGCATTTAAAATATTTTGATATTCACGCTTTTGATAAGTTTTTGTTATCAAATCAGATTGTACTTAAATTTTGATTTGTACATTGATATTGGAAATTTTATTCATTACTATTTCAACAGATGCTTTGTCTCCTAGCAACCGTAAACTCCTCCCACTAATGAATAGGGGTGGAAACATGTGTTCCCTTATTAATCTTATAGATCAAGCATCTATCATTTTACGTTATGTGACATGTGCTTAGCATGGCATATATAGTCAGCAATCTGTAACTGATGATGATCTTATCAAAACAATTTGTCATTTTTTTAACTCATTGGGAGTAATTTTCAAAATTTATTAATTCTATTTTTGGCATTAAATGAAATCTTGTTTTTGTGGGGTACGTTCTAAAACTATTTTCAAAATTCCAATAAACCACTCCAGGATCCAGCTTCCACCTCCAAATTCATGTCATCAGAACGAGGAGAAATTGGGACCTTGGTCATCATCATATTTAGCCTTGAATCTTCTTTAATATGCCTTGCAGACAACCTCCCCTTTCTTTTGACATCCATACATTTATGCTCCGCCTTCATTATGTTGGGAAATTATATGACGGATAGGTTGTAAGCCATTATTTCTTTCACTCTACTTATGTTGACAAACGGAAAGGCCGTAAGGTCCGTCAGCCAGTGCTCCATTCTGACTTGTTATTGTCATTCCGGAGGGCTAGGTGTGATTTTCGTTGACCCGGGCAGATGTGTTACCTTGTCAGGCACCCACTTACCTGTATTGGTTAACCTATAATATAACTTCAATAAATATTTCTGTCCTATGGTTCTTGTTTTATCATCGCATCACAACAAACTCATGCAATAACGTTAACATGATCACACAACTGTGTTGTTCTATTATTATTGCACACTCTGAGAATTGTAGCTTGTAATATACTGAAATGTAGGTCGATTTTGTTTTGTTTAATCGAACAAATATGTGCTTTATATAGACTATACCTCATCATTTTAGTGAAGACCCTTTTTTAAAGTTGACATTGCCAATGGCATTGACATAATAGTTTTGTATTGTATTGTTTTATTGAACGTTGTGAAATCATCTGTATTTTGCAAAAATAAACAAATGGGTGTGCAATAAATATATAGAACGACACAAATGTGTGAACTGGTTAAAGATGAATAATCAGAATTAACGCTCCTAAATTGCCATTTCTTTGGCTTTGGGGGTCAGAAAATATATGATTTGAGTTGAGGAACCCACCCATTAAAGCTCTAGAGTTATCAGATATCGATTTTTGAAATCTGTTATTATTCACCACCTGGCGGCCTAGCAAATATTCGACGAGCCTACCGACTTGCTTTTGATCGGGTGGAACACAAGTGGCTGTTCCAATATTTGGAAGCTTATGGTTTCGGACCTATGTTTCCACCAAATAATAATATTGTATTGTTTTATTGAACATTTTGAAATCCTATGTATTATGCTGTATTTCACAAAAATAAATGATTGGATGACTGGATGTGCCATAAATAGAAAGAATGACACAAATGTGTGAACTGGTTAAAGATGCATATTCCAAATTAACGCTCCTAAATTGCCATTTCTTTGGCTTCGGGGGTAAAAAATATTTAATTTGAGTTGAGGAACCCACCCATCAAAGCTCAGAGTTATCAGATATCAATTTTTGAAATCTGTAATTATTCACCACCTGGCAGCCTAGCAAATATTGGATGAGCCTAACGACATATACTCTTGATACCCAATTACGTTTAACAAAATATTGATTATTTTATTCTAGAGTTGACAGTGGTTAGCATTATTGTTTGGTAATTAATCGAATCTGATAACTAATGCATCTTTTGAAGAAATGTTGTTGTTGTTGGAATCTGATGATACAGGGACCATCGAATCAGACTGTGTACCTTTAATAAGATGAAATTGGAGTTTGATATTCATTCTATATCTCCTTTTCAGGCCACCTTTCCATCAACTGTTAAGTGGATGGCATTGGAGTTTGATCCTCAGTGCGGGACTGCTCAGGCAGAGGACTCGCTCCAGCTGTACATTCCATCCCGTAAAACCAAAGATACAACTGTGGTATCCGTGGAGACGACAGAGGAGGATTACACACTATCTCATTGGCCAGTGCTTCGCAGACTGTCAGGAACAACTAACTGGCCCAAACATGCTATTGTGCTACCAGGTATGGTCGTGTTGTACTATTATGTTGATATAGCATTATAGACCTGTTGCCTGCTATGGTGATATTTTACTATTATGTAGATATAGGGGGGATTATACATTCCTCACCTGTACGCCGCTCTGTCTGGGAAAAGTAAATAGCCAAACATACCATTGTGCTACAAAATGTAGCAACATATTATGTGGAATTAGCAGAGGACTTTAACCCTTCCATGACTGGAGCTTCCTGAAATTTTGTGAAAAACCTGTGCCAATCCATTCTCTTATATATGCGAGTCTCCCATAGGGAGCTTCGAATATATATCTAGAATTCATTGGCCTAACAATATTTACCTTGACCTTGTAAGCCAGTGCATTCTCAATTATATTCTAGGCTCCCTGTGGGAGACTCTCATATATAAGAGAATGCATTGGCACACGGTATTCCAAAACAAATTGACCTTGACCTTGTAAGCCAGTGCATTCTTAATAAAAGGTTTTCACAAGATGGCATGTTTATCCCCATTCTTCATATTTGAGCCACACTATTCTGCAAACAGTTTTTCTTTCACAATCAACTGAATTGTACATGGAAAATGTATCTCTGACCAATGAAAATAGAGCTCCATATCTCAGAGAGAAATAAACTAAGTCATCCAAATAAATCTTAAATTATAAGTAGCCTCTATCATATCTTGAAAAATGATGCAAATTTTATGACAAGATTGAAATATTGAAATTCTTTATTAATTGTGTCAGTGTTCCCAGCTTCAAGATGATATCAGAAACAAACACTTTTATAGATCTCAATATTTCATTATCATATGGAACATATTTTCCTTTCGTTTCAGGCAATGAAGTGATATTTTCTCTGGAGACGGCCACAGATTATGTGAAAGATGTTGATAAAACTGGCTTCTATGGCTTTAAATGTTCAGTGACTGGATATGAATGGGACTCCCGTCCTGAAGAGGTGTGTCTGATTTAGTGACCAATTGAAGCAATCATTACATAATCCGAATTAGCACACCTAAATTATTATTTCTTCGTATTCGATTATTTGATTTGAGTCAAGGAACCCACCCCTCAAAGCTCGAGAGTTATTAGATTTCAATTTTTGAATTCTGTTATTTTTCACCACCTGACTTTTTCCCATAAATAGTACAGACATGTGTGGATGCCGTTATGAGAGGTCTTTCTAGGTCACTGCTCGATTTATGATCAGTACATCGGTGATGATTTTGCAAATTAATTTAGGATGAAAAGATGATGAAAAGTATTGCCATCAACAAGAATAATATATGTTGTGATAGTTTACTTGCGGATACATACATAATACTTATTTACCAATTGGTAACCATGTTTTATATGGCACCATGCTGTTGCAAGTCGTAATACTATGTATTATATTTGTGATAACACACAATCGGGAATTCCAATTTAAACTAGGAATAACCATATATGCATCCTCCAAACTGTCAATAAACCTGTTATTATCGGACTTTTTTGAGGTATTGTTTTGAGTATTTTTTGGTAATAAACTATTTTGGATAACTAAAGCAGCTTTTCGTGATATTCTGTTGTTGTTGTTGTTGTAACTGGATGATACGGGGACCGTTGAATCAGATTATGTATATTTAATACATGAGGGACTATTACTATTGATCTTTTCTCTCTTCAGTTACACATCATTAGGCATTCTTGTATATCTTGGAGAAAGTTTCATCAAATTTGGCCATAAATTTATCAGATAAGGCCAATAAAAAGGGTTTTGATTCTCAGGTATTGCCGCATCAAAATAATTGGCCCGCGTTGGACCATTTCATTCCGATTTTGGATTTCAACCATAGTAAACCGGTGACACGAATATAGGAAACTGTCACAATGAAATTAGTTATGTTTCAAATATTGAATAGGAGCTAAATACAATGGTGTATGTGTGGGAATTCAACAAAAGACCATAGGCAACGATAACTATCAGGTATGTTGTCACTGAGGCTGTCCAAACCCCCATGTTTATTGGTCAAATGTGTTGAAATATTTCGATAAAAGCAGGCAGTTGGATATTGAATGAGTCATCTGCCAACCTGACCTTTGTGACCTTTGCACAGTAAGTAAGTAACCCTGCAAGATAGAGTTTTTCCCTTGCTACGCTATTGCAATCTAAGGTATGAAAACAGGCTCTTACAAGTGATCAAGTGGTGTACATGTATATTGGCATGTTTATGATGATTTTTTGAAGTTTTATTGTCTATCATCCATTGTGGCACATATATACAGTCTCTAATTAGTCAGTGGAATAAGTTAATCAAGACTTTCTACGATAGTTGGGAAGATCACTTTATCTTTTCGTTTCAACTGTATTTACGTTCCATATATTTATGTGAATCAGATATGTAGAACTTTCTGCATGTTTTAAACATTTATTGTGCCGATATTAAAACATATCAATATATCTATCATTCTAGGTAATCCCTATGTGATCTACGGCTAGTACAATGTCATAATTTGTCAATCTTTATATCAGATTAAATTAGTTTATATCCATTACAAAGTTATCCCTACATTTTTTGGACCTGAGAAGGTATAATAACCCATGCTTACTATGGGCAGAAAAAAATACAACCCTCGCTCCCGCATTGATTTTCAAAACAAATTGCCTGAGAATCAAATATCTTTTTTGGTTTTGCCTAACACTGAAATGTTTCTTGCAGCAGCCAAGTAAACTAGGATGTTTAATATAATTGGAAAATTTATTTTCTTTTTCCAGGGTGTTTTACAATTGGAGAAGGAACTGAGTTACCTCGGTGGAATGTGTGCCTCATCTCTGATGAAACGAGATATAATCCTGCCCCCAGGTAAGTTACCCCCCCCCCCCCCCATTCCCCACAAGCCTGGGTATAGTGTGTCTGATATTTGCGGAATGATGTCCCAGAGGGGTAAATATAGTGACGCTATCCTGCACAATGGGCTAAAATCACCCATGTCAACCTCTGGGGAGCTCATACTGCTTAGGCCTCATCTTCTGAGAGGTATCTATAGACCTTTATTTTTAGTACTTTTTCCCTTCTGTTCAGTTTCTATATCCCATAATTTGCATAAGATAAATAACATAATCAAGGTGACTAATTGGTGAACATCAGCAACTTCAACTGGCGAACTTCAATCTGATCTGATCTTAGGTCTCCCATAGCAGTTGAGGCCTAAGCAGAATGAGCTTCCCAAAGGGTGAATTTGGTGATGCTAGCCCTCTGAGGGACAGCATCACTAAATTCACCCTCTGGGAACCTCATTCTGCAAATTTCAGACACACAAAATATAGACTTAACCCTCCACCACCACTCCCCCTTGCCAGTCTGATAAGAAGAAATATATACTGCTACCAGGTTAGTGACTGCTGATCAACTCAATTTTTCTGTTTCTCAGTTTTTGTCCCTCAAAAAACACTTCAGAAGGTAGAGTGATTGGTGAAATTTACTTTTTGAATGTAAACTTCACTGTTAAATTTATTTCAGAGCTTAAAGTGATGTGAAACACTCGGGTAGGGTGATCAACTAGAAATTGAGAAAAATGTTGCTCAAAGTTGTTATTTTTTACAAATATTAATCCAAATTGACATCATACACCATCATTCTTAAATATTAATTAAATGCAATAACTCTCGATGGTGAAAATCAATTGTGTTAGTATATCGCCAAAAGTTGCATCCCAAATCGAGATGTAAATATTTAAATTTGAGTGTAGTTCAGACGATGTTTTCTATGGAGTGGTATGGTCAATTTCTTTGAAATTTTCTGTGATGTTGGTAGAATACAATCCCCAGGTTTGGTGCATGTATACTAACTTATCAATTTCATGCACCCGAACAAGTCCATAATATGTCTTCTTTTTTTAAATGTTTATTACCCAAAGATATACATATATAAGCAGTCATTTTACATACAGGTGTGCAATCAAACATTTATCAGTGGGCCGTGTGGGGAAGGGGTAACCAAACCAACTTACATTTATGCATACATTTGACTGGCGCCCGCGTTCCAGACGACCACATGCATTGTGCGTGTGGGTGTCTGGCCTACTTTCGTACCACTAGCGGCAATATGTATGATGTTGTCTAAGAATAGTTACTGTAATCAATCAGTTGCTGGTAACGTTGTCTTGATCTCGACGTTGACATAATTTTGCTAAATTTATTTGCGCCACGGAAAGATCAAATATAGTTCTTAAGGTGGTCATAACAATAGGCAGGTGCAAATGGCTTTTTTTAATTTTCAGAGATTCGTCATGGTTTTCGATTGAATTAAGTTGTTCTTGTACCACCTTATTCTATATTGCTCTGGAGTCATGATGATGGACGTTATATGTAGTTATTATCTTACAATATGCCTGGATAATTGGAATGTATTTGTCGGGCATATTATTCTGTGAAGGCTAATGCTTTCTCCAGAATAAACCACTTCTGTTGAAATGCTGTGATTCGTGCCAGTAACTTATCACAGTCATAACGTAATTTTGTATGTAACCGAATGTAATACTCACTGTTAATTTTATTTCAGTATCCATGGAGGACACTGATGAGGATTTGTGCTACATCGAGGAGGCTGCTCATTTGGTTAGTGCATAGTTGAACATTTCCTTAATCTCGTCACTCAAGTATTTGTCTTTGTTATTTGTGATAATTGACAGCAACATGTTTTGAATCCTGAACAATAGAAAACTGTTTTCAATCATTGTTGAAATTTTAAGTTTCAATGTTCATCGATAATAGAAATAAATTAAAGCATAAATTTCTTGTTTCTTATTTTTAATGTGAGATTAATTCTCTGTAATTTTTTTGCTCTGCCTGGCCTTCGTCGATCATGGTAACGTCTCTTCTTATACCATTTATTGCTCTTGTTTTTCTCAGGTTTATGAGAACCATTCGCGGCTGCTTGGTAAAGGTTTAATAATAATTATCTCCCTTGTTTTCCTCAGGTTTATCAGAACCATTCACAGATGCTTGGTAAAGGTTTAATAATAATGATCTCCCTTGTTTTACTCAGGTTTATGAGAAACATTCACAGCTGCTTGGTAAAGGTTTAATAATAATTACCCTCCCTTGATTTCCTCAGGTTTATGAGAACCATGCACAGCTCCTTGGAAAAGGTTTTGCCCTATCTCAGCCTCCAACTATCATGCAGGCGTTAGAGGGTAACCTTCCATTTTCATGGCAGTCTAACGAGAGATCGTTCCTCAAAGATTTTATCCAGTGCACAATGGGAACTACTGGTGGCAGACTGGCCAAGTAAGTACATGTTTAAGTTTCAAAACTCATGTTTCTTTGACCTAAATGTGGAAATATATAGTCAGGCAATTCTTATCCAGGGACAAGCCTAGAGCTGAAACGGTTGACCCATTCTTCTAACCGGTTAACCATTGGGGTTAGCCGGATTTCAACCGGTTAACTGCTAATTTCTAGCAGACTTCTCAGACTAATTATGTCGACATTTTCCATGCTCCAGGGACAATTTCCGACAAACCTAGGTGAGAAATAGTAGCTGAAAAAAAGACCTTATTCACAGCATTTAACGATATTCAAAAACACGCATTCACTGTTCTTTTGCTGGCTCTCCTGATGGGGAATGAGCAAGTGAAATTTGTGAATGGCAGGCGGATCGCTTATTTGCAATTGCCGGTGATCAGCATATGTTTGGGCAGCTGTAAAACGAGTAACAATAGTACAGTATGGGTATTGGTAAAACGAGTAACAAAACTATATATTAAAGATCTGTAATATATCATTATCATGATATCATCATTGGTATATCCTCCAATGAATTATAAATAAAGACTTGAAAGTAATAAATTCGCCCACACTTCCGATTTACGCGATTCCATTTAATGGCATTTATCACTAATTCTCGCAGAGTCGATCGATAGCCGTGTTCACTTTTCAAATTTCAACACGAAATAATACCGAGTCTGAGGGGTGTCAATCAGATGATAGATTCAGTGACTTCATTGCTTTGAACTATCCCGCCTGGATACACAGTGACTGCCCACGTGCTCTCGTCGGAAGATCAGAGAAAACTTCAAAGGCTGGAATTGATTGAAGGTAGCCGACACTTCCGGACAGTTTGAGAATTGCTACTCAGTATCTGAAACTTCCGCGTGCACCAATTAATGCTTGCATTGCACTCTACTATCAGTGGTACAGGGGTTATTATTACTTTTGCATCATTTATCTTAATATTTTGAGGGTACCAGTGCATTATTCACGTTCACATTCAACTGAGCGGGATGCGGTTTCGTCCGGTTCATTTTTTTCCTAACCGGTTACGTCGTTATCCGGATGCTAACCGGTTATCCGGCTGTCCGTTTCAGCTCTAGACAAGCCTAGAGCTTTCAAATTTGGAGAAGTCATTTCTCTCTGTGTGGTTATTAAGAAGAAGTGGACTGTTATCAGGGAGAAGTAACAATGGATGAAAATCAATTTACACCCGAACATTGCCCAACTATGATCCAATATATATTAGGTAACACGAGAGCCCATTTACCAAACTTCATATGGTTCATCGGCCTTTTAAAGAGAATGGTTCAGATCAACATGGGGTTTGCATGAAATAATTTCTTGTGATATTCGAACCACTATTGTGATAAATGAAATCCTTACACTGAATTTTTTCCAGGTGGTTGCAGCCTGACTCATATCTCGACCCTAAGAACTGTGAAGTAGCATGCGTCAAGGAGGAACTTAAATGTAGCTGGCCTTCCGTTCTCACAGTGCTCACTAAAGATCAATATGGACAAGTCGTCTATGTCCCTAATCTAAAGGTAAGAACTGTAAAGTGAATAGGTCATCCTATTTTGATCACAGTGTTCACTCTGGGTCGTAAATCTTTTGGCCAATATTTTGGCCATTGTAAAGTGAGTAAACTCTATCTCGTCTAGCCTGATGTCCTAACATTTTCCTGGTAAATGTTCATCTATAGCCATAATTACAATACATACTCACTGAAAACTGATATTCTCTGGCCATGTACCAAAGTTACATATATTTACTTAAGAAATGTATGTTGATTTGCTTGTGTGCCATTGAGTATGGATGCAAATTGGTCTGACATTTTGTGTGGAACGCAACAAAATCAACATTCATTCCTTATATTTACACTCAACTGGCAATATTGAAAGAGCATTTATAACCCACTTTAACAGTTTCATGATGGGAGCTGCGCTGGTACAGCTTAAAGATCCTGTACCAGTGCATTCTCTTATATATGCGAGTCTCCCATTGGTCAAGGTAAATACTGTTAGTCCAGTGTATCCTCTTATATATGCAAGGCTCCCTAAGGGAATGCACTGGCTTACAAGGTCAAGGTATATATTGTTAGTCCAATGTATAATCTTATAAATGTGAGATACAAGAGAATGCATTGGCACAGGAAGCAATTTCAAATAACCAATGTCCTGCTTTCACGATCCATACTGTGAATGCATGTGTGAGTGGAAATATGTTGGCTTAACCCTTTCTACACTAAATGGATTCTCCCGTTCAGTTATAAATTTTACATCGGAATGGTCTATTATTCATTTGGAGGAATGTAAAGGTGATAAAAGCAGACGACAGATAAATAAAATTGCAGAGGGAGCCCTATTTATTGAGGGAAATGTTTTGATCATAAGTTAACCTATGGTCATTTGTTGAACTTAATATCTGAACACACATTTTCTATGGGATATCTGCTCATCAATGATGCATTAGTATTGAAAGGGTTAAACTTATATGAACATTTCTTATGGGATAACTACTCAATGATGATTTAGTATAGAAAGGGATAAATTTATTATCTGAACATTTCCTATGATGGGATAACTACTCATCAATGCTGCTTTAGCAAAGAAAGGGTTAAACTTTTTATCTGAACATTCCTATCGGATAACTACTCATCAATTATGCTTTAGTATAGAAAGGTTTAAACTTATTATCTGAACAATTCCTATGATGGGATAACTACTCATCAATGATGCTTCAGCAAAGAAAGGGTTAAACTTTTTATCTGAACATTCCTATCGGATAACTAATCATCAATGATGCTTTAGTATAGAAAGGTTTAAACTTATTTGAACATTTCCTATGGGATAATTACTCATCAATGACGCTTTTGTATAGAAATTGTTAAACTTATTATCTGAACATTTCCTATGATGGTATTACAACTCATCAATGACGCTTTAGTACTCATAATTAGTATTGATAACAGAAATCTAATGCAAGTGTTACAAGAGGTTGACAAAACACATTATCATATTTCCATGTTGTTTCTTTTATTAGGTGGAGGTTAAAGCTGTTCCAGTCACCACCAAAGAATCGCCCGGAGACGAGATGAAAAAGATGAGACGTGTTAACAAGGCTGGTGATGTCACATATGGAGGACTCCCTCCCCCACCTATCGACGTCCCATACGAAGTTACAATATCCGAGAAGAAAGATGTTTTTCATGCTATCTCTGTCATGAAGGTAACCATAAACGTTTTACGATTCATTACTGTGACACATGAGATTAGATTTCTATGTTATATCTAACTTGTCACAAACTTTGTACATGTACAGTAATGCCCTAAGTAATCGACTCTTTAGCTACAGCAGAATTATGGGTAACTTTTCAGTATTTCCCGAGAGCTTTCCGATGAATGGCAACAAGCCATATTTCCGACTAAATCCTGAAAAGTTACCCATAATTCTGCTGTAGTTAAAGAGTCGATTACTTAGGGCATTAATGTACACATCCCTAGGTATTCGAATTTTAGCTAATTTCAAAGTCATTTTGGTCAACTCAGGATGAGTGGAGCCACATTGATCCATGGCATCAACAAATTCAGCAGGAAATTAAGTGTAATAATTTATTAAAACACTCCATGTGCAGGAACAAGCTAAAAGTACAAATTATTGGCTTTTTTTCACCATTTTCATGTATTGGGTAAGTTACATGGAAAATAATGCTCTATTAATAAAACTGGATTTTATAACTTTTGTGGTGACAATAATTTTCTGTTCGAGCAAATAGTGTCTTGAAATAGTGTGTCTGACATTTGTAGAATGTGGTCCCCAGAGAGCGAATTTAGTGAATTTAATTCACCCTTTGGGAACCTCATTCTGCTTAGGCCTCAACTGCTATGTGAGACCTAGGATCAGATGGAATTTCCCCAGTTGAAGCTGGTGATGTTTCTTAATGGGTATCAGTCACCTCGATTATGCGTCTTATCTTCTGCAAATTAGGGGATATAGAAACTGAACAGAAGGGGAAAAGTAAATATTTCAGACCATAGATACTTCCCAGAAGATGGGGCCTAATCAGAATGAGGTCCCCAGAAGGTGAATTTAGTGATGCTAGCCCGAAGTGTGAGGCAGTATCACTAAATTTACCCACTGGGGACCTCATTCTTCAAATGTCAGACACACTAATTTAGAGGCTAGTCTTAAAAATAAACAAAAAATTAATACACCTTACAAAGTTTTTTAATACGTTTATTCTCTGATAAAAAAGATATTGACATACAAGTAGAAGATATGTACAAACGATTGAGAATGTTGCAGTATATGTGCAATATATACACAAACTTCCCATCATCGTCATCATTATCAACATCATGGTAGTCGTTATTGTCTTCGTTGTCATCACGTTATCGTCTTCGTCTACTCGTCGTCACAATCACCAGTATCATTATCATCATTATCTCCAACAACAACAACAAACTGCATATTATTCAATATCATTTAACTTAAGGTTTATCAGTCGGATGAATGAACATAGTCTGCGCAGGCAATCCACATCTTCCAAATTCAGAATGTCATCTAACATATCAATAGTTGCATGTTCTATGCTGGTATATTGGTTAGGCAAGAAGCGATGTCTGGCCTCACAGAAACATTCACATTCAAACCTATTTTGTCAAAAACTACCAACTCTGTGATATGATGTTGGATAAATATTCACGATTAGAATTGAAATTCTCTATATTGCAGGCGTATGAGAACTATTCGTTTGAGGAGCTTCGATTTGCCACGCCAGCGATCCCTCGTCCGATTGAGAACATGCTTGTGAGAGCTAACAAAGACGGAACATTCAATGCTAGCTGGACTCCAGGATGTGCTGGATCATATAACATTCATGTCACCATCGATGGATTTGAAGCAGGTAAAACAACTGCATTGACCACTGTTTTTATCACCTGCAAAAGAAGTTTGACTTACCAAATATTTTCAAGAAATGGGCTCCATGAGTTAGTCAGTCCATAACAACTTTTAAGCACTATATCTTGGTCATCGTCAGTTGGATTTTAATGATCTGCGGTATGTTGATGAACCAAGTTCGGGGAAAAAGTATTTATAAACACCCGAGTTTCATCCATTGATTTTTTCCATGAATTACAGCCATTATTGAGTAATGTGACTTTGTGTGAAAATGGATTTTGCTCTCAGGCCACATCTCTCATCCGATCATCATCAAACTTCATATTAATCTTTCGGGTGGCCTCTAGATTAGGGTTTAATCCCGGGACTGGGAATTCCTGGGTTCCCGGTTCCGACAGTCGGTCCCGATTCCCGGGAAATTCAATGAGCAGAACCGGGAATCAAAATCCCTATATAATTAGAGTAATACCGTCTAATACGTTCGATATTAGAGCCAATATATGATATCTTTTCATAGAACAAAACGTGAATATTAATGTCTGCCCTTACGGAAGCAGGTCAACAAGAGTCACGATTGGCAAGTTTGTTAAATTTCAGCGGTGGTAAGTATTTGCTATCAGCTTGTAGACAGTTTGTTGAGAACGCGGTAAACATGAGTCGCTTCAAATAGCCACGCAGGTGCATAGCGCACCAGACCTGTCCAACAACCGTACCGTAAAAACATTTTTTGTGTTCAGTCAGGGTTCAGTGACAAGTTAGACAACGTCCACCGGTAGGTTCCGACATGTGGCCAAAGGCAAAGAACTGGCTTCCTGGTTGTGTAAGCACACAGTGGGTATAATAATGGGGGAGAAGGGGAACTTGTCATTCAACAACCATGTCTTCCAAATTACGTCAACGTTATACACTCGAAACCAAAATAAAGGTTGTCGACTTACATTTTGTTTTTCACATTTTACAGTACAGACTATAGTATAAACATAATCTGTTTCAACTAAATATTCAAACACGTGCTTTTTCATACATTTTAGTAGAAATACTTCGTCAGGTCTTTTGTCAGTAGGCCTACTGTTAATTAATTACACCCACTGGCGTTTGTTAAACATGCAATTAGTCGCTATTGTAACATCCTCTGTAGACAACGGATCACGAATAAAGCGCCGGGTTTATTATTTTCCTAAACGGATTAAGTCACCCTCTTATTTAATGCATAGACTACTATAGACTATAGATTTACCGAGCTGTCCAAAGTGGCGGAAATCTTTGCCCCCTTCCCGATAACCCACACTGCTTTACAAATAGTGTCATTTATGGGAATTTTGAGAAATAAAACAACAAGACTAGAAATGTTATTTTAATATTCACATTTAATTGAAAAATTACTTTCTCAAAGTGACTTATACTTACCTTTACTTAATCTGGAAGCTGCGTATATTTCCCGATACTCGGCGTTAGATCGGCTTTGATCTATTTCATCAGTTTTTCTGTCCTGATTTCTTGGGATTATTGGTTTCAAACTTTCAAGTTGCAAAGGGCCATATCACAGACTCACAGTTTAAGCCCACATGGGCTTTTGAGCTCAAATAAAACAAAGGCCCCAAGGACCTCAACCTGGGTCAGTACGGTAGTTGTTTACGCCGCGAAATTATACACGGTCGGAACTTCGGAAGTTAGGAACTTTGGAAGATGGTCTGCTTTTATTTGTTTATTTTGATGTATGTACCTGAAAGTAAGTCTGACATAAGAATATAAAGAATATGTTATGTGCCCTACTTGTGTTTCTGTGTCTTTAAACCATGAAATATTCAGTTATCAGTCATTCCTGTTGGTCTGTAAATTACCCGGGAAAATTCCCGGTTCCCGGTTCTGATGACATTTTCAGTCCCGTTCCTGGTTCCGCAAAATCCGGGAATATATTAAACCCTACTCTAGATGGGAGTTGTCAATGTTTTTTCAAATTGTTTTTTTAAATAACATGGCCGCCAGCATTCATCTTGATTATCTGGATATGTAGGTTTTTTTGTCCACCTGTGCATATCTCAACCAATGGCTATAGGATCTAAATGAAATTTCGTATGGAGGTTCACCATCATGACTGCTTTCAAAAGAGGGGCAAATGACATTCACATTTTCCATTTTTATCTGGAAATCTTTTCTTTTTATCTGTTACCGCAGCCATGGGTTATCAGATCTGAATGGACTTTGGTATGGAGGTTGCATATTGTTTGCATTTTTATTTTGGCTCAGTTATTGACCTTAGTCTGTCAATTTTTTCGCGATTTTGGCTTGAAAACTCAAACAAATATGAACCGATTTCAGTATTTTTTTGTATTCATTCAGGTTTCATCACAGGCTAGACTAAGACATCATTCGAATTAAGCAACATCAGAAAATTAATAAACCTCAGCGGAAAGCCATTTTGGTGGCGGTGCACTTGTTGCTTTGCAAACTTGATTATCTTTCTTACATTGTCAGTTCATGTGTTCCAGGCAAGCAATAATTCAGTTAAATAACCCACCCACAGCAATGAATCCATTATATTCTATCATAGTAATGAATCAATCATATTCGATAGTTACCTCATTAATGAGTTGCCGGTTAATGCATTTTAATGTAAAATGGAGCTGACAACTTTCAGTTCTTTAATTCTTCTGATGCCAAACATTTGAGACAATTGAGAGTGGCCCTCATCTTGAGTATGTATCTCATGGTTACCGACACGGCCTCATATTGAATATTCAATCATTTGTCAACTAAATTGATTTTACAAATTATACTGGAAGATATAACGAATACCTACAGTTTTTGTTTGAATGTTGAAATATCTCATGAGCGTCTGGAAAGAAATATTGAATTTTAATGAGGGAATGTAAATTTGATATATCTTTCCAGACATGAATGAAACATATCAGGTATTCAAACAAAAAACTGTAGGTATTTTTTTATGATATGGCTTATTGAAGCACAAAGTTGAAATACTCTGAAAGAAACAACTGGGCGTATTGATTTGCGCTATCGTAACCGCCAGAAAGCTAAAGTGAATTAATGCAAGCTACAGTGAAATAACAAAATCTTATTTCACTGTGGCTTCTAAGAGATAAATATGACGAACTACGTTTCGGTAATTTTCCACTATTTTAAAGGCAAGTTTTTAATAAACACATGTACCTGTGATAAATATTTACCCAAAATACATTTGTGTCCATTTATGGAATTATATTTGTGTGTGGGGGGGGGGGGGGGGGGGGGGTGCTACTATCTGTGTTATCCCATGGCGGCTTAAATATCTGTGTTATCCCATGGCGGCAAATATTTAAACTGTTGAAATGATTTTGACTGTAATTTTATCAACAATGTGCTGCAAAATTTTTACTATGCAGCCAGTGCCTTCATAAGATCAAGCAACAGCATACTAATCTCCAGTAGGATATAAAGACACTGCAAACAATATCTGACACAGTGGTTACAAAGATGTGTGTTCACACAAACTTAGTACATAGTTCATCTTTCTTATAGGTGAGCCACACAAAGTAGAAGTGAAAGATTGTCCCGAAGGCGTTAGTCCTCCATCTCAGGGTCCGAGGAAAGTTCACCAACAGAGCAGGGTATGCCTCGTTTATTATACATAAACAGTCCATTCTAGTATTAACTTTCATCATTACAAACTCATCTATTTACTATAGTTTTCTAGCAAAATATTTTGTATGTTGAAATTTTAATATGCAAGTTTAATTTTTTCAAATTTCAGTGCTATCTTAGCAAGCATAAGAGTCAAATTTCAGAAAGATTTTAAGAAATAGAGCCTTGTTTTCTTGTATGTGTCATAAAGCGTCCCTTTATCTTTCCTTGTGTGAATCAGATTTGGCAGAAAATTATATAAAGAAACGGACCATTGTTTTGTCATGCATGAGCCCAAATTTGGTTCACAAAGGTTCAAAAATGGACCACTGATTGGTCTTGTGTGAGTCAAATTTAGAAAAGACTTAGTAAAGAACAGACCTTTGTTTGGTCTTGTGTGAATATTGTTGTTGTTTCGACTAGAGCTACTGAGATATCATTGAGTTAATTTTCTGCTTTCGAGTTTGTAATTTATTAATTTATTATAACTACAAGGTGCCTGTGTTATATTATAGGTTTCTTATCTCTGTTTTTATTAGATGAGGAAATTTGTTGCCAAATACAGTGCTGGACTGAGGGTGAGGACAAGTCCTTCTCTACAGAGTGAACAGATCGGTATTATAAAAGTTGATGGAATCATCTCATTTACTGACGAGGTAAATTTTATTCTGGAGTTCATATATATGTATGTATATTGGCATGCCATTCAGCAGTTTTAACTATTTTAAATGTACATGGCTGCTTTGAGCTTCCAAAATATGTATAAGAAATTTGATAGCAGGGATATCAAGACTACGACCTACGACTACATTTATTAATTTTATAGTGCAAAAAATATGCTTTCTCTCATGTGATTTCCCCTGAAATTTTCATGCAAAAACAAAGGGAGGAAAAATGGGCCATTTTTTGTCTCTGAAGTTGTCATTTCTATGATTTCCAGAAGTTATTTATAACATATAAAGTTTATTTAAAAGTTTTTCATGTATTGATGGACTTATTTTTAATTCCTGGACCCGATCAGGAATGGGACGAAAAAATGTTTAGAAAATATTTTTGGTTTCAATAATAGCAGTTTATAAGCTTATACAATATTTGTGTAAAATTAAAATCATCTACCAGAAAATTTTATTGATTCAGTTGATCCGGTATTCACTACTAGCCTGTTAGCTCAAAACCTAGAAACACAATAGTAATAGAAAGTATTTATGGCTCATGTCCTTGTGTAGTCAAATGGAAATGATGATGCCTAACTTATGCTGTAAGTTGGAGGGTTGTTGATACAAATCATCGGACTTATATGGTTTTGAATATCCGTGTGAGAAAATGATTGTTTTTTTGTTCAATAGACCCACAATGATGATGGTGTTTGGATCAGGCTGAGTGCTGATAGTACAGCTGAATGGTGCAGCAACGGTTACTCAGAGGCTTGGTGTTTACAGTATAACCAGCATTTAGGAAAGACACTCCTCGTACCAGTTGAAGAGCCACGCTCACTCGCTAATGAGGTGATACGAGAAACTATTATGAGAAAGCTGCCTGATTTAGTGAAGAAGAAGGCTATCAGCAAAGGTAAAAATTCACCGTTGTTAGCCAATTAAAAATAAATGACTGTCTTCTCAGCCAGGGTTTCTGCTCGGGATTAAATGTTGGGGCCCCTTTTCTTGTGGCTAGGAGAAAAACACAATTGCCATCACCGCCGATGTTGACTAGGAAGATACACCTACAAATACAGAATACATGTAACTGGCTTCTGGTTAATTCATAGTTCGAACGATGTGCCCAAGGGACTAGCCCATTTTCATATAGACAGATAAACAAGGGCAATCCACGGCGACTGCCGACAATTTCTCATGCTTTCTGTATTCCTCGACCCTTGACCTCCAAATACGGTGGTACAAAGTTTACCGAGGTTAGCCGAGTAGTTTCATCATCACATTGTACAAACTACACAATAGAGTTATCTCCCTTGCTATGATCGAGGTGATTCATCTACAGAGGGGGCGCTGATTGCAGTTTGCATGCAAATGTCAAGGGTTTAGGAATCCAGAATGCCTGTTGCATATTTAAATGTGACTGGTTTTAAAATTAGTGGCTATGGTCTTTGCGTATATAAATTTTGAGTTGCCAGTATTTCACTATAGTTTAAAAATTAGGAATACGGCACTTACTGTGCGTCTATTTAATATTAGCATGTAATAACGAATGTGAACAAACATACATACATCGTCTTTAAGTTATACCCGAAAAAGATAAAACTGACAAAGGAAAGTCAATATAACAAAGTGCAATGTGCAGTGGCTCTGAATATGGATGATTTCCCAGTCATCAAATTTAGAAATCACTCGGCATGTTCTGAGTGATGCACATTGTTATGAATAAAGAAAATTATGTGTTTTTACGACATTTAAAAGTCAAACTTTCTTGGAAATTGTCAATTATCTGTCCCAGTCATTATTGTTGAATCCTCCAAGTGCTGGGTCAATTCACCTTTGGATGCACATGCATGATATATTCTACCATACATGAGCATAGTGGCTTTAACCCTTTAATGACTGGAGCTTCCTGAAATTTTGCAAAAACCCTATGCCAATGCATTCTCTTATATATGCGAGTCTCCCATATATTGCTGCACCAGCGTAGCTCCCATCATGAAACTCGACATCACACTGATCTTGACGTATTTCGGCCTTGACCATTCACTTGTATTCACATTGTCAAAGCGAGATGCACGTGCTGCATTTTGCCGACATTGCTAAACACACCAAAGAGAATCGATCGACATCAAAGGAAATACAAAACACAATGCCGACAATGTAATCAGGATTAGATTACACATACATGTACATTGGTACTTTGATTTAACTCTGGGCATACGCGATGTCTACCGGTAGTTCACATAATATACGAAAGTGATGTATAGGGGAAAATTGACCGAGGGGAAAGGGACCCTAAAAGAGACCCACTACCCCCTAGTGCTGGGCGGTATTTCGGTATACCGATTATAGTCGGTAAGATTTTCAATACCGTTACCGTCATTCTTTCCCATAATCGGCAAACCTTGAAGACGGTATTATCGCAGTTACATATCATACAGGCCCATTACCGAGTATATTGTGGTTTTCCTTTGTCGGGATACAAAGAAATTACTTCGTTTCTTTACACCGTATTTCATCGAAATCACAATTAAGAGGTAGCGAGTTTGTGTCAGGAGACAGCGTTGCTGTAAATTGGACTGGAGTAGCTACTAGCGTTGCGGATTCTGTTTACCAAGTCATCCCCGAAATTGGCGCAAATATATTTCAAGACTTACGTTGTGTGCCCCATGCACGTGCTGATCGACAATTTTAAAATGACCAGTCCGTTTCAATGATTGGCGTGTGCAAGTTTATGTCATTTCCAAACAAAATGCATTCCTTCCCCACCTGGGACAAAATCCAGCCCAACATTATATTGCAAGGTATGATTGCATCATTCTGCGCCTTTTTTAATCGACTGAATGCATGGGGCAGCTCATTATTTCAGGGGTGTTATCGAGTGGCAATAATTGATCACATTCATAAACCTGGATTTAAAAGTATGATTTATAATAATGCAACGGGAAGTCAATAATAGTTCTAGAAGTTAAATACTTTGGAAGTAATACACTTCATTTCCCGGCATTTAATAAAATCATCGTACTTATTCTTAAGTTATTCACACCCGGCGGAACATTCCAATATCAACGTCACAGCACGTGCTCTGCAAGTCGGCACTGTCAGTTGGGGATTGTTTCAAAGCTCTTGGGTGTATCCAACTTCGCTGAATGATGCTTGCATTAAATTGTATAAATCACAATTATTACCTGTATTTAAGATCAGCTCATGAATCCATGCATGCAGATAATGATACATTCATTGATTGCATTCCATAATTTAATAAAACGGAGCGTAAATTTCCTTGTTTTATGTAATCTGGGTAGCGATTAGATTTCCCTCCATAAACAGTCGACCTGTGCACCAAACGAATGCTACTAAACGGGGGTTTTAAGGGATTAGTTTAAATAATCGGTAATACCGTATACCGCGGTATTATTTTTATGGTTAAATACCGCCCAGCACTACCCCCCCCCCCCCCCCCAAGTGGAAGCTATATCTCAGCAGGCCTCAAAATTTGGTGACGGCCATTTGCAGAATGAGATCCCCACTGGGTGAATTTAGTGACACTACCCCGCAGGGCTGGCAACATTAAATTCACCCTCTGGGGACCTCATTCTGCTTAGACCTCACCGTCTCTGGAAAGTATCTTTCTTATCAAATGGACAAGTTTTTTAGTTTCTTTAGAAAAACACTTTTTCTTTGCTAGTTTAGTTTCTCTATTTCTCCAATAGCAGATGAGGCCATGCGGAATGAGGTTACACCGAGGATGAATTTGATAATGCTAGCCCTCTGGGGATCTCATTCTTCAAATGTCCGACACCATATTTTGAGGCTTGGTTCTCACAAATTAGCTATGAAAAATATGACAATGGAAAGCTTTTTATTTTAATAAATTTTTCGAAGACTAAAAGTTAATGGCTGTATACATAACTTGAAATAATTTTTCAAGCAATCTATAGAACTTTCAATGCCTTTCTGCCGTTATACCTTCAACAGAAAGTTTCTGATTTCTAATTAGGAATACATGGAAAATCAATTTGTTAATTAAATATATAATCTGTGTTAAATCGGGTGAAATTGCAAATAATAATTTTTATCGCATCCTTGTCATATGAAGAGGGAGATGCCTGAGTACACAGTATTTTATTATGTCTTTTATATGCAAATAGTGTGTCTGTCATTTGCAGAATGAGGTCCCCAAAGGGTGAATTTAGTGATGCTATCCCACACAGTGGGCTAGCATCACCAAATTCACCCTATGGGGACCTTACTCTGCTTAAGCCTCATCTTCTGGGAAGTATCTACAGTCTCAAATTAACATTGTTTTTAGTTACTTTTTTCCCCATCTATTTTCTACATCCTGCTAATCTGCAGAAGATAAAATGCATAATCGAGGTGACTAATGGGTAAAACATCACCAACTTCAACTGGGGAACCAGTCTGATCCTAGTTCTTCCATAGCAGTTGAGGCCTAAGCAGAATGAGGACCCCAGAGAGTGAATTTGGTGATGCTAGCCCACTCTGTGGGATAGCGTCACTACTATTTGTAGCTTTGTTTATATGTGTTATTTATAACTGTTGTGACCCATATGTTGTGGAATTCAGTATTAAATTTTTTTGTGATTTTCTTTACCGATGTTTTGCTCATATTTTGAAACACAGCATAACTCTTTGCAGGTCCTGGGACATATAAAGTAGTGAAGTGCGGATCTTTCGGACATAACATCAGATGTCGACCCAACCTGAAGGCCACTCCTATTGGCATGGTAACCCTCGGTACTTCTCTCATAGCAGAAGAGGATGTAAGTTATTCAAATTATTTACAGCCTAAAAAATATTGATCTATTCCCTATCTTGACCAACCATTTCTAGGACTCACCGACTTGCAAAATATCCAATTTTCAACTGGGTATGCAACATTGCACCTGTCTGCAATCGAAATGAATGTGAAGCAATTGTAGATGATGAAAAAACAACTTCTACCTTCTCGTTGACAAGGATGGGTCAAATACTTACACATAGTAATTAGTTACAATTACTTTCAAAACTTTCAATTACAAATACCATTACAATTTCTTTCAAAACACAAAGTAGTTAATTATAATTACTTTACAATGTAATTAATAACTTTTCAATTACTTCAGTGGTAATTTCAACATTCTTGTATGTTTCATTGTGAACTGTTATGTTAACAAAAACCTGGTCACAGACATCATACCAGAACTTACAATTTTATTATAATCAGATGTGACTCCTTGACTCACGATGCCACTGCAGGTCTCCAAGATTCGTAAGCAAGATGAACTACATTCTCTTTGTGTTAGATTATTGACTCTTTCTATTTGCAGTTAACAAATGAGGAGGGTGTGTGGGTTCGACTGACTCCTGAAAGCCTGGAACAACACTGTCACAACAAAGATGCAGAGGCTTGGTCACTCATGGCTGGCAAGGATGGTATCACCTATCTACAACACGAATCAGAATTCATGTTCGACATTAAAGACCCATTCGCGTTCGGAAATCTTCCACCAGGAGCAACACCCAGACCTGGGTTTGATTTCTTTTCTCAACAAGGTCCATTTGGATCACTATGGCCAGAGGGTAAGTTACCCCTTTCTTGACTGGAGCTTCCTGAAATAACTAACAATAACCTTGACCTCGAGCCAGCAGCTCTCATGGTAACATTGCACCATGATAGGGAGCCTCGCTTATATAAGGGAATACATTGGCCTAACACTATTTACCTTGACGTTATAAGCCAGTGCATTCTCTTAATAATAATAATTATTTATTTTATATAGCGTAAATCCATTGACATGCTCTAAAAAGCTTACAATTATAATACAACATGAAGTATGGTAAAACAATAAATATATACAAGCATCACAAATTTAAATTTAAAATTGCCAGTTAAATGATTAAGATCAGGTGATAAAAACATTAATATCAGCATGATATTATCAACGTATACTATATGGTCTAAAATTTCTCCGATTAAAAAACAACATAAAAATAATGGAGCCTTGCATATACAGTAATGTCCTAAATAATCGACTTCTTAACCACAGCAGAATTATGGGTAATTTTTCAGGATTTAGTCGGAAATATGGCTTGGTGCCAACAAGCCATATTTCCAACTAAATCCTGAAAAATTACCCATAATTCTGCTGTGGTTAAGGAGTCGATTATTTAGGACATTACTTTATAAGATAGGGATATATAAATAGGGAGCATCGCATATATAAGAGAATGTACTGCCACAGAATCTTTAATGTTGCACCAGTGCATATCCCATCATGAAAGAGTTAAACTTATAGCCTTAGAAGTAACTATCCTTGCATTGAGTATCTAGTCATCAATGGATTAGGCAAGACCAATTTGCACTTTTCTTTTACTTCATCCAATTTAATTCAAACTTAATTTTGAAAAATTACACATCATGGAAACCTATGTTCAAATTATTGATTTGTTTTCTTATTTTCAGACAGTCCATGGGGAAGAAGCACAAGTTTGCCAACCTATGCTTTCAGATTTGGTCAAGCAGGTACGTCTGCAAGGGTATACAAAAACTTTATCTGCACTAATTTTCATTTAGTTCTTAAAGGCATATCAAGCGGTCGTTTCACTACTTCAAACTGCTATTTAAGACTCGGTCCTAAACCATTTGAAGATTGCACCATTAACCAATTATTGTCTTGAACCATTAATCAATTATTGTCATAATATTCAACAACAACGGTTATGCCATTTTGTAGAACACGACATCAGAACTATGCAAAAATGTAAATAAACAGTCCCTTCATTCGTCCTGTTAAACACAATGGTTTCATTGAAATACCTGTATTATGTATTAATCAACTATATTCGCTGTGAGGTGCAGCAGAGTGTTTCATATCACTTTAATCTACATGGCACAGGATCTTTAATGCTGCACCAGCGCAGCTCCCGTCGTGAAAGGGGTAACTGGTCCTGCTGCATTAATGTTGGTAGCAGGCCTGAGAATATTGTGGACATTTGCAGAATGAGGTCCCCAGAGGGTGAATTTAGTGGCGTTACCTGCACAGTAGGCTAACATCACCAAATTCACTTTCTAGAGACCTCATTCTACATAGCCAAGACACAGATTTAAGTCCCCAGGTGGTGAATATTGTCGATTATGCATTGCATCATCTGCCAAATTGGGGATATAGAGAAACTAACCTAAAAAAGAAAAAGAGTAGTTAATCTAGCATTCTGTGGGGTAGCGTCACTAAATTCACCCTCCAGGGATCTCATTATGGAAATGCCCGGCACCATATTATTCTCAGGCCTTGTTGGTAGTATTAGCAGTGGTTTCAAGAAAAATATAAATTTTGTATTATCATTTAAAGATGACATTCATGAGACAGTTTGAGGCACTATTTTAGAACAGAAATCCTCGTGGAAACATTCAGAGTATACCAAGACCATAAACCAGTCCTAAAACCATTTGAAGAATGCTCTATTAACCAATTATTGTAAAAAAATTCAACGATATCGGCTTTGCAATTTCGTAGAACTATCAAACGACGTCAGAACTATGCAAAAATGTAAATAAACAGTCCTTCATTCGTCCTGATAAACACACAATGGTTCATCAACAACAGTCACTTTCTTTAATTTATATGAAATAATTGCATTATTTTCTGTCAATTTTTATGAAATACCTGTGTTTATCAAGTTTATTTGCCTTGAGGCACAGCAGAGTGTTTCATATCACTTTAATGGGACTCACCTTAACAAGCCTTGAAATAGTGTGTCTGTCATTTGCAGAATGAGGTCCCCAGAGGGTGAATTTAGTGATGCTAGCCCACTATGCGGTGTAGCATCACTAAATTCACCCTCTGGGGACCTCATTCTGCAAATGACAGACACACTATTTCAAGGCTTGCACCTTAACCCTTCATGACTCTTTATGAATCAATATTAATTTTATTTAGAATTTCTTATGACATTCATGGGACTGTTTGAGGGGCTATTTTCAGAACATAAATCCTCGCGAAAACATTCAGAGCGTACCAAGAGAGCGCACACGATCTTGTTAGCACCCTCAATCGTGGAAAATTGCAGATCGGCTAAGAGATTTCCCACGAATTACCAAAGAAATAAACCACTTCATTATACCTTTATAGACAGATAATATACAGCAATGCCCTAATTAATTGACTCCTTTAACCACAGCAGAATTATGGGTAACTTTTCAGGATTTAGTCGGAAATATGGCTTGTTGCCATTCATCAGAAAGCTCTCGGGGAGAGCTTTCCGATGAATGGCAACAAGCCATATTTCCAACTAAATCCTGAAAAGTTACCCATAATTCTACTGTGGTTAAAGGAGTCGATTAATTAGGGCATTACTGTACCCCATCTTCAGTTTTATATTCACAAAAAATAGCTATTTGTAGTCGTGAAATCTGAATTTATAAAAAGTAAATTGTTGTTGTAATTGTGGCCCAGAAGATATAGAGCATCTTTAACCCTTTCATGATGGGAGCTGCGCTGATGCCAGTGCATTCTCTTATATATTCAAGTCTCCCAGTGCATTCTCTTATATATTCAAGTCTCCCAGTGCATTCTCTTATATATTCAAGTCTCCCAGTGCATTCTCTTATATATTCAAGTCTCCCAGTGCATTCTCTTATATATTCAAGTCTCCCAGTGCATTCTCTTATATATTCAAGTCTCCCAGTGCATTCTCTTATATATTCAAGTCTCCCAGTGCATTCTCTTATATATTCAAGTCTCCCAGTGCATTCTCTTATATATTCAAGTCTCCCAGTGCATTCTCTTATAAATGCAAGTCTCCCATAGGGAGATTTGCATATATAAGAGAATGCACTGGCTTACAAGGTCAATGTATTCTCTTTATATGTGAGGCTCCCTATGGGAGACTTGCATATATAAGAGAATGCATTGGCTCAGAGTTTTCGCAAAATTTCAGGAAGCTCCAGTCATCGAAGTGTTAACAGAAACAAGATATGTCTTATATCTTCACTAATATTCTTTCCTCTGTTTTATCAGAAACGATGCCGGGTGTTCCGACGTTTGGCCAGCAGCTTCCAGTTCGAGATTTCCACCAGTCTCCCTCAGTTCCAGTCTTCAAATCACAGAGCTTTAAAGGCAGTTTAGGGGTCAATCCGCTGGCAAATATTCAGAAGGTTCCAAAACCATCGCCGAAGATAAATATTCACTCAGGAGGTTCACCAGTCCCAGGTTCACCTAAATCGTCACGGAAGGAGATGATGTACGGCATTCCAGCGGACCTGCAGGGACTCTCCGTGAAGGATCTGGTTAAAGCTCTTGGTAAGAATCACACGTTCCACATTCCTGATGTTATTCCATCAATAAGGCCTAAAAATATAGTGATGTTTCTGGTAACCCGCACACCTCTAGTTCAGACCCCCGCCCCTACATTTATCGATCCTGTTAAACAAAAATGCATTTGTTATCTCTGATCGTAGTAAAACCGCTGAGCGGTCGCCGATCTGCATTAACCCTTTCCTGTGCTGGTGCAGCATTAAAGATCCTGCTCCAGTGCATTCTCTAAAATATGCTAAATCTCCCATAGGGAGTCTCGCATATATGGAGATAATGCACTGGCTTACAAGGTCAAGGTAAATATTGTTAGGCCATTGTATTTTCATATATGTGAGGATCCTAATGGAGACTCGCATATTTTAGAGAATGCATTGGCACAGGGTTTTCGAAATTTTTTAGGAAATTCCAGACATGAAAGGGTTAATTACACCAGTCGGTGGTTTAAGATGGCAGCACCCTTGTGACAAGTTGTTTACATGGGCTGGTTGATGTCGCAGTCGTTTTTGATTAAATTTATTAACAGAGACTTCAATATCCCTTCCAATACCTACAGTATGTGCTCATTATGTCCTGTTTTATCACTTTTGCTGCCAGGGTCATATATTCAGAATTAATGTATTCCACATATATGGATGTTTTAACCCTTTACCCAACAGAACGGCCCTGTGCCAATGCATTCTCTTATATATATGCGAGTCGACCATAGGTCGCCTCGCATATATAAGAGAATGCATTGGCTTAACACATATTAAAAATGATAAAATTGTCAAAGAATGTAGAAAAATAATATAAAAATTGTTAAAAAATGTAAGAAAAAATGGTAAAAAGTGTTAATTTTTTTTTTTTTTTAGGCCAATGCATTCTCTTATATATGCGAGGCGACCTATGGTCGACTCGCATATATAAGAGAATGCATTGGCACAGGGCATAACTGTAACCATCACAATGTGGTCAGTGAACCAGTTCCAATGATATCCATATTTGTATGGTGTTATTGAGACAGACCGAAGATATTTTAGATTGTTGAAGCTTTATTTGGGCGTTTTTGGCCATTTTGTTGGGTAAAGGGTTAAAAAACAAACAAAATTCCGCTTGACTGCCCCCCATTTTTTTTCCTGCATTACTGGAAACATCATTTTTTTTAGGATAATTTTGGAATTTGAGTGGGTCTTTTGGCTGTCTGGTTTAAACTCCATACTAACTCGTTGACCACTGGCTAGATATTGCATACACAATGTCTTCCAATCAGGTAGTTTGAAGTTATATTCATTATCGATCAATCCATGGCTCTAAGAGTGAAAAAAAATATGGTTCACAAAACACTTTGCTCAGCTATGCTGGTAATTGTATCACAGTGAAGGCTTCATTGATAGACCATGAGCTATCAATCATGAGATGAAAACAGTGGAGTTTATCTCATTGATATAGTTTCCACATTGCTTGGTCGTTGATGGGCGTAGCTAGTTGGCAAGCTGGTTTCTGTTTCATGATTTTTTTTTTAAACTAACCAGATTTACCCATGAGTTTCTCATGAGTCTTGATTGGGAATTGATGCTTCTAATTATTGGGTTCAAATAACAAAATTTACATATTGCTAGGATTATTCAGACCTTATATTTTTTAATTTTGACTTTGTTGGTTTAATTATACATTCAGAGTGAATTATTTAAGAATTTTTATGACAATCTGGAAATTTATTTGCTTTTGCTGCTTTCAGTGTAGTATTATATACATTTTCTTGGATATCAAATTAAAATGTTAACTGTTACGGTAATCATTGTTGCTTCGAAATTTGTCCAACCTAGATGCAAGAAATATTGAAGAAATCATTATTTCTGCTTCCTATGTTGAATGCTTCATATATATATAGCTATGCTACGTTCTTCTCCGAAAATTATCAATCCAATGTCTCATTTACAGTAGAAGATATTTTATTGAACCAGCATAATCTTTTTCATGCACGGATTGACAAAGCTACTTAACCTTTTCATGACGGGAGCTTCATATTAACCTTTCGTTATAAAGATCCTGTGCCAGTGTATTCAATGAGAATACACTTCTTACAAGGTTATGGTAAATATTGTTAGACCAATGTATTCTCTTATATATGCGAGACTCCCTATGGGTGACTCAGATATATAAGTTAATGCATTGGCACAAGGTTTTTGCAAAATTTCAGGAAGCTCCAGTCATGAAAGGGTTAAGACATTTATGTTGGTCTCAGGCATTTGAACTATCTCTGTTTAGAGTGCAGAAGTAAGGTACAGATATTGGTTTAGTCCAAGCAAAGTAAATTTACCATTTTTGGCCAAAAAAGTTTGAAAAGCATGCGAGTGTGGAGTTTTAAATTTTATTTTTTGTTTCTGGGTCCCACACCTCTGCATCAGTTAACTATGGGCTTAAATTCATTTTCCCCGCTACCGTTATTTCCCGAATATATGTCTATAAAAATCACCCAATAAAGTATCATTGACATGTTTTATTGAGTTTGCAGAAGTAAAACATTGTTTGTTTAACTCTGGTTTCAAATTACAGTAATGATTCGGAAATCTGAATCGGGTGGGTGGGAAACGGGTCTCAATTCCACACAGTTTGTATAAAAACGTACCACAGTCATTTTGAACCAATTATAATTATTCCGACATAGATGATGCGAATAAAAAGGTTGCACATGCGGCGTTTCCATGCATTCAGGCAGGGTTCAGGACCATGCACGCAGGCCTAAGAAACCGGAAATTGACTTTGCATGGCTTTACAGTTGACTGCTGAAATATTACCGTATATGTCTGTTTTTCATTCAATATGATGCCCATCATTTAAGCCTGAAATTTATACAATTAAATGCCTCTTTTCTATATTTGGAATAAATTTTGTAAATTATGCTTCAATTATCTAAATAATTAAATAATAATTTTATATAATTTGTTCTGTATTATATCTAAACAATTCAAAAATTGTGTAAATCAATCTGTAAATATGTAAACAATTCTGTGCGGAATTGCTAGCTTGTCTCTTCTGTTTGCGATCGTGTGAGTCGTTGTCTCATGCTTTGCTTTTGGTTTGCATGCGTGCTATCATCAGGGGAGCTTGATGAAAAAAGGAAAGGTAAATCTCGCCACAAAAAATCAGCTGTGTGCACCGCCGCACTGCTCGAGCAGTGTAACGCATTCCTGAGTGGAATCGACCCGCGTCGACTCGTCTCCTTGCTGGGTAAGATGTCGATGATGTTTCTTGTTAGCTCTTGTCACTTTAGAATGTCTTGATTAGAGCATATGATGCCGTCAAATTCAGAGCTAGGAAACTATGTCATCAGAATGTCGTCTGTTTCATGTTCCATTTAGCTTGAATGGGAATTAAATTTCTTAACTTAAGTGTACAGTAATGCCCTAAATAAACAACTCCTTCACCACTGCAGAATTATGGGTAATTTTTCAGGATTTAGTTGGAAATATGGCTTGTTGCCATATTTCCGACTAAATTCTGAAAAATTACCCATAATATTCTGCTGTGGTTAAGGAGTCGATTATTTAGGGCATTATTGCATCATGACGGGAGCTGCGTTTGTGCAGCAACTCAAATCCTTTGCCAGTGCATCTTATATATGCAAGTCTCCCATAGTATAAGGGAATGCACTGGCTTACAATATCAAAGTATATATTGTTTGGCCAATGTATTTTCTTCTATATGCTGGGCTCCCTATGGGAGACTCATATGTAAGAGAATGCATTGGCACAGGGTTTTCGCAAAAAATTCAGGATGCTCCAGTCATGGAAGATTTAACTTCTTATTTGAATAGCAAGTCCTATTTTCAGTCAATTTTGAGATCATTAAGGGGGGACTGTACTCAAATTTCCTGTATAAAGTTCTTGTTTAGCCTGAAGTAATAAGAACTTTTGCCAATATGCCAATTGTGAGTACCAATGGAAATGGACATTATTCTGGAATAAAACATGGTAGTCGACTGAAATCTGCCAACTTTCAATGTACTGAATATGACAGGAGTATGAATCAATTGGAATAAATATATTATATTGGTGGCAGCAAAACCAAAATGCAATGAATAGTTATAAGCTTGTCATGTTTCTCGTACAATTTTTGGCAAATATATCAAATAAAATGTTACATTATATGCATACTTGTCCCATAAATTTATTAATTTCATTATACAGTCAGCAGGTATCTTCAGTTTATGCCCTGTATCGACCTAAATGTTTACTCGATGTGTGCCACATGTTGTTCAATCTACTAGCTGTGCAATTCATTTGATTAAGTTGTTACATGGAAATTCTTAACTTAGTTTATTACTCCAGCCATAAACTAATTTATATTTAATAATTAAATTTCATTTTAAGAATGGAGGAGGGAAATATCTCTGTCCTTATTGTTGTCTAATTTTTGTGTTGAGAACATACCTGTAGGCAGTTGGAAGAAAAGTTTGATTCAATGATTTTTCCGAGAATTAAACTTTTTTTATTTAAAAAAAGCCGTTGACCAAGAAAGCGATGTTTTTCAGTGGATGTGTGGCCAAGTGACCTTTTATCCATTCAAGTACGATCTTGGATCTGTACGTATCAACAGCAAGGGTTACAACTCTGTATTTCCTAAGCAGTGGTCAAAATGTTTGAACAATAAACACCCTGGAAACATGAAATTATTTATCTTACTATGGGCATGCCCAGATGTAGGATTTAATACAATAGCTGGTGTTGTTATGATCGAAAAAAACATTTATCCAGGGTTCCCACTTTTTAAAAAAGTATTTGAATATCACACCCTTCCTTGAAAAGTGCTTATATTCATTTTGTCCATGAATAGTACTTGAATTTCACCATCACCCTTGAAGAAAAGTGCTTGAATTTAATCAAATTGAGTATTTTTGAACAACATTTCTCTCAAATCCTTATAAAAATTTTATCTGATAATTTCCTTTGAGGTGTATTTTTGTAGAACATACCCATTGTGCTGTTTCTTTCAATATTATAAGAAAACAACAAATTTTCATAAGGGAAGAACGTCTTCAGGCCATTTTAGGATAGCAACAAAATATGATATCACTGCGGTCCATGAAAAGTGCTTGAATAGTGCTTAAATTTGGAAAGCAGAAATGAGTGGGAACCCTGTTATCAGTACACAGAGAAACATTGGATTTTAAGTCAATAAATAAAGAGAATGATGTCGTTTTGATGATGTAGATTCTGTGCTCTGAATGTAATTCTGTCGTGAACTCAATATTTTTGTGGATATGTTTTATCAGTATGCAGCTTTATTAGATGTGGTGTTTTGTTGTGTCAAACTTCCCTGCATGATTGTGTGCACGAGCTCTGAATTTGTGGCTCTTGAAATGACATTGATATAATCATAATATTGGTATGATGAACTACACGTTTGTGGTGCTGGTATCATACTGATAACATTTTAATATGTGTACACCCAAGCTCTGTTGCACATTTGTTTCCAACCTTTTTATTGTTGTTCTGTGTTGTCTCATCTATAAAGTATCCTTGGGTTCTGTAGATACATCAATTCAGGGCCAGGAACCTATGTCACTAATGTAATCTCTAATCCATCGTATCAGGCGTTCGGATACATGGGATAGCTGCTATCTGGAACTCATGCAGTTGTTGAGCTAGATATGTGTTTCAGGAGTTATTGTAATTATAAGTGTATTTTACGAAAATTTGTCAAATCAATTAGGTGTTTGATGTTCAAAATCAGAACACAATTGATTACTATTTTTCTTGTAAATGACAGTTATAAATATGAGTTTTTAATAATTGGTGGTTTTGAATGTGCGTTGTGAATTTCCACAGCTCATGTACAAGTTTATCCTGTCAGACAAACGTTTGTTTATGTTTTAAACAAATTTAAAATCAAATCCACTTTGGGTTAGAGACTGGATTGGTGACGTTGGTTCCTGGCCCTGTTATCTAGATTCACGAAACAGCGTCAGAATACCACCCGAATGGTGCCCCTCACAGACATGAGCAGACGACATTCAGGAATAGATCCTTCTATCTGTGTAAGGCTCGATTGTGTTAGAGACTGGATTGGTGATTGTAATTGTTTTCCTGAGTATCATACAAATTTGTACTATTCAATACAGGGAACAGTATAGACCAAGTCTTCTCGGTCCACAACAGCTTAGAATATCTGCTGGGTAATACCGTCCGATTTCTCTTCTGTAACGGGTTTTCATTGAAAAGACGTAGTGCATTTACATGTGGAAACCGGCATTCATGTGAACTCCGTCATGTGATTAATCCTCTTACATGTCCACGATTAATCTGCCTTCAAATACTATATCAATTACCTTGATAGAAAAAGGTAAAAGTTATGATACGATTGTTTAATGTATTGTTTACATACATTTTCTGATGGTGTGCTACATCGAAATTCTCTGGAAAACAGCTTTGTTTACTTATAAATCTTGTTGTTTTGACATTCAACAAACTCTGAGATATGCATGCTTGATATCATCATGCATGGAAAAGGCTGCCCTCTATATGCAAAGTGTCCATTTGACCTAATTCGAAGCCATATAAGCAAGATAACTCTCGCCCATGATTCTGGGTGTAAAGTCCATTATAGAAGAGTATCGGTGTGGGACTCGGTCCAAAACAGAATCAACCCAACCGATATCCCAAGCTGTTGTGGACTGAGAAGACTTGTTCTAGGACCAGCATAGATCATATTTTCAGGATGAAGTCACTTCGTGTTAACAGCTGCAACGTTTACAATTTATTTCTTCATAGACAACTAAATACTAATACTTTTGAACCATCACTTGCTCTATATTTCTTTATGTTAATGTATGTTCAATCTCCTGCTTCAAATTTTATCGAATATTTTCCATCATGTGCATTCCCATGTTTTGTACTACCCCAATGTGTTTTGCATGAAGAGACATCACGATATCATTAATGAATGATCACACATACATATAACACTGTCGTGAATGAACTATAAATTGATTGCCCATCTCTTTAAGAATGATTTAGGCACGGTTCCAGAAATGGAAGTGAAAGGATAATTACATACAAAATCATTAGGAAAACCTTGTCAGTCTCTTCTGTTTACTGTCAAACATAATTTACCTAGGATGCTCATCCTTTAAACTTAAAGGTCCACGTTGTTTTCAAATCACCAGATCCCATTATATACAGCATATTCCATATTATACTCCATTTGAAAGAGGAAGCTCCAAAACATTGTATTATCAACTTATCCAGTCGAATAAACTGTGAACATGTTTTTGTCATGGTACTGATGTGTATTCTGTGCTTAATTTCGATCTTGTCTGTACTTCGTCATAATTTAGTTGGGTACGATCAAATTAAAGTTGTTGTATACGATCACCATTGGGTGCGATAAACTTCATAATAACATACATTTATAGAATAACATAAATGGATTAATTCAGTTTTCCCTGGCATTTAGTTGTGCATATACCGCTCATTATAAAAGTTGTTATCGAATAGCTCCTTGAACTGTTGAACCGATAAATTGGAAACAATGTAATGTGATAAACTATTCCAGTTTGTAATCACTCTCTGTGAAAAGAAATATGTTCGTACATCTTTGACAATTATGTGCTTTTGCTATTTTATTATTCTCAATGGAAGGGGAATAACCCTATCTCTTAGTTGTGAGTTATGATGCATTCTGGGGTAAATAATGGGGGAAAGTCTTGAATCTGAGAATCTCTAGCACTTGGTGTATACTCATAGGCCACAGCTGTTCTGTATTCTGGTGTAATATATGTATTATTGGTTCCTCTTCCAAATGGTATATAATATGGAATAAGCTGTGTACAGTATTGCTCTAATTAATTGACTTCTTAACCACAGCAGAATTATGGGTAACTTTTCAGGATTTAGTCGGAAATATGGCTTGTTACCATTCATCGGAAAGCTCTCACCGAGAGCATTCCGATGAATGGCAACAAGCCATATTTCCAACTAAATCCTGAAAAGTTACCCATAATTCTGCTGTGGTTAAGAAGTCAATTAATTAGAGCATTACTGTATAATGTGATATGTGCATTATTGAAGATAAGGTTAAAGATGGTTTATCTCTTCCTAAAAACGTTTTAAATAATTTCCGGGATATAAAATATTAAATATGAGTCAAAGACACCTGGCCAGAAAAGCTTCTATCAATTAATTTGGATTTTATATCAATATTTTCTTATAATGCGATAATCAAGTGTTAAATTTTTTCGTCCCAATTCACTGTCCATCAATTAATTTGATTACATCTTGTACATGGTAATTCATAACTTACTTATGGCTGGAGCCATAAAGTGAATATATATTAAATTATTATAACTGATTTTAAGATAACTTGTTAACCTTAATATTTATAGAAGACATCTTGTAATCAAATTAATTATTTTTCTATATGTTATTGAAACTAGATTCTTGTTATTATCGGGAATTTATTGAAATTGACTTACAGTCTCCCTTTAATGATATATTTGTAATGATGTGTAGTGCCTTTATGTGAAGACTAGGGGATTGTCACCGCTTCACCGCGAATAACGATATACAGAAAGCTGGTAAACGGTATGCAGAGTTTGTCTGCAATTTGGCTTTGCTGTTTTGTAATGACGGATGCCACTGAAAATACATTCGACTTTGGAGAAATGCATTATATCAGTGTAAATATCGCCTTGATAACCTTTGGGAAACACGTTATATATCAGGTCATCTTGTACCGATTGGCCTGAAATTTTGCATGTTGTATTCTATGATGTGCCGCTGGACATGGTAAAAATTTGGGTGATATATTATTAGACTTGGCTTTTATATACATGTAGGCAGATTATCTAGTATAGTGAAACATCTAGGGATACACAGATCTTTCCATTAGTCACATATTACATATCTATGTCTGTCCTGCTCCAAGTCTGGAAAGAGTGTGTCTGACATTTGCAGAATGAGGTGAGTTTAGTTTCCCCTAAATTTATCCTCTGGGGACCTCATTCTACTTTTGCCTCGTCTCTGTTCAGTTTTTATATCTCCTAATTTGCAGAAGATAAAATGCATAATCGAGGTGACTAATCAGTGAACATCACCTAGATCCTAGGTCTCCCATAGATGTTGAGGCCTAAGCAGAATGAGACTTCACCCTCTGGGGACCTCATTCTACAAGTGTGACCTACTCTCACCGTCCTGGTGATGTGATTCTATGGACGGCCATTTCACATTCCACTACTATGTTAATGACATATTAATGAGTAAATAAATCTATTTATAGGTGAGAGCCGAGCAAATGGTAACAATCCTACGCCGGTTCATTCTCCTCCTGGTACACCCAAGAAGTCTCTATCGAGAAGCGGCAGTCCTGCCGAACCAGGTAACTATATACACAGATAAATAGTAATAATTTATGAACAGTTTAAATAGTGAAAATTTGACCGTGGTTCCTTCTCTGTAAATTTCTATCAAGAAGCCCAGTCGGAGTCAGAAACCCTTTGTGTCAGATCAGTAGTATTAACCCTTCCATGACTGGAGCTTCCTGAAATTTGGGGAAAACCCTGTGCCATAGGAGCCTTGCATATATAAGAGAATACATTGTCCTAATAATATTTACCTTGAACTTGTAAGCCAGTGCATTCTATTATATATCCCCTCAAATAGTTTTATTTGGATAATTTTGATGTAAACATTTTTCTAAAGCTTTAACTCTTTCAGTTCCAAGCTCTAAGAGCTCTTTCCATCAATGTATCACATTATTATAATCAATAAATTTGAAAAAATGATCAAGGAAATATGGGTTGATACAAAAATCGGACTTGGCACTGAAAGGGTTAACACTTGTATTATCTTTCCATATAACAGTTGTCTGTTAATGTATCCTGAACACCCCTACAGATGAATAATAAATCATTCCAATGTATACTTTTAAAACTGAGTGGGAGAATCCATTTAACATTTTATATGTTCGTTCTCTGTGGAAATATAATGTTGAAGAGAGATTCATATAGTGTTGAGAGAGAGGGTGGGTTAGAAGGAGATAATGAGAAAAAGAAAATGGGAGAAGAGAAGTTGGGAAAAGGAGAATAGTTGAGATCACAATGAACATTATTCTTCGGAGGGATGGTGAGGACAGAGCAAGTAAGAGGGAGGGAGGAAGCGCGAGTAAGTTTTACAATTGGAACTTGGTCCATCATCAATGCAGACTTTAGTTGTGTCTCTTAAAATTGTTCCTTATCAAGATAGTCCCTGTTATCTCAGTAGTCCTTGGCATTCAACAATTAATTTTTTCTGTCTATGCACATTCACAGACTGACACTAAGACAATATCTGCAGCAATTTTCAAATAAACAATAGCCAACAAAATTTCTTTTTGCCTCACCATTTCTCAGCTCAGCCGATACCGATGCGAATTAGCAGGGCTGGGGTTTGTGAATGTAGAAATGTTATGTGATAAGAAAACGTGTTGTTATTTTAGGATCTCCAAGGCATGTGTCACCAGCCCGTAGCATTTCATCATCATCGTCACGGCAATCCTTCCAGAAAGAGGAGTTTGTGACCCCACCAGATAGTCCACGGTTAGTCCATCGAGTCATTCTGCAGAAACAGGATTCTATCGACCTCCCCTCAAAATCACCATCATTGACTCCACCCACTGCCAGGAAAGCTCCACCCTCTTCAAAGAAAACTCCACCTCCTACTCCACCTTTGATGAGAAAACTGTCGTTAAACTCGGCTGATGGTGCTGCCATGAGGACTCCACCCTCGACGCCCCCATTGTCAAGGAAAATTATGGGAGGTGCAGCATCAACTCCTACGGACCAAATATTATCACGTACTCCTCCATCTACCCCACCCATGAGGAGGCGTGTTCTAGGCACAGCTAGTGAACAAGGTGCAGACGATTCACCAGGGAGTTCGAGACATATTTCTCCCGTCAGAATGGTCAGGTGAGGATTACATGAATTTAACCCTTCCATGACTGGAGCTTCCTGAAATTTTGCGAAAACCCTGTGCCAAAGCATTCTCTTATACAGCTATGATCTCATTAAGCGACCTGTTTAACGAGGTTATGGGCCGGTACTTACTGCGGTGATACCACCAAAATACCGCGGTAATCATTCTGTACCGCAGCAGAGGGCGGTTGACCCGCGGTACTGGTACAGTATTTTTACCGTTGGTTACCGCAGGTCACCGCGTTATTGGTGGTTGTTACCGCCGTACACCGCGTTATTTTTTTTCGTGACCGCGTTCAATTTACCGCTAACGGCGCTCCACCACGGAGAGAGAACACTTCGGAAACAAGGCCTCACATCGTGGGTAAATGATTATGAATAACTTTTGTATTGAATGAATACCTGTAAGCTGCACATAATTATGTATACGTAATGAATATAACTGAATAATAATGCAATCAGAGTACATATGGGCAAAGTACATGAACATGTCGGGTTTACATGTAACATATTACAAATTTACACGTACATCACGCATTGAAGTAATGAAAATACAAGTGTCCAAAACACAAAACAGCTATTCGCGCGTCACGTGTGTAGTTTTACTGATAGCACCATCAACAAAACACAAATATTTATTTCACCCATTGAGGCCAATTATAAAAAGACATTACGACATCTGAAGTGTCCCATGTCCTATATTAACAGAGTCTATACCAGCTGGAGTATGACGTAATCAGTGACACAGAATGTATTTGTTTTCCCTGGATATACGGCAGTTCTACTTTGTGTCTTTTATTGCTAGGACAATAATTCCCTTTATACGAACAAATGGTATTTGTGATTTGAAGTTAATGAATGTCAATAAAGTTAACGACTATATTTATTCTGAGAACTATTTAAATATTATAGTTATCATTCAATTTGGGGATCACGTACATCTGAACATTGATATAGACTATATATACGGGATTTACCGAGCTGTCTAAAATGGCCGAAATCATTAGTTCCCTTCCTGATAACCCACACTGCTCACAAAATAGTGTAATTCACGGGTTTTTTGGGCAATAAAACAAGACTAAAAGTGTTATTATAATATTATAATATTCACATTTAATTTAAAAATTACTTTCTCAAAGTAACTTATACTTACCTTTACTTAATCTGGAAGACGGGTATATTTCCCGATACTCGGCTTTCATCTATTTCAATATTTTAATAATACACTTCGCGGTACACAATCATGGACGGAGATCGTGAGAACGGCCGTCCTATTTTGGAAGATTGACGGTCAGACATCGAATCCCGTCATTAACCTCATTACAAAAACGCTACCGCTTAGCGG
The DNA here is from genome assembly GCA_032622095.1 of Siphonodentalium dalli. NCBI lineage: Eukaryota > Metazoa > Mollusca > Scaphopoda > Gadilida > Siphonodentaliidae > Siphonodentalium > Siphonodentalium dalli. The sequence continues at coordinate 79,020,097 of CP136065.1, forward strand.
TAATGTCACCGCGTTTGTGCGTGGTAGTGCAACCGCGAATCGGCGGTATTGCACCGCGGTATTAACGCATGTACACCTCGTTAAAAAAGGTCGCTTAATTTGAGCAGTGCTGTATATGGGAGTTTCCCCATAGGGAACCTTGCATATATAACAGAATACATTGGCCTAACAATATTTACCTTGACCTTGTAAGCCAGTGCATTCTCTAAAATATGCGAAGCTCCCTATGGGAGCTGTGCTTGTGCATCTTGGATTTTACTCTTTGTATGACTAAATCTTTTAGCACACCCTACAGGTCACATCTCTCATCCAATCGTCCCCAAACTTCATGTGGATCTTCGGAATGTCCTCAAGATGGGAGCCTACCATTTTTTCAGAATTCTGACCCAAGCACTTAACTGAACTTTCTCTTTGAAGCTTATAGCAATCTGCAGTAATTTTCTTGTTTATCAGAGTTAACTATTGTTATTGCCAAAAAAAATAAAAATTCAGTCTCAATTTTTTTTTTATGAATCAATGAGGGAGGGAGTCTATATTTTTAGTTGTCTAGTAATAGTCAGAAAACATAGTGGGAACTTTTTTATGCATATACACTCATTTAATCCGATATAAAAATTACATTGTGCATCTAGTATATGATATATTATTACAATTGTTATTATTGTCTATAAATTGACACCTCTCCATTATAACATGTGATCCTTTATTTCCTCCAGTGCCTTTCAATTGTTCTGGAGTTACAATTAGTACACCATACAATGATGATCAGCTAATAATTTTCTTCAATGTAGTCTTCTACTTAATGTTCTATTGGTTGGTTTTATTTTTTTACTTTTTTTTTGTCATAAATATACAAAATTGAAATAAAACGCCCAATGTGGGCCATTTATTTCAATGCAGCATTGTCTAAGACTCAAATCATATTTTTTATTTGGCCTGTAATTAACAAAGTAATTGCTCTTATATTCCAGTCATCGGCAAAGTCCACCCAGAATAGTGGAAGGAGCAGTTGGCGGAGTTCATCCAGAACAACTGAAAGCTGCATTTAACATAGGAGCAGCATCACCGAAGGAGGACGGAATACGGTAATTTACAAGCATTCACCCAAAATTCACTCAAAATTATGTATACCTACGCGGAAGATTTCCGAACAAGTTTCGTCAATATAGAGCTGAACCATGTATGTTCAACCACTGGTTAGCCACCCACTTATCAACAATAGTAAAAGATAGAATTTTAGTATTTTTTGGTCATATATCCAGATATATTTCATCATATATTATATAGATGGCAGGAATTGAATGGTAACACCTTTTACAGGGACCAGCCGAGAGGGCGACGTGGGCGACTTCTTCGCCCTAGCGCCGTCCGCTTCGCCTTATTTTTGCAGTCGGGCGAAGTTCAAGTCGCCCTGAAAATTCCAAAGTTGACTGACGAAAATCGGCAAAATTCCCCAAATAATTTATGATAATTTACAACTGTCAACAGTGATTGCACACAATACTCCACTATCAGGGTGTTGTAAAACAATTAACACCTGTATTGCTCCAATCTGGAAGCATGTTGACAACGGAGTCTGATTACTGGCAGCTGTGAAAACATCGTCGGGCCTCAAGTGTTAATCTGGTTGTTGTGATTTTTAGATTACCGTGATTACCACACCTTACAATGAAGATTACAACTCACAGCTCTCACAATGTGTCAGTTCATCACTCCCTCTATGGAGTTTGGTTAAAGAAATTTTAAAACAAATTCATTTGTGAAGCATATTAAATTTTCAAACGGGATTACTAATAGAGCGCAGTGAAAGTGTTCATGATTTCGTTTCGTTTCGGTTTGATAAATATTGTTGGCATTTTTAAAAACCCGAAAAATATGAAATAAAATCTTGTCATTCTCCCACAATTACGATATAAAATGCTGCTATCGTCTCACAATTATGTTTGGGTATTATTAATAGTTATTAGGGTCATGAAGTGAACATAAAGACTCCATATTTCAACCATTGTTTCATAAGTTTAATTGACATATTACATCTCTCCTATTTTTCCGCCAAGGAGAAGCCCTCAACTGAACTATATGGATTACGTCTCCGGCCTTGTGTCAATCAGGAGGGTTAAAATTTTATTGCTGTGCCGACCCCACTCACATCCGTGTCCAGATTAGTCTCGCATGAATACACCCGCATTCTATCTATTGTCTAGTCAGTTTTTATTCCTCCTCGCCAGGACAGGATCGTTTCTATTTTCTCAAGGTTGTATCTTTCTGTGTTGCGAGTTTATCGACTCAATATTTATTGTTGATATTACAAACTTGCAATTTATTGTACCCGATAGTTAATTAATATTTCTCACATCCGAAACGGGAACTTTTTTCGTTTCACTGTATCCGTAATTTGTTTCTGTGTTTTCTGTTTTCCTCAAGACGGCTTTATCTTTCAACAATTGGAATTAAGATGGCCATCTTGACAATGACTAAAGAAGCACATAGCTTACTTGTGGCAAAACCACATAGTGCATATTGTGCCACACATACGGCGTGATGACTATCATGACTTACAATTGAGGACGCAATGTAGTACGGTATGCGATATCTCCTAATTTCGTGCTACACGTGTTTCACTTTACATAAGTTTCCGTCGACTCGCTTCGGTTATTTCGTAAGTTCCGTTGCTTTGTATCATAATGTATACTGCCAAATCATACATGGCACTGCTCTGTTAATTCGCAGAAAGTTGCACAGGACAGCCATATCCTCCTTTGTAATAATTTACATGAATAAATACGAAAGATAGTACTTGTTATCAGATGACAATTCACATTTCTTTCGACTGAGCGATCTGTAACATTGTTTTAACGATCAATACCTGCGAATCTACGCCCGCCAGTATGTATGAGCGCGTGGTCTTGTTAGACACATGGCAAATGTAATAAACCATTACAGCGACTTCAAGGTATTTAGAAAATTCTGCCTTGTCTATCACGATTAAATATCATATAACTCATTGTATCATCAGTACAATAGTTACTAACACTCCGTAACAGGGGGATGGTATTCGTTATCACATATATAACCACACTTCAAATTGATGTGTTGTCTGACAATCTAAATATTGTGTTGCATTCTTTACATCCATGTATGTACAGTTTGGGTTACTACGAACTATTGTTCACCAACTGCAATGAAGTGAAAACTTTGTAGCCTGACACTCCAGCTACACTTGGCTCACTTTACTTAAACAATGGTGATTCTACCCATGGTAAGAACATTTTGGAGCCATCTTGGATGTTCGACTTGAAGTGAGACCACTGGCCTACTTGTGGAGAGTAACCATCTCCAATGGGAACTTGGCCAATAAGGGAAAGCTTCGTCTTCAATATGGCACACCTTGTTCACAACATGGTCAGGGTGTTGCAACGATTTATTGGCTTGCCAGCATCTCACTGAATTTAATTCGATTGATGTTTCTCCTTCATAACATCCGCCAGATGATTTAAGATTTACGCCACACATGGGTTGGCACTTAGAATTGACAATCTTTGTGATGTAACGACTGCGATCAGCAGATGTCACCAACTTGACACATCTGACCTCTTATCCTCAGACATTAGTGTTTGTCGATACATTCAATTTCTCGGTCCCATTGACATATTATGGTTTAAGACTTTAAGTGCCTCAATGCCATCTTACCGTAGGATCTAATATGCCTCGGCATTGGCGAGCTTGCAATAATGTATTGCACGCCGTAATAGTTCCATACATTGTACATGACAATCATATGGTATCAGGACCTCATGTATGCTGTCAGAACTGACTACTAGTATGCTTACATATGATGAACAGTTTTCATCCCAATACTGACATACTTTGCAGTTTCATCAGTGAATGATCACGGCAAACAGCGAAATAGAAAGAATACATATTGTCACGTGCTCCAGATTCACTGCCAATAGTCTTTCCAGTAGAGACCATCACTTGGCTCACTAACTTCTATTTCCACATATATCAAAACGATATTCTGCCAAATAGCTTTCACTCGTGTATGATGCGCAGTTACATGCAACACATTTATATTGCGCAGAATATCCGAAAGGACTGCATTTGTATTGTTACATGTCTAAAGCGAGCTTACATGCGCGGCGTTTATATTGCGCACATCTACTGCCAATATATTTCCGAAGCGGCCAAGACATGGCTCTTCGTCTATTGTCACATATCCACTGATTATGTGACAAAACGATTCGATACAATCATGACGAAAATGTAGGCATTTGTATCTTCACGTCCGCTGTAAGCGCACTTTCCTAACGGAAACCGCCTAGTTCTTGCCTATGTGCATTCGGAACTCATCGTCCTCATATACGAGAAAAGACAGTATCTTACCTGTCTTAGCAGGTAAGATCACGTGGCCAGGGGTATAACGTAATTATATTAACCTTACTTTCTACTCAATAACCTACAGATTGTATTGTATTATGTCTATTAACCTTGCTTTGTTATAACTAACAGCATGTCTTGCAGTCGAACGTGATTCGAATTTGCTGGCCACACAGTGCGGGTTGCTCATTCACGGGTGTATTACTTGTTATAGTTGGGTGAGGGCATATTAGTCAATGATTACCTACTTTGAGCAACCGTACCAGTCTTTACCTCGGGCAGGACCAGTTCAGGCCCCTCCCGGTCCTGCTACGGCAGTGTGAACCAATGGTAGGCGGGTGCTGCAAGTGGTTGATTCGGGAAACCAATCTTCTCGGGCGATTGCTCCAGCACCTTTCTCTCAGGTGCCTAATGGTAGTGGCAATACGATTATTAAATTTCGAGAAAATTCACATCGATCTACTATTATTCCACATAGAGTGAAATTTCAGTATTTTGATTTCGGCCTGGATTCATGCCACGAAGATCTGTTTATAGGTCGTCACAATTATTGGGCACCTGGGAGTAGCCTTTGGCGGCTGTTCTGGGTGGGGAAGACTCGTTGTCACGTGACGCTCTTGCTCTCATAGACATAGCGCACCAGCCAAATGGCCTTCTGACTCTTCCCCATGGTGCAGTGGCCCACATCATTACAAGATGGGGTCCAGTCGATCCCCTGGAATCGTAATACCTTCTGGATACATCCGGGCCTGCTCCTCCGCCGTCATGTGATCATAGTGGTATGTCATCGACATTTATTCCAGTTTGGTCAGGACCAACTGCATTTGGGGGATTCCATGGAAGGGGCTTCCTCTGATCAAATGGCTCATCAGAACTAATTCCCTCTGGCCTTGGGGGGCACAGCTTATTCTACATTTGCCATTGCTCGTGCCCCAGACTTTGAGGGGGTGACCCCTCCACCGGTAGGAGAGAAAGGATGAATGTTCTGGGTGGGGAAGACTTGTTGTTGCGTGCCTCCAAGTGCTGCACCAACCAGCCTTCTAACTCTTCCCCATGGTGCAGTGGCCCACATCTCCACAAGATGGGGTCCAATCCCCTGGAATCGTAATACCTTAGGGATACCTCCAGGCCACTCCTTCACCGGTAGGAAAGAAAGGCTGAATGTTCTGGGTGGGGAAGACTTGTTGTGTGCCTCCAAGAGCTGCACCAACCAGCCTTCTATCTCTTCCCCACGGTGCAGTGGCCCACATCTCCACACGATGGGGTCCAATCTCCTGGAATCGTAATACCTTCGGGATACCTCCAGGCCACTCCTTCACCGGTCATTTTGCAATTTTGATCATTCTGCTAAATTTGATCATTTCGAAATGTACCCGACACTCGTTATGTGCGCCATCATAGATCACTGATGCTTCTATGCTTGTTCATCAAGTCCTCAGTGGTGTTCTCTAATCCCATATATACTGGTATGCAATGATACCTTGGATCATGATGGCGTTCCCTGCTCTCTACATTATACGAGGCTGGAGTACAGATGCGTGGCATGATATAATGAAACCTCATACCTCGCTATGATATCTGCAGCATATCATTTTTATATCTGGTTTGTGTATCACAGGGAGCAATTTACTTTCGATATTTGATTAGCAAATACTCTCACATTGACATGATTAGATAGCATTTTTATAACATCATACATGTATAAAAAATTCCTCGCTATTACCGGTATCCACATTTCAGTGGCAAATCGCGATGCGATTCCAGTTAATTTGCTCCCTGGTGTATCATAAGCATTCTGATATCTTATGGCATACACAATGGCTGCATGTGACATCAGTTCATAATGTGAACTGTCGAGAGAGCGAAGAAGATAACAAAGAGAATAGGATGAAGCAAAGTTATACTTGCTCGTTGTCTCGCTAGCATGAATTATATGGCACTACCTGGGATGTTTATTCCAAAAACAAGGGGGGGGGGGGGCGGTACACATTTGAGCAATGTCGTAATCTGAATTGGGAGCTCTTTCACGTAACATAATCATATCTGATTCATGACTAAATCACATTTACATGAATCCTGTTTCGGAAGAGTACATTCCCATCGAATTTGGATATTAATTAACTTTATTGCTCGTGCCTCCTCCTGGGCTTGCATTCTAATCCATATAGTTCAGTTGAGGGCTTCTCCTTGGCGGAAAAATATAATATTTATAAATAATATTACTTTTTCCTTAAGGGAAGCCCGAAACTGAACTATCATAGATCCCTCCCATGGTGGTGCCATTCCCAACCCCGCGACTCGCAAATCTCATGATTAAGTCGGAAATAAAAAACTGACTAGACAATAGATAGAATGCGGGTGTATTCATGCGAGACTAATCTGGACACGGATGTGAGTGGGGTCGGCACAGCAATAAAATTTTAACCCTCCTGATTGACACAAGGCCGGAGACGTAATCCATATAGTTCAGTTTCGGGCTTCCCTTAAGGAAAAAGTAATATTATTTATAAATATTATATTTTCGTTCTATAGCGACTCCTGTCGTAGTACTGTTCAATTTAAGTTTTGTAGACTCACTTCGCCCTATAGAACGGCCACTTCGCCTTATTTTGATAGTAGGGCGAAGTCATTTCGCCCTGAAAATATGGTCTAGGCTGGTCCCTGACCTTTTATATAGACTCATATTATATAGAGAATTTAATTTATTGACAGGTTATCACCAAAGGCAGGCAGAAAAGACCGAGGACGAGCGTTACGATCAAAGCGGGAAAGAGCAGCTTCTCCGTCACCCCAAAATCTGACATCACTGGGTCGCGCGAGAGCGTCTTCTGTGCAGCACTTATCAGAAATGGCACCCACTGTGAAGGAGGCTTTATCGCCATCAGTCGCTGAATGCTTGAGGGCTGTGTTCGCGGCATTTCTCTGGCATGAAGGTATTGTTCATGATGCAATGGCATGTGCATCCTTTTTGAAATTTCACCCAAAGTTATCGAAAGACAACCCGCAGATTACGAAAAAAGAAACAAAAGAAAAGGCGAGGGTTAGGCACTTTACTGACTCGAGTAAGGATAAAGATAAAAAGCCAGACAATATTAATGAACATCATGTTCAGGTGAGGTTCACACTCCAGACTGACTACACGGAAAGCCCAAGGATTGTTATTCCAGGTCAGATTTCACCATCACCATCAATGACGTCTGCTGAGAAACCATATGTAGATTACTCACCCCTGAAGAAAATTGATAAGAACAAACCGGAGAAAGATTCGGACAAGGATAAGGCAGTCGATCACCTTCCGCCAACGTTGCAACATTTAGTGTCATTCTGGGATGACATTACTTCCGGCGTTCTCAAGGTTATTTCTCAAGACTTGATTCTTCCGAGTCCGACGATAGCGATCAAACTCAAAAAGGTAGAGAAGAAGGAGAAAGAGAAGGATAAAGACAAGAGAAGTCGGAAAAAACGTGATTTGAAGGCCGTCGCGCAGGGAAATAATTTCTTTGGGGATCTTGGGAAGTTATTTGGTGCGGCAGCGGGTGCGATTGATCGGGATACTCTGTGCGAGCTGTGCGGAGGAATGTTTCCACATCCTGTAACGTATCACATGCGTGAGGTGCATCCTGGGTGTGGTCGTCATGCCGGTGGGAAGGGGTATAACAGTGGAGGTCACTTCTGTGGAGGATGGGCGGGGAATTGTGGCGAGGGTGGAATCGGAGGTAGTAGCTGGTATCTTATATGTGATAAATGCCGGGATAAATACATGAAGGATAAACCTGGATCGAAAGACAAAGATAAAGGCAAAAAATCAAAAAAGAAAGGTCAATTGTCAAACAAGCAAAACACCATCGTTTCACAAGACTCGCACATTACCTTGAAGAATAACGCTATGTTTCTGCTCGATTTAGCCAGCGCTGCTGGGTTAAGTCTTCCTAAGAACACAAGGAGGAATCCATCTCCCACGAAGTTAGAAACGCTTCTGCCGAGGGTTATCGAAGACGCTTTGGATTTGGATCCATTTCCACCAGTTCATTTCCAGTTTTTGAACAGCATTGGTGCACAAGCTGCTGATAGCGCATTTGCTGAGGATATTGTTATCGATGGTGAGGAGAAGTTGCTTATTCGTTCAGAGTCGCTGAGTATGCATCAGATTCACGCCCGCCCATACCGGCCAAGATTACCTACAGAGCCGCGTCATAGTCCTCTGGCAAGGTCAGGGTCATTGGGGCATGAACTGAGACCAGTTTCACAAGTATCTCCACAAAGCCCGAAGGTTAGTTGTTGAAGCCTAGTTTATTTGTTTCCATTTCTGATAGATGTATTATCAATGCTTAACCCTTTCTATACTAAATATCATCTCCCAGTCAGTTAAAAAGTGGATATCAGAATGGTCAAGTTCGAACATGGGTTCCGCTCGCCAATTTTCACCAGAGTTATGGCCCCTTGTTGGAGTCACCACAGGCATAATTTGCCAAGCCCTAGCGATGCTCTTCTTAAATTGGCGAAGTATCAAGGAAATGTGTACATTTCACTCTGTGTCCATATGCCATCAATATTTTGTCAATTTACTTCTTAACAACTGCTGTGCCAGTTCCACTCAAATTTCCTTGCTTGAAGGGGTTGAATTTTGTTCTTCTTCAAATTGTAATCAAAATAATCAAAACAAATGTTTTTTTAAATAGCCCGCAAAACTGTCTCGCAGATGGGATTAGAAATTCAAAATAAAATATATATTAATTGATAGAAACTTGACAGGTGTCCTCAATTCATATTGATTATTGTATACCCTGGAAACTTTATAAAACTTTCTTAGGCCAAAAAAAAAAAGTTTTTTGATTCTCGGGCATAGCCGCGTCTGGAAAAAACGCCCGCGTTGAACCATTTTATTACGATTTTCAATTTGTCCAAGCTGTCAAATGATAAGACGAAAATAGGAAATTAGAAAACAGAAATTAGTTATGTTTCAAACATCGAATATGATAGACATACAATGGTGTATGTGTTGGTATTCAAAAAACTGACACTAGGCAACGATAACTACCAGGTATATTGTTACCACAAGCTGCCCAAACCCCAAGTTTATTAAGTCAAATGTGTTCAAATATTTCGTTATTTTATCAATTCGAAAAGGTAAATGGTAAACAATTCTGAGATTTACAATTTCGGGAACGCAAACCGGAAAGAAATATGGTGCGTATTGGCGATGTGTATGCTGGTTTAATATTTGAAGTTTTTATGGCTTGCATGTATTGAGGTACATAATACTTATTCAGATAAGGCCAGGGATTTTTCTGCCTATTTTGGGAATGGGTCCGGGTCCGTTCGAATTGGGAAAAATGCGTCTTTACAGACCAAAATTGGGAATTTTCCATGTTTTAGAAAAATTCAATTAATCACTGTTGCACACAAGTAAATAGTACTAATACCGTAATTTTCGGTGTATAACGCTACTTAAACACAGGCAACTCAAAGATGGAGTAAAATCCCAGCCCATTGGGGTCCATTTCTCAGCCTCAGGTAAGTTGAAAATTCACAGATAACAACGGAAGAATTCAAGCCATCCACCAAACTTCGACGGAAAAACGGTAATAATAGTGCGGGGGGGGGATTCCAGCAAATGTTTATAAAATTAACAGTGAGGACAGCTGGTGAGGACGTGAAATTTTTATATTTTATACATAACTCGGCAAGCTTTTTCTTCTCCGCAAGATTATATTTTTGTTTAAATGGAGCCCCACGCTGCCACAGTAAAAAATGTGTATTCCGGTAACCACATGGTGCATCCCCCCTAATAATGAGATAATCCTGCTGAAAACGTGTGCAAACGTCATGGATACACGGCTTAATCGTAAACCGATGAGTCCACTTTTAATTGAATGCGGGGGGATGTGTATTCTGGAAGAACATGGTGCGTCCCCCTGATAATGAGATAATCCTAGCAACCACGTGCGCGAAAGTAATATATACTGGCTTACAAGTCGGATGCGGCCACTTTCAAATGAATGCAGGGAGGTAAACACCTGGCTCGCTCTGCTGTTTATTTGTGGGAATTCCTCTCAAGCGAGTGACGTATTTACTATAATAACTGTCAAACTTTGTTAATTATTCAATAAACCCGATGATATTATATAGCTGCCTGCAATTGGGAATTTGGTGGTTGAAAATTGGAAATAAAGGTGCCTTTTTCCCATTGGGAATGGGGCCGTTTACCGGACCCTGAGGACACCTAAAAAAATCCCTGAAGGCAGAATAAGTCATTCTAGACTTTCTATGAAGATCACTATATATATCTTTTCGTTTTGATTGTATTCAATTTCTGTATTTTTATTTGAGTAATTGAACCGGATATTTAGCTCTGTTTGTTGTTATTAAACATGCTTGTTACGAAACAATATTAGAAACCCAAATATTCTCTTCCCATTAAATGTGACAACAGGTGATAAAACGTTAGTAGACTGGTTCATCTACAACATTGAAAACGATCTTATTTAATATGGTCATTCTTTGTAGTGGAATACATTAGTTTATATCAAAACAATGTTCTCCTTACATTTTCATAACCTGGGAAGGTATAATAACCCATGCTAACTATGGGCATTATCCCCATAACAAAAATAAAAAATAAAAATAAAACCCTCGCTCCCTCATTGATTCTCAAAATAAATTGCCTGAGAATCAAAAAACTTTTTTTGTTTGGCCTTATAGACCATCTTTAAATAATAAAATAATAAATTATCTTTCCAGGAATTTAGTGATGGTAAACCAATGGCTCGTAGCGCTGGAACAAGTCCTGACTCAGACCTCGATCAGGAGAAGAAACTACAGAGGAGTAAATCTGAGATCGTTCCACCCATCTCAACCGAGGAGAGTCCGAAGCCTGGCGAACTAGATTCTCAGCTTAAGTCTGTACGCAGGAGAAACAACAGTGGAGGTGTCGGAGGTATGGTTTAACTATTACTGGCAGATGCAGTGGGTAACCTAGAAGGCGACTTGGCTCCCTAAAATGTGCCACTTCTCCCTACTTTTGTCCTAGGGAGAAGTGACTTGTCTCTCATATACTTGTATTATGCATATTTCAAACTAATATATTTGAAGAGTATTTATTGATTATAATTGTGTTCTTACTCATTATAATGATATTATAAATGCACTCTTGAATTGAATAATACTCATTGGATCACACAAAGGTGATGATAGAGAGTAATTTCAGCATTTATGACTTCTCCCTGATAACAGTTGATTTCTCCCTAATAATCTAATAGGGGGAAGTCACTCCCTGATAACAGTTCATTTCTCCCTAATAATGTAATAAGGAGAAGTGACTTGCGTAGATGTATTCATGATATATTTTTATTCCGCTAAAATAGAACGGTTATGTTACGTAAATGTTTTGTCCGTCCATCCTTTATCCATCTGTCTAACAATGTTTACCTTGACCTTGTAAGCCAGTGCATTCTTTTATTTATTCGAGGCTCCCTATGGGATACTTGCATATATAAGATAATGCACTGGCACAGGATCCCATGAAAGCGTTAAATTGCATTTAAAAAAAACAGAATGTGTATTATACCACTCAGTGGTAGTGCTCATGTCAAATTTGCTGGCATAAACTCTGTATAGATCAATTTGGTCAGCAACTTACATTAATTAATGACATGTTTGTAAAGTAAGTAAGGAATGGATGTTGATTTACTTGGGTTCCATGGACTATGAATGCAATTTGTGTGGGACGCTAAACAGTTCCACACGTTTACATGTCAGACCATTTTGCATCCATACTCCATGGAACCCAAGTAAATCAACATGCATACTCCATGGTGTGCAACAAAATCAACATCCATGGAACGCAACAAAATCAACATACATTCTCTTTTGAAAAAAACTAAAACAAACGGAATGTATTATGTTATTGGTCCATCCGTCTATTCACTTTTTTAGTTTCCGGATGATAACTTTCGTAAGTCTGAACTGAACAGAATGAAATTTGGTATGAGAGTTTACTTTCCCAAGATACAGGTCAAGTTCTAATTTGGGTTCCGCCACCAATTTTCAACAGAGTTATGGCCCTTTGTTGAAATTACCACATGCATATTTTGCCATGCCCTAGCGATGCTCTTGTTAATTAAATCTTTGGGTGTCATACCTTACCTATTTTGTTTTGTAGATGGTGGAATGTCGCTCTTGAAGAACCCATCGGCAGCCATGCAAAAGTTGATTGGATCAATAGACAGGAAGTCAGGCTATGCTGACGGTGAACACTCTCTACAACGACCAGTGCTATCATTCATCATACAGCAGCATGATTTAGACGGGCTGGAACTGGCAATGAAAGAGGCTCTACGGAAGGCTGCATGTCGGGTGTTTGCTATGCAGGTGAGTTGTAAATAAGTGTTGTAGATAGATATCATAGCTAGTGCATTTTCTTATATATGCGAGGTTCCCATAACTCTATGGGAGACTCGCATATATAAGAGAATACACTGGCACAGGATCTTTTATGCTGCACCAGTGCAGCTCCCGTCATGATAGGGTTAACCCTTCCATGACTGGAGCTTCCAGAAGTTTTGCGAAAACCATGTGTCAATGCATTCTCTTATATATGCGAGTCTCCTATAGGCTGTCTCGCATATATAAGACAATGCATTGGACTGACAATATTTTTACCTTGACCTTGTAAGCCAGTTGTGTAAGATAACGGTTAATAGCTCCGTGATTTTACGAAACAAATTTGCGTAAGATTACATTTAATAGCTCCGTAATTTTATGGAACAAAGTTGTTTAGATTACGATTAATAGCTCCGTAATTTTACGGAACAAAGTTGTGTAAGATTACGGTTAATAGCTCCGTGATTTTACGGAACAAAGTTGTGTAAGATTACGGTTAATAGCTCCGTGATTTTACGGAACAAAGTTGTTTAGATTACGGTTAATAGCTCTAATTTTACGGAACAAAGTTGTGTAAGATTACGGTTAATAGCTCCGTGATTTTACGGAACAAAGTTGTGTAAGATTACTTTTAATAGCTCCGTGATTTTACGGAACAAAGTTGTTTTGATTACAGTTAATAGCTCTAATTTTACGGAACAAAGTTGTGTAAGATTACGGTTAATAGCTCTGTAATTTTACGGAACAAAGTTGTGTAAGATTACGGTTAATAGCTCCGTGATTTTACGGAACAAAGTTGTTTAGATTACGGTTAATAGCTCTAATTTTACGGAACAATGTTGTGTAAGATTACGGTTAATAGCTCTGTAATTTTACGGAACAAAGTTGTGTAAGATTAAGGTTAATAGCTCCCTGATTTTACGGAACAAAGTTGTTTAGATTACGGTTAATAGCTCAGTAATTTTACTGAACAAAGTTGTGTAAGATTATGGTTAATAGCTCAGTAATTTTATGAAACAAAGTTGTGTTGTAAGATAAATTTTTGCTCCATAATTTTATGGAATCAAGTGCTGGCATAAACTTACAGAAACTCTTTTGACAGTGCCGGAGCAGCATAAAGAATTTGAGGTCCTTTCTGGAAATGGAATGCAGCTATCTGCTTTCCTGTGCTATATGTTTATATTTACTTTAATTTTCAGGCTTTTAATTGGCTGATACGGACAGTTACTCAGACATCGTGCATACACGACCTGCTATGGGCGATCACTGCATCACTCATAACTCAGAGAAATGGAGAAATGGAAGAGGACCCTGAGAAGAAAGATAAGAAAGATCAGGAGGTAGGAGTCTATTGTCGTGATTGAGTCAGATAATTCCAGCTTTAACCCTTTTACAGGGTTTCCGCTAGGGGTTGGGGGAATGTGTCTGTATTTGGGAAGCACATACCCGGCGCCCTACCGGGAGAAAAATTTAATGGTTATCACTGAAAAGTAGCCATTTCCTTGCACTTGAGACAATAAGCAGGAACATTGAAGCTTCGTATAGAAACCAAATTAAAACAGATCGTCTTTCTTTGATCTCAAGGTAATGAACTAAAAGCATGTAAGCACCACAACATATGTACAATGGTTACAAAGACTTTTATAACATTTGCAATATTAAAAGCTGACATTAAAGATATTACTGGGGTTGGAAATACATATTGTCACACTCAGTGTCAAGCGTACTCTAGCAGTAATAAGTGTTACGTCAGAGCTCATGTCACGTTCTTTGCACACATTCTGCATGCCTGCTTTCTTTGTATTTTATACAGTAATGATCAAAACAAGTTGGTGTAAACTCAAAAGCCATTCCTCAGACGGAGATGACCACATGCTGGATTCGTATAATGGACAATTTTGCATTCATTGGATAGGGAATAAATACACTGATAATAACTATTAATATTTTAATTTTTTTTAGATTTAATTAAATATTTCTTTGATGCAGACCTTGTTTTGCATGAGGTAAAAGGTCTCCGCACTGCTTGTAGCTCAGTATTCAGCCCCCCAGTAATTACTTACCAATGTATATTGCGCATTTTGAGGGGAAATAGTGGGTCAGAAAGAAATCTACGGTAAATTAATATGCGAGAGGCTGATTACTACTAAACATTCGCCAACAAAGCGTTACCCATGATGGTGCAGACAACTGTGCACTTGGTCTCATGTCTTATTCAGGCACCAAGTGTAGGATTCCTTGCAATCTGTTTATCATCAGTGTCAGTGATCGCTCGTCCTGAGTAAAAAGGGGGCTGAGTTCGTCTGTGGCTATTTTGTGACCAATTTTATGTCAAGTTTGGGGGAGCGGAAACCCTGCCTTTCATGACGGGAGCTTCCTGAAATTTCATCAAACTTACTTTTTAACCGTTCCACGACTGGAGCTTCCTGAAATTTTGCGAAACCCTGTGCCAATGTATTCTCTTATATATGTGAGTCTCCCATATATAAGAGAATGCATTGGCCTAACATTATTTACCTTTATCTTGTAAGCCAGTGCATTCTCTTATATATGCGAGGCTCCCTATGGGAGAGTATACGAGAATGCACTGGCACAGAATCTTTAATGCTGCACCAGAGCAGCTCTCATCATGAAAGGATTGAAGATACTCACCGATGTATTCTCTTATATATGTGAGGCTTCCTATGGGAGACTCGCATATACAAGAGAATGCACTGGCACAGGATCTTTAATGTTGTACCAAAGCAGCTCCCGTCATGAAAGGGTTAATGCCCAGGATAACACATTAAAGCTTTATTTCCACTGTTCTCCTTTTCAAGTTGTATAGCTTGCCTAGGGAAATTAACCATTTAGTTCTTTTGTAATGTGCAAACATTCTGGTGCATGCTACAGCCCTTAACCCTTTACCCAACAAACCGGCCACAACCGGCCAAATAAAGCTTCAACAGCCTAAAATATCTTCGGTCTGTCTCAATAGAACCATACAAATATGGATATCATTGGAACCGGCTCATTGACCACATTGTGATGGTTACAGTTATGCCCTGTGCCAATGCATTCTCTTATATATGCGAGTCGACCATAGGTCGCCTCGCATATATAAGAGAATGCATTGGCCTAAAAAAAATCTTTTTTTAACACTTTTTATCATTTTTTCTTACATTCTTTAACAATTTTATAATTTTTAATGTGTTAAGCCAATGCATTCTCTTATATATGCGAGGCGACCTATGGTCGACTCGCATATATAAGAGAATGCATTGGCACAGGGCCCTTCTGTTGGGTAAAGGGTTAATTTCACTTAGTATATTACAAGTAAAGGTATGAAATTTTCAGCTCATTGTCAGTTACATTGACAGTTTCCGGTGAAAATATTCCCACCAGTTTATATCCAAATCTAAAAACTTAAATAAATTTTGGAAAATTACAATACTCTGACAATTTAAAACATTACAAACACAAATAGCAATCGATTAAACAAGGGCACCACCATCTTGTTTGTTGTCTTTGAGCCGAAATTCATATCGGCCGAACTATGTCGAGAGTCTTCAGAGCACTTCGCCTCTCAGTTTAAACGTAAACAAATCGATATTACTCCTAATAAACAGGAACATTCTATGGGTAATTTAACCTGAAAGTTAGATTATTATACATCATTATGACCATAATATGTCACTCTTTCCGATATCTATAGCATCCTGTATTGATTTGTTGGGTAAAATTGAGTAAAATAGACGACAAATCTTGCCAACAGGTCTGGGCATAAAGCCCGTTATAGAATGCCTATGCAGGCAGTCTCTGACGTAAAATAGCATCCGTCTATCCAAATATCTTAGCAGGTTTATGTACTTGGACTACTATTTTGCTGTTATAGGAGGCACCCAGTTGTAAATATAACATAATGGCTGTTTTTGCTGTTATAGTAGGCACTCGGTTGTGAATATAACATAACGGCTGTTTTGCTGTTATAAGAGGCACCCGGTGAAGCATTAAAATATAACATAACAGCTATTTTCGCTGTTTTAGGAGGCACCTGGTTGTGAGCATCCACTGATGGATATCAAAGTCGCAGGGAAAGCTGTGTACCCGCTGACGGAGACATTCCACGCTCTACTGCAGACTATATCTGATGTCATGATGCATCTACCTTTGGGCTCCGCTGTACAGGTAAGTCTGGTCATATACCACTTATATGATGGTACAACTACTTCTGGGCTCTGCTGTACAGGTAAGTTTGGTCATATACCGTACGGGACTGCAGACGATATCATATGCCATGATGCATCTACCATGATGCATCTACCTTTGGGCTTCGCTGTACATGTAAGTCTTATATATGATGATGCAACTACCTCTGGGCTCTGCTGTACAGGTAAGTTTGGTTATATATCACACAGGATGTGATGTGATGTGATGATGCAACTTGAGTGCATAAATAATGTCCTCCACTGGCTGCAATGGGGCTATCCTTAGTTACATTGGGACAGCCCACCTATAGTTTAAAATTATCCTTCAAATTTCAGCAAATGGCCGTTAGATGTTGGCATCTGAATTTCATGCAGACAGACCATCAGTTTCTTCATGAGTGTCACGTGTTCAGTAACATCAGCCTCATTCTGAGTAAAGTAGAAGAAGAAAGGGAGGAAACGTCAACAGAACCTCATCAGGTTTGAATACATAATAATAATAATAATAACCCTTCGATGGCTGGAGCTTCCTGAAATTTTGCCTCTATATAAGAGAATACATTGGCCAAACAATATTTACGTTGACCTTGAAAGCCACTGCATTCTCTTAAATATATGTGAGGCTCCGTATCAGAGACTCGCATATATATAAGAGAATGCACTGGCACAGGATCTTTAATGCTGGTAATTGAGTGTAAGTGCTTATTAAAATTAACATTATTACTCCAGTTGTTGAGTAATGCCAAATGCAATTCAGCCACTTCAGTGAAGCAGAGATACAACATGCACAGATAATTTATTCCACCAAATACTCAGTCTAAAATACCTTGTAAATGTGCTCAAAACATAGAATAATCAAATGCTGAATTAGCCCTATGGCTTTTTTAGAAATGAAACATTTGATTCTTGGAACAACCATTGAATAAACTTTGCTTCCAACAGACTATGTTGTTAACATGCCTAGTTTTATTTTGTTAGGCAACAGAATAATCAGTATATTCTATGTCTATGAAGTTATTTCGGAAACCAAAGTAATAGGTAAATTTTAAGTCGAAAATGGCCATAACTCAGTAAAAACGGGAGGACCAAACCCAGATTCAAACTTACCACCCATATACCAAATTAAAAAAACAATCAGATAACTATAACTAAAGTTATTATCCGGTTCCTGAAATAATCTGCAAATTTTAAGTCAACAACCACCATAACTCCAGTAAAAAGGGGCAGATCAAACCCAAATTATAACTTTATCTGTATTTTCTTGTGGGTAATCCACATACAAAGTTTGAAAACAATCTGATAACTACAACTAAGGCCAATAAAATAAAATTCCCGTGTTCTCAAGCACCGCCCGCGTCTCGAAAATGTCGCCGCATCAAATTTTTTTATTTTCCCGGTACAATATATTTATGCACCGGTTACTTGTCTATCCGATAATTTTATTCACCTCAGGTTTCATTTCATAATAAATACACCCTTTCACTTAAGATATCGAAGTATAAATGAAGCAGGGACCAGCCCAGACTATATTTTAAGGGTAAAGTCAGTTCTCCCTGCCACAAAAATAAGGCAAAGTTGGTGTTACAAAGTTTAAATTGATATCGACGTTATACAACGAAAATAGGAGAGCTGTAATGTGTAAATTAAAATTATGAAATAATGGTTCAGATATGGAGTCTTTGTGTTCACATCATCACCCTGATAACTATGAATAACACCCAAACACAATTGAGAGAATGGCAGTATTTAATAGCATCGTTTTGGTAGAATGGCAGCAATTATTTTCGTATTTTTTTTTATCAACGGCTGTTTAAAAATGCCAACAATAACCAAAACGAAACGAAATCCTAAAATCGCACGCTCATTTATACCGCTCGAAGTCCGGTTCAGATTTGAATATGCTGCACAATTGAATTTGTTTTCAAAAGATCTTTTACCAAACACAGGGAGTGGTGAACTGACAAATTTTGAGATGTGTATAAGTTGTAATCTTCAATGTAAGGTGTGATAATCTCAACTGTCAGTCTCACAGTTGAAGACACCTAACATTGTTTTCACAGCTGTCAGCAAGCAAGACTCAGGTGTGATATATGTTTCCAGTTTGGATCAATAAATGTGTTAACTGTGTGAAATCACTGTGGGTAGTGGTAAGACAAGTTAATTAATAGCATGGGGGGCATTTTATCGCAATGCTGACAATTATAGTGGTGGAGGAAAGACCATGCATGGGTTAACTTAGAATTGTAAATGACACCATTGAATGTAAAATTCACAGACCCCAGTGATGGTCAGTGGTGACCTTTTATTAGTAGGCTATTTAATGAGCTATAAACCTGACTATTAACAAAGAAAATGAGGCTGAGCTATAACTGAAAGTGGTACATGTGTAAAAGAACACTACATAATACATGTATACAAATAAACAAGATAAATGGAAATATATCATGGATTCATATAAAATTACATATTTAAATATGTCATTTTGGGGTATCTTTTTGAGATTTATAAATAAAAAAAACAGCTTCCCTGCCTCGTCTGATATTTTATGGAAAATTGCCTGAGAACACAGGTATTTTTTTTTAATGGCCTAAAGTTGTCAATGGAAACTTTCTGACTTATGGACACCTTGATTTCTATAGTCGGCGGAATTTTTTTTAGGAACATTTAAGGTGCACATCTTATATATTGTACAACCAAAATACATAATATCAACTTCAGTATTTCTTACAATTATATCTTTTGAAAATCACCATCTCTATGTTAATATTCGCAGGCACTGTATTAATTTCACAGCAAATTTGCGACAAACTTTCCCAGGAGACAGAGTTCTCACATGCATGATTTCATGACATTCACTTCTACCTTCAGAACACATGTGATGTCACGCTTCTCCAGGATCTCACAGCTGGTGCAGAAATAACGGCATCCAGTCGACAGGCCATGGTTAGCAGCCTCACAGGTAAATTTATTATCATTGAGTAATTGATGATTATAACTATACAATTAAATGTTTGGGGGTCAATACATAGGTATTAAAAATATCTTACTTCCCTGCAGAATACTCATTAGATTCATGATTTTAACATGCATATGACATATACAAATAAACTATAATTATAACAGTATGCCCACCACAAGTTTGAAGTCTAAACCAATGAAACTTTGAAATTACAAGCATGAATATACTTGAAATTTGTGGAAATATTTTTCTTTTTTAATTAAAATTTAAACATGAAAGAACATTTCAGAAACATTAAATTTTATTGTTTGAATTCCCAACGAAAGAACTATAATTGGAATTATTTCAATTAAATGCATATTTAAAGTTTTGTTTTTCTAAAAATTGGAAAACTGAAGTTGTAAGTGGACCGTCCCAAGATTTTGGAGATCCCCTACAGTGTTCGCCCTGGCCCAAAATTCTTTGTAGCCATTTCTTTAGCCACTTGTGGAATTTTGTTAGCCACATTTGAAAACGTTTAGCCACATACTGTGGGATAAATTAGCACAAGATGTATAATACGTTATAAACATTTATTTACTCAAAGTTGCCAGCACTTATAAGTTATAACAATAAACAACATAAACAAATTAACAATATAAACGTTCAAAATTCAAACATTGTTGAAATCCTACGCGATTTCATATCGCTCCACTTTCGGAACGCAAGTTCGAAATCACACTGATTAATTGGATGCCCAACTGATTTCATGAGAATGTTCAAATATGCTGCAGACAGTCTATTTGGTTTTAATAAGATTTAATAAGAAAACACTCGGTTGCAATCTACAGTTGACACTGGTACACAATACAGAATTTCCACTAATTATCAACTATCGGAAAGAGTTCTTTATTTCTTATCGCAAACTGGACATAATTGTCTATATCGTCCATCTCCGTTTTGATCCTACACACTTTCCTGAATATCTCAATTTCAGTTTTCACTTCTTCCTCATTAATGTCATCATCGCGCATCGTTTCAAATAATCCACCAATCGCTTGGAATGATAACTTGCTTATCGCTAACTTGCTTATCGCTATGCAACGGCTCAAACAGTATGTTGGTCAAACTAGAGAGGATCTCCGAGTCCTCATCATCAACGAATCTACTCTTCAAAGTATCAACCAGAACAGACGCAAACTTCCTGCAGGCTGACCTGCATCTTGCCTAAGTTTAGGTCCATCTTTAATGTCCGCCAGTCTCATTGTCCCATTCAACACTGTCCACTGCATTAACGTCCATATGGATTGAGCGTATATATGACTTCACGCTTTTGATATCAGTTTATAACACCATAAAATAAAGTCCTTTTGTTACACAAGAAGCCATTTCATAAAAAATCTATGTTTACTCATATGTGAGAACATCTAAAGAATCCACCTCTAAACAATCATTAACTAATTGCCCAGGGTGTGAAACCGACGCCCGATAATATAGCTAATCGAACACATCCATAATCTCGTCCTTCTCGTCAGCTCTCGCGAATAACGTTAAGTCGTCTTGTGCTAAGCCGGTTAATTTCTTTTGTTTACAATAAATTGTTGTTCAGTCCGCGGTCGACACAAAAAATGATTGTAGCCATATTTTTAGCCACCAGCATATTTATTTTAGCCACTTTGTATTTTTTTTTGCAATTTGCTAAAATGGCTAACGGCAGGGCGAACACTGATCCCCTAGCCATGGCTGATGTATCCACCATACTGGCCTAGAGCCATGTATATGCTCCAAGTTAGCCGTATACACCTGCTTGAAGAAATAAGAATGATATACACTCTTACCCTGATTTCTTTTATTTGACATTTTTTTTTACAAAAAAAACGGGTCGTATTATGTTATTGGAACATCTGTCTGACCATCTGTCTGTCCATTCACTATTTTCGTTTCCAGATGATAACTTTAGTACTAAAGTCTGAACTGAATGGATTGAAATTGTGAGTTTACTAGCAGAGTACAGGTCAAGTTCAAATTTGGGTTCCGCCTGCCAATTTTCACCAGAGTTGTGGCCCTTTGTTGAAATTTGACCATGCCCTTGAGGTGCTCTTGTTCTACATGTATATATCTGAATACTCCTGGTCTGATCATAGAATTTCAGAGTTCTTCCTGTGTGCTATTTACAAATATGTATGCCACATGTGTTCCATAAAAATCCCGTTGACGTCACATGATGTGCTGTCATTCTGGGTATATATGTCTGATTACACAGTAGTGAAATGCGGTATAAATTGTCGCACTCCCATCAAACTAACAGATAATAATATTTTGTCAGCTATGATATGGTAGATTTATCGCACAATGTGAAACATTCTCTCCACAGATGGTGCCACCGATTCCTTCTGGGAGAGCGGGGATGAGGATCGAAACAGGATGAAAACTATAAATGTCACAGCTCCATATAAAACTAAACCTATTGCTGTGTATGTTCATATAGATAACACCCGGGATCTCAATGTAAGTATGAGCTACAGCAATGCTCTAAGTAATCGACTCCTTAACCACAGCAGAATTATGGGTAATTTTTCAGGATTTAGTTGGAAATATGGCTTGTTGCCATTCATCGGAAAGCTCTCACTTATTACCCATAATTCTGCTGTGGTTAAGGAGTCGATTACTTAGAGCATTACTGTATTACAAGTCTATTAACCCTTCCTTAGGGAGCTATGATGGTGCAGCATTAAAGATCCTGTGCCAGTGTATTCGAGCTTATATATGCGAGTCTCCCATATATAAGAGAATGCACTGGCTTACATTGTAGATAAATAGTGTTAAGACTCGGATATATAAGAGAATTCATTGGCACAGGGTCTAAAATTTCAGGAAGCTCCAGTTATTTGAACAACCCAGAAAGCATTATTTCAGTATTTCTTACTATAATATCTTTTTAAAATCGGCAATGACAATATCTGTAAGACTGTTCAGTCAAGGCTGGAAATTCCGTAATTAAACATATTTGCCAGTGAATGAACTGAAAATGCGACAGAAAATACAAGTTAATAGGCGACCGAGGTATGAGCTAGAAAGACGAAGACTGAAGTGTTAGACAAAGTATGTGATGACTCATCTGTTCAGAGAGTTACTGAACTATTCAGGAGATATTTGGAACTTTTATATACCGGTGACTGTTTGGTTTTGTATGTTTTGACAAGCTAAACAGATAATTCACTTTAAAAAAAGTATTATCCCATGTTACTCTCCTGGTAATGACTGAGGGTTTAGCTATATATATCATCAAATAAGGCATAAACATGGAAGATGTGGATGGACAGAACAATGTATGAATTTGCATGGTGGTATAATGGTAACCGATATAAATAAAAAAACCCACCTGCCTCCTCGATAAAATTGTCGCCACTAAATTAAAATGAAAACCTGCCTCCCTCATGGTTAAAATTGGCCATAAATAATAAAAATGAATATAGATTGTCTGAGAACACCTTTTTAGCTCAACTTTACAAAGTGAAGTTTGAGCTGTTGCCATATGTTGGCATCCGTACATCCGTCAACAATTTCCTTCAGCACAGGCCTCATCCGATCATCACCAAACTTCATATGTAGCTTCAGGGTGACTTATAGATGGGAGCTATCAAATTTTTCCGAATGAAAAACATGGCCACCAGCAGCCATCTTGGATTTCAAATTTGAATCCATCGGCACACCCTACAGCCTGTATTTATGGCCAGATCATTTTTAAATTTTGCAGGCACACTTGTGATCACCTGTAGATGGAGCTATCAAATTTGAACGATCTTCGATCAAAAACATTGCCCCCGGCAGCCATCTTGGATTTTACTCTTTGCATGTCTAAATCCTTTGGCACACCCTACAGACCACATCCCTCATCCGACCATCACCAAACTTCATATGGATCTTCGGGTGACCTCTGAATGGGAGCCTCCTATTTTGACCGAAATTTGTTAAAAAACATGGCACCAGCGGCCATCTTGGAATTTACTCTTTGTATGACTAAATCCTTCAGCACACATCTCTCATCCGATCATCACCAAACTTCATATGGATCTTCGGGGTGACCTCTAGTTTAGATTCCTTCTTTATCATTCTATTCATTGCTCAGCAAAAAATTAACTCCTTCCCAAGTTGAGCTACAGTGGCATTGACACTTTCATTTTATTTGGCCTAACCAAACAGGGAGAAGTCACTTTCAAATTGAAACCTCTAGACTGGTCCATGATAACGCTAGTTCAGATTGTTCAAGTGCAAGTGATATTCATTTTGTTGAGAAGTTTTATTTTCTTACTTGCAGCATAAAGTATGACAACTGATTGTTTTAAGTTTTTATGTCCCTCTTGCAGCATAAGGTATCACAGCTGATTGTTTCTGCTGGAAGCTCCCAGGATGAGCTGCACAAGATGAGATTGGTGAGTATTAATAATTTGAGTAAAACTAGAAAGTTTCTAGTTCTAAAATGTTTTTTGAATATGAACTAGATCAATGAAATTTAGAGAATAGTTTTAATACTATATCAGCAAGAGAATAGAGTTATTCCTCTTTAACAATACTAGAAGAATAGGAAAATAATGTGCAAGATCAAATTGTGGTTAGATTATAAAGTCTGTTTGAATATAGTCACCAAATACGCCTGCTGGGAACCTCATTCTGCTTAGTCCTCAACTGCTATGGGAGAACTAGAATCAGATTGAAGTTCCCCATTTGAAGTTGGTGATGTTCCCCTATTAGTCACCTCGATTATGCATTTTATCTTAGGGTATATAGAAACCGAACAGATGGGAAAAAGTAACTAATAACAATGTTAATTTGAGACTATAGATACTTCCCAGAAGATGAGGCCTAAGCAGAATGAGGTCCCCAGAGGGTGAATTTAGTGATGCTAGCCCACTGTGCGGGACCTCATTCTGCAAATGACAGGCACGTATGCCGGGGTGTGTGGGTGGTCAAAGGACCACCCACCAACAAGCAATTTTTTCCGCAACTAAAAAAAAAATTCCTGCTTGTTTTTAGTGTTTTGGCAATGAGTTGGGCTTCAAAACCACTTTGAATCAGTTTGAATGAGAGAAATAATGTAATTCTAACTGGTAAACTGACTGCAGGCAGTTATCGTGTTGTATTTTGTTGCAAATTTTGAAATCCAAGATGGCCGCTGGCAGCCATGTTTTTTTGGCCGAATGACCTCAAAATTACTCATTCCTATTTACATGTCCATGTTAACATCCATGATAAATAGTATGCACAGAAATTCATATACAGCTGTTTACAGTGAATTTCCCCCCGCAAATCTCTGTTTTAGTGTTAAAAGGGGGGGTGGGTGTCAAAAAATGGTCGGAAAAAACTGCCGAAAACGGAAAAAAATTTGGCGTGGGGGTGGGTGGGTACAAAAAATGATCGAAAGGGAAAAAATGCCATACGTGCCTGAAATTTTTTTCCGACCCCCCCCCTGAAGCAAGAGCCTGATTGTGTTACAGAAGACAGCACAATGCTGCTGGCTAATCACACACAAATGGCATAAACGCTCTTTTATTCGTTCCATATCAGGTATTCACCAACAAAGAACGCTCTTTATGTTTACCATCATAATATAAACAAACACCAGAAAAGTTACTTTTTATGCTTTTGTTTACATAACAATGGTCAAAGATATGACACTAACATACTGTTTATGCGATATTTCTTATTTGTATACGGACAAAGTCTGTCTACATTTTGTTGTTCTTTCTGTTTGTGGCGGTTTTTGACGGGTGGAAATATTTTCACAGCATACCCATCGCCACAGGGTAATATACTTCGGGCATTACTGTATATTAGAGAATCGAGAATCCATGAGATAAAAGAGAATATTTCAACTTTGATACAACTATAATTGGCCTTCATTTGAGCTACCAGTAGCCTACTTCCACATCACAATCTCTTTCTAATAGATACTGACTTCTTCATTTACAGATTGCGTTGGACCCGCGGCATGTCGGCTGGGTTCACTGTACCCTCCCGGACAAAGGGCTGCGATTCATACAACTCGAAATGAAGGGCCCCGACCAGAATCTACGTGTCAGACAAGTTATGATTTACGGCAAGAAAGGAAATGACAACAATGTTGTTGCTGTATCAAAAAATGGCGTTAACATGCAAAAAGTTGCCTGTGAGCAAGAAACATTAAAAGTTTTTAGACTTCTCACTGCACAGGTAAAAAAATAATATATAGGGGATTTCTAATGAGTCCAAATTCTATACAAAATTTATTAACCCAGTGCACAAAATTTTATTCGAGCCAAGCTTTAGTGAGGCTCGAATCGAATTTAGTGGACAAGGTTAATGTTACTATGCCATATATTGTGGTGCTATTGTTTGTACTTCACAACAAACTGACATAGGGCCAGGAAGATTCATTAGCAATTTGGTAACACAGGAAATCACCATACTGCTGAGATTATTCAGCATGCATTAAAGTGATGTGAAACACTCCGATAGGGTGATCAATTAGAAATGGAGAATAATCTTGCTCAAAGTAGCCAGTTTTACTAATATTATATCCAGATTGACATTACACACCGCCATTCTTATATATTAATTAAACGCTGTGTCTCTCGATGGCGAAATCATTTTTTTTAGTTTATCGCCGATAGTTGAATCCTGAATCGAGAAGTAAATATTTACAATTGAGCGTATTTCAGACAATGTTTTCTATTTAGTGATACAGTTAATTTGCTTCAGATTTTCAGTGATGTTAGTAAAATGCTACATTCTTCCAATTTTATGCACCCGAACAAGTCCTTAATATGTCTTTAACCCTCTCTATAGTAAAGCATCATTGATGACTAGTTATCCCATATAAAATGTTCAGATAATAAAGTTAACCCTCTCTATAGTAAAGCATCATTGATGACTAGTTATCCCATATAAAATGTTCAGATAATAAAGTTAACCCTCTCTATAGTAAAGCATCATTGATGAGTAGTTATCCCATAGCAAATGTTCAGATAACAAAGTTCCCTCTCTATACTGAAACATCATTGATGAGTAAAGTTATCCCATAGAAAATGTTCAGATAATAAAGTTAACCATCTATACTAAAACATCATTGATGAGTAGTTATCCCATTGAAATTATTCAGATAATAAGTTCAATAGCCATCATAAGTCTAAACATTTCCCTCAATAAATAGGGCACCTTCTGCACTTTTATTTATCTGGTGTCTGATTTTGTCACCTTAACATCCCTCCAAATCAATAATAGACCATTCCAATTTTAGCTGACTAGGAGAATCCATTTAGTATAGAAAGGGTTAACACATGTTAAAACATTTCCCACCAATGGATATGAATCATTCTGATCTTGTATTACTTGTTTTTGTCTGTTGTCTGCTTTTATTACCTGAACACCCCTCTAAATGAATCATATATCATTCCGATGTACACTTTTTAACTGACTAGGAGATTCCGTTGTTATAGAAAGAGTTAAAGATTTGAGTAAAATAAAAACAAACAGCTCAAATAATTGTTTGAGAATCACTTTGAATTAACTTTAAGATAACAAACTATTGAGCCAATCTTCAAATGTAGCCTAATTTCAACATTTATTTTCAGGTATTTGGTAAGCTTCTGTCGAACAAACCATTTGCTGGACGTGCTGGTAAAGCTGATGAGGAAGTTGATGACTCCGGCACCGAAACAGACCTGAGAGAACATATGGTCGGAATTCTGTTTGCCAGAACAAGGCTAACACAACTACAGAAGCAGGTACGCCACTCTCTTCAGATTAGTAACAAAACACATGAAACTATGTAGTCATCATGTCTGTGTGCGAGAAATTAAATCACCTATTTTTCATTTCATATTTCAGTTTTATGGCAGCCATTTGCAGAACTATTTTTTAATTGTGTGAAAGACCAAAACTACATAAAACAACATAAATATTATTCAATGTCATTTTCAATAATCTGGCAGACATAAACACTCAATACTGATACATCTTTTCAGACATCATATAGTTTTATGGTGTTTTTTCCTCAACAAAATAGTTCTGCATATGGCTGCCAAAAAACTAAAATATGCGATGAAAAATTTTGATTTATTTTCTCTCAGATAATCATGATTTCAGATGATTGGAGCTGTGCTGGTTCAGCATTACAGATCCTGTGCCAGTGCAATATCTTATGCGAGTTTCCCTATTTGACCCATAAATTCTTATAATTTGTTTTATTATGTACATGTGTCTATTATAGAATTATACTCTATAATTCAACATCAAAACTCTAAATTATGATTCCGATCATAGTAATTTACTATTGCTAATGGATGGGTTAACTCTTTCACCACCAAATTTACAGAGGTCAAATTGTCCAGGACACCGGATTTGCAGCAGTTTATATGGAAATTCATTGTCTCACATGTGGGGCATTCATACTAGTATTTATAGATGTGGTAGGTATGGACACCCATATATTGTCATGACCAGTGACAACTGCCCATCAATTTGCACTAACTGCTGATGGGTGACATCATATAATTGTGATTATATTAACATGGTAACGTATGCCATATGTACCAGGTGCATAAATACATTTGAACTCAATATTTACTGTTACAGTTAACTTTATTTGCAATATTTCACCACATAAGTATATTGATCAAACTCACATTCAATAGTTAGCACTATATCCATCACATGTCGTAAATTTAGCATATGTGGTGATTAAGAATGAAATTAGAAGGCGTACAATGAGCATAATGATGAGAACAGACCAAGTGTATGCCCGGGAAGGCGTTATTTAACCGAGATAGACCCATTTTCCCGGATTTAGACCCATGTGTATTCAACTGTAATAATGCTAAGCAAATATGAACACAACTGCCAATGATTTCATTGCATTCCCACAATGTTTATGCATGTCAATATCATGCTTACAACATGCACTCGCAGCTATTATTAATGAAGTCGCACTATTGCACGGCACGGTGAATTTTGTAACATTACGTCGAAAATAGGAGACACTTACCACAGAAAATGTTGTTAGAAAGGGCAACAATCTTCTTTATTTCATAAACATGTGTTATCGCAATGTGTTTGTCATAAACAATAACAAACTTAATCAATCGGTACATGTGTATCTGATTAAAAAAACCACACCTGTCGGTATTGTTTTGTCAGCATTTTTGGGGAATACCCAGGCAAACCCCACAATAGTAATTGTGACATCATACATCTGCTGTATATATTTAGGCCGGGAACATCTCATTGTGACCGTATTTGTCAGGTCTACGTGTTCAACAGTAAATTAGTATTGATACAGAATATCACCCAAATGATATCGCCAGTCAATAAAATCATTAGCATATCCCCGCAAACATGATATTATTGCCTGTTATTCCTGAAAATTATTCTCTACCCGCTAAAGCGGCCTGCGGTGTTGAACGTAAATTACGTCGTGCCCACTAAAGCGTTGAAAGAGTTAAACATCTGCCGATCCCAATAGGCATCGCCTTTCCAACTCTCTATCGACCTACCTCAAATCGGGGTTTTTTGTTAAAACCACTTTTATACATTATTGGAAAATATCTCTGATAGTGTTAGGGTAAAGAGTTGTTGTAATAGTAATATAGCATACATTGGTTATAAGGGATAAGGATTTTTTTTTCCTTCAAATTGATAGTTTGATTTTGAGAATTTTGGAATTTCACGCCTTCTTAAAAAACTATATTGAACTGTCTGACTGATCAATTATTAACAACAAGAATTCTTCACATAACCCTTTCTGTACTGATTGGATTCTCCCACCCAGTTAAAAAAGTATATATTGGAATGGTCTATTATTAATTTGGAGGGGTGTTCAGGCAAAATGAACAGACAATAAGATAACCCAAGTGTAGAAGGACTAATATTAATTTGCGGGAAATATTTAGATAATAAGTTCAACATACAACCTTTTCTAAGGTAACTACTTGTCAATGAGTATTTAATATAGAAAGGGTTAGGCCACAACAATAAAACAGCCTGGTTTACGAACATTTGGTTTGAAAAAAAGTAGATGCAGGCGGGAAAAAAATAGCAAATAAAATTATGCATCACTGCCACAATTGACAAAAAAACAGAATTGTCCATGAATTTCACAAGATTTTTGAATACGATAAGTTATATTAAAATTATAAATATAAATTGAGGTATTCTTCCCATAAAACTAATAAATAATGGAAAAGAGGGTCTAAGCAAATTATATTTTCTTCACCAAAGTGACCACATTCTTCGTATTTTAATCAACATGAACTTAAACCAATCATATAAAAAGGTTTATTTTTGTTTTTACAATAGGGTAAAGTAGGGTACCTTCGGACACCTTACGCGTTTTTGTTAGAGAACGATTGGCTCATTGGCTGTTGCTGCCAAATCCACACAGGGTGTACTGGATCTGTATTATCGGAACCGTTTCAACGCATTAATTTCATGTTTGGAGTCAGGAAAGCTATCGATACCTCTGTTAGAAGTGCGTTTGGTGCAAGGGTGGTACACTCGGACGAAGTCATGTACGTTCGGACAGGCAGTGGGGTACGTTCGGACGCATCACACATATGCTAATAAAATAGCATCACATGGGGATAAATGGAAAATAATGGTGTCATCTGACTCTGTTATGACTGTCCCATACTTGCATTGTATGTCAACATAAAAACGAACTTGCTGCGTACTTTGCAAACCAGCCCAATTTATCAGTGCGAGCCCGAGATTCACCACGTGTCATTCCGCGATGTCCGCTTGTTATACTTTAGCGTTACCTGAGGAAGAGGCTTTCCAATTGAAGATAGGCCTAATGAAGCTATTTCGTATCACATGTATTACATATATGTGCATGAACACTATATTTGATCCATAAACTTCAGAAGAATTTCATCCCGGTATATGTTTTAAAAACAGAATCAGTATAATACCTGTATAGGCCAGTGCAGACATGCGCTGATTTTGATAGTTTAAATGTTCAGTTAATCAGTGCGCTGTTGCTGTGACTCTCGTAAATATGTTAATACTCGCATGCAGGTACATGCACCTAATAATAGTGATGGGTGATGATTTGGTCTCAATGACAAATAGTTGTGCTCGTTGTGAATTTTTCCAAAATTAATAATCGGGCTGACACTATTTTTAGGCACCTGCAAAAATATATTGACAAGCATGCAATAGATCGGGAGGTATACAATTTAATCATTCAAGATATCGATATAATTATTTCGAATCAAAACTCGTTTGGTTTGGCGATATACATGTAGATTTATATACTATAAAGGGACTCCGCCAGTTCAAATATATAATATATAATAATATTAGTCATATTGCAATATCTTTAATAAATTATTAGAATTGTTTCAATTAGTATTATTTGGGACATTCCTCGAGTCCCCTGCACAGTTTGAATAAATTAATTTTTGGATAACTTGGAAGATTTTTTCAATTTGAGTTCCTCTTTCTGCTTTTTTTTCTCGTCTCTCGCCACTTTCCTCTCTTCCTTTTGCTTAATTATTAGTTCTTTCTTTTCCTTTTCCTCTCTTTTCTCTTGCATTACCTGATCACTCGTCAACAGGCGATGACATGTAAGCCTCCGTTTCAAATTCTTCTTTGGCGATTTGTTGGGATCGGGCGATGGAATTTCAAACAACGGAGCTAGATCAGAGTTCCTAATTGTGGACCAGCATTCTTCAACTTCAACTTCTGTCGAAACTGTGGTGTTTAGCAGAGAGGCGGATAGTTCTTCCAGAACGAGTTGATCTTCTGAAGTTATCGCTGCAACACTTTGCAACTTAGCGTCGTGATTCTGTATTTCTACATGTCCAAGAAGATTTCCCTGTTCGTCGATTAGTTCTGTTGATGTTATTGCTGTACACGGGGTGTCAGCTGTCGAGTCACCTCTCTCGTCAATAGCATTGCAAATTCCTTCCAAGAGCCACTGAAGTGGATGCTCAGTAGGCTCAGCAGGCTTATTGTGTGCATGAGGCATGTCAAACGGTACAGACGGAGCAAATGCAGAAGCCGGAATAGAAGTCGGTGACCATTCCACTATGCCACAGGCCTCGAAACCCGCAACTATATTTGTTCTTTTGAATGCCAAATTATACGCTGAATTCAGTAAACTAGGAAATGTCTCCTTCGTCACCATTGCGGTAATAGAACTGGCCATGTACTCCGAGCAAACGGAGTTAAAAGCTGACTGGAAGGGAGCAAATACACACCTATCAAGTGGACACAGATAGTGTGTTGTGTGGGGTGGAAACGCTAACACGTGAATGTTGTTTGAAAGAGCGGCTTCGATCAGCCCCAGTGTTTCGTGAGAGCTGTGATTGTCAAGTATAAGTAACTGGGGTCTTTCGGGACCACAGTGCTTGAGGAATACTTCTTCAAACCATTGGCCGCCTATCTGGTCGTCCATTCAGGCATTTTGCTGAGCAGACCAGAGTGCTCCCTGTGGTCCTTCATGGGTGTTGAACGACCGTATCGCCCTAGTAGTTTTACCCTTAACAAATATAAGGGGAGGGATTTTTGATCCAGTAGCACTAATGCATGGTAGAACAGTAACACTTTCTTTAGAATTTGCAGTTCGTCCAGGGACAACCTTTGAACCCTTTCGGGCGATCACCTTCGATGGAGTATGCTCCATATTTCCGCCAAAGGAAGCCCTCACACTGAACTATATGGATAGATGTCCTGCGTTTGTAAACCATAGCAGAAAAGGGTTAACTTTTTGGTCGCCTACGGTAACTAATGGTCAGTGGCTTGCCTCGGCATCAGTCACGCATGCGCAGTCCCAATATAATTCACTGTACAGATTGAATTAGCCAGTTTATTTTTCTGCTACCAACCGAACGGATCATAAGGGAGTATTTTTCCGAATTTGTCGTTTAACAATAGCGACAAATTCAATTTATCGATACAATAATTACTGGTCGCCTACGCGTTCGTTTTTATAATTATCGTTTCGAATTCACGGACCGTTTCGTTTCAAACATATAATTGTTCGTGTTTTTCGAATAGGCGGCTGACTTCAAAATTTTCAAATATGAAAATCGACATTTCGCCATAATCAGCCGCCATTTCAAGGCCTTACGAGGCGCATAGACTACTGTGAACAATTCATCTATGTAATTATTATAGAACCTATAAGGTATGATATAATTTGTCAGATATAAAAAATGCCACGTGATTCGCTAACGGAAGTCTCCTAATTTCGTGGGAATTTATTTACGCGTGGACATTTATTTAGCAATAATTACCATCGCTACTGACGCTATCTATCATAATGTTATGAACAACATTCTTTCTCATAATACTTTGTTGTTTTATGGTTCTATACCACTGATCCAGATGTGTTGGTCACATTCGAAAAACAGATACCATTTCAAGGCCTTACGAGGCGCACAGATTATTGTGAGAAATACATCTATGGAATTATTATAGCACCTATAAGGTATGATTGAATTTGTCAGATATCAAAAATGCCACGTGATTCTCTGCCGGAAATATCATAATTTCGTGGGAATTATTTTGACGTTTTAATGCGTGGAAATTTATTTAACAATAATTCCATCGCTACTGACGCTATCTCTCGTCATGTTATGAACAACGTGCTTTCACATAATACTATGTTTCAATACAAATGATCCAGATGTGTTAATCACGTTTGACCTTGAAGTTGATTACAATCTACCCAAGAATACTGACAGTTGATTAGATCTTGGTTTATCAATGTCACATGCATAACAATAACTTCATATGACAGTAGTACCGTAGTGCTACGAATAAATCTCAGCCATGTCATAGAGGTATGTCGATTAATAGCTACCTTGTATATACCGCTATTCTCAAAGTGATTGACCAGAGAAACGGGGTGATACCCCGGTCATGACCGCGGTGATACCGGTAATAAACGGTAGCGGTATCGAGACGGTCATGGCGTGAAGTTACGGTATTGGGTGATGATACAGTGGTCTTTTAGCGGGCACCGCATTAATTTTGTTGAATACCGCGGTGATTTTCATGGAACTTTTTTAGGGGAGGTATTTACTCGCGCATGCTTGTTCGCGTTAACAAGCGGTATCGGTGCCGCGGTGTTGGAGGATACCGCGGTATAGTACCGCCATATTAACTGGGTGACACCACGTTATTGGTGGTTAATTACTTTAAGTATGGCGGTAGGTCTAATGAACAATAGCTGCGATTATACACCAGCCGGTTCAGCAAGCCGGTCTGAACCGGTGGGCTTGTAAATTTCTGAGAAGGATCCAGGGATGTTTTTCTACCTGCTACAGGTTTGGGCGCTCAAACTCTGGAGACCCTGGGGATAGTAATTATTAAAGTGGTTCTCCATTATTTCAACAAATTTTTTTAAGAGAAGAATAATTCAACAACTAAACATGAAAATCAGATGAGATAGTCTACTAGTATGATATAGAGCCTTTATTTGCACCATCTCTGGATCCTTCCCAGGTAGTATTTCTCGGTCGGATCTCTTCTCGGGCAGGAACAGTTCACGCTCCCCCGATTATGCCGCGGCATTAAATCAATTAGTGGGGAAGCGACCGGTGGCGATGCAGGGGTACATGGGACCCCCAGGACATTTGGTCCCACACCGGCGCAAGCGGTTCTGTGTGCTGAAGTTGCCAAAATCGCGTGCGAACGTAACGACACCGGCTGGGCGGCCTACGGCGACTTCGGCATAGGGCAGTGGCCCTACCCATGAGGTAGCAAGCCCGGTCCCCTTGGTCACGATCTATATAAAGACACGGCCTTGCCTGCCTCTCAGCCGTCTTGGGGTTTCTGCTGCAATGGCCTCTACCCACCGTTCTGCTTGGACAGGACATTCAGCTTGGTCGGGACCACCTGCATTTGGGGGGGGGGCTCACCCCGGTCCGATGGCTCCACCTCCTTCCGGTTATCAGAAGAAACCAGTTTTGGCTATGGGATTCTTCATTTCGACACTGGACTCCAAAATTGGAACTCAGTTTATCAGCCTTAAAATTCCATGGGAGGTATTTACTCCTCGATTGAGCCATCGCCGGAATGGGCCTCCCTCTAGTGTTTTGTCGTCCATTATTGCAGGTCGTTCCGACGCTAGGGCAGAGAGCGACATGCTATCCTTACACCCCAAGGCGTCTGAGGCTTTCGATGACGACCCGTCTGCGCACAATACGTCAGACTGTGGGTCTTTTCGGTCGTCACAGTCTGGCATCGGTAAGGCAGAAGCTGCAGATCGTGATTTCCTATCCACGGATTATCTCATCTATAGGCTTCTTCCTACTGAACTATGAACTCTCAAGATCTCCTGGCACGCCCTGCGCAATCGTACCACCATCTTCAAAATGCATCGAGAACTCGATCTATCTTACCTGTGATATACATTTCATAGGTAAGTGACACGACCCGCGACTGACACACTGGTCAATAGACTTCACACATGAATGAAGCACATTTACATGGAAAGCATTTCTCTTGTCACGTGCCACAACGACCCTGCCAATGGCCTGGCCGACAGAGTACATCTCATGGCTCTTCATACTACTATTACCAATATCAATTTGATTATCTGGCACATGGTAATAAAATTAACAGGGCACTGCACGCCTATAGACAATAGACAATAACGCGGGCAAAGACGTTTGCACTGTCCATCTCAGCTTTCTAGGAAGCTCATTGACTAGCGTTATAGACCTTTCTTTGCAGGCAGGGGACCACCCAGTCCGAGTGGATCCCAACCCCATGGTACCCGATCATACGGGCCTGAAACCATGCTGCCAACTCTGCGCGCTTCGGTATATGCCGGAATTGTCCTATCAACATTCGACAATAAAAACAGGCAAAGACGTTTGCGCTGTCCAGCTCATCTTTCGAGGAAGCTCTTTGACTAGCCATCAAACCTTTCCTTGCAGGCAGGGACCAACCCATGTGAGGGGATCCCAACCACATGGCACCAGCCGCCCAATCATAAGGGCCTGAGATCATGCTGACAACTCTGCTCGCTTCGGTCTATGCTGGATTTGTCCTATTTTCCTTAAACATGCCTTCAACAGGACCACTTAGGTCGGGGGAGCTCCTCTCCATCATGGCTCTTAAAATTCAATAAGTAACAACATTATAAAGGGATGTGTGTCCTTTACTAGGAGGATAAAAAAATTCATTTGTTTCCTTAATCAGCGAGCCTTTTTGGAGGGGGTCTTCCCCTAGTTTGCTGCATGCCTCACACTAACATATCACACACCTAGGTCGTTCTGCTGCATGTTTGGGGGGGAAAGTGACATGATGTTCTGGGCAGAGGCTCAGAACTGAATATTCCGCATGGTGACAATTTACCCGTGGTTATCATCTGATTACATTGTACATCATTTGAACTGATTTCAGTTGTCAAAGAGCCAAAGGGCCTTCTGCAATGATCTCATTGTGACTTATAGATCACCTTGATATATAATTTTTATATCATTTTTATATATTTATATCAGTTCTTCCCAGGAGACGGGAGTGATTGCTCTCGAACCTGTATGCACTCGTAATTTTCAATTCACGTGTGCTAAAATTCGCACCCGTCCTTCACAAAATATTAATGGAGACTGTAATTGTTGGTTGAACTATTTTAAGGTTTATTTAGATGCTTTACCATCTCAGTGCAACTATGGCATATTAAAGTGTAACTAGACATAGGTCTATTCCACAATGACTTTTGGTTTGAGCAAAAACCAAACTTACATGTACAATTATGGTATCGTATGGGTGCCATATTACACCCGTCTTCTGCATTACGGGAGCAAATAAATGCTCTCGGTGTGTTTTCCTCATGGGAAGGACTGTTTATATACTCGTAAGATTTGTATCACAGGATTTCTGTCGGATATCCTGTGATGCATAGGTACCTCAGAGAGGGCTCCCTCTGTTCAGATGGCTTGACTCCATTATCGTTGTACAACCTGTTTGGCCTAATGGGTTCTCAACTCAATCCCTGTGCCACAAATTTGGCATCAGGTTCTCTGGCTTTTTCTTTGGCGAATAGCAGTTAGTTAACTTAGGTTGTCTCGCCATCGATGGAGTGGGCCTCCGTCTGCAGGTCGTTCTGTCGCTAAGGCGGAGAGTGAGTTAGTCTCCTTCCTTCATGATCCTGCATCATGGGACCTTGACGGGTGGGACCTTAGAACAGACAGCTGAAGAAGACGACACAGAGAGGAACGAAGAGTTTCTTCTAACGTTATACTTGCTCGGTTCGCTCGCAACTATGCATTGGATGGCACCTCATGGGATGTTTGTTTCAAAACAAGGGGGGCGGTACACATTTGAGCAATATAGCACTCTAACTATATGAGTTATTTCACGTAAATAATCCTAACAGATTCATTAAAGTGTTCATATATGGTACAATCTGTTTTAGAAGAGTACCTTTACTAAAAATTTGGCTATTAACTTTATTGCTCGTGCCTCCTCCTGGGCTTGCATTCTAATCCATATAGTTCAGTGTGAGGGCTTCCTTTGGCGGAAATATGATATTTTTAAAAATATAATATATATTTCCTTAAAGAAAGCCTGAACACTGAACTATCATAGGGCCCTCCCATGGCGGTGCCATTCCCAACCCCGTGATTCCGCATGACGTCACTAGCCTCCCCTAACCAATCGCCTGTCTTGACATACGTCAAAAATGTAAACAATGCGAAGTGACCAATCGATGACAATTTATCAAAGCCGTATTATTTTGTATTAACCCACTTGCTGTCGATAATTTAATAGAAGAATTTCCAGTATAACTGGGCTGTCCGAACGTACCCCACTGTCCGAAGGTACCGTACTCTACCCTATTGAGGAAAAAGTTGTAAGAGGGGTTCGTAAACCAGGCTACTAAATTTCTGTTGCATTAAAAGAAATACCTTTCATCCTATTATTGTGGTTCTGTTCTTCCTATTATCACTGTGGTTCTGTTCTTTCATATTTTAGGTTTGCAGTCACATCGTTCAAGCTATTAAGAAAGAGATGCTTAAATTAAGAGAAGAATGGGAAGCTTCGCTGAATGGGCAGATCGCGGATGAGAACAGGTATATTTATCGGTCAAATTAACTCATCCTCTTTTCCTTTTCTTTACATATACATTGGAATGGTCTATTATTATCCAGCCCTCAAAATTAGAAAGAATGTCCCAAAGGAAATTTAATGTTGTGGAATTTTAGATTGTTGTCATGGCATTGATTATTGCTGCTGCTAATTTCGAGGAGTGGTTATCTGTAGTGACATTAACCCTTCCATGAAAAATGAGGGGGGAAATCAAATTTCCAAACATTTTTATCAATAATACTCAATATAAAATTGGCAAGACAGTCAGCTGAGATAGTTCTTAAAATAAAGATAACGAAATGCGTTCAACCTAGAGGTGCCACGATTATTTATTTTGATAATCGATAATCGGTCGTCAATAATCGACTATAATCGATTAATCGTACATAATAATAATAACATCAGTAGAAGTATTCCATAATATGGCCTATTGCCATATTGGCTGGGTGCTGGTTAACTGCTATCGCTGCTTGTTTGAGGCATCGGCTGATGTAATTTTTGTGTTAATAAAGTGCATCATAAACCACCGGTAATGACTAATGAGCACAATGTGTTCAATACAAGCACAGTTCAACAATAACCGGCATTTTCCAACGTCCGAAATAAATAACGCAGATTAATCGACGACGGAAATGGTAATCGATTATCGGCTTTATCAACGGTTCATCGATTATACGATTAATCGTGGCACCCCTAGTTCAACCATTATTTTTGAAAATGGCGCGTCACGTTGTGTGCGTTTTCATGGCTCCACGCATTGACACAAGCATTTCAAATAAAACATAAACCAAGTTTTACATAGTAATTTCTGTGATTTTTCACATCATAATTTGGCGAATTTACCAGTGGATACCCCTAAGTTAACGCGCAGTGAAAATTAAGTTTAGCAATCACACAAGAAAAATATATTCAGCGCTCACAACAACTCCTTCCGTAGGCCTATACATCATGAACGTAATGCGTACGTACTTCGAACTTGACCCAGTTAATTACGATATATCTTGGCACATTTACATGTGCAGATCAGGTGCATCTCACATTGTCATTTGAAAAAAGATTGAATGACCAATAATGTCGATAATAGTACTTTCTCTTTGTGAATATTTGAGATGCCAAACTTAATAAGAGTAGCAAGACAACTTGTTGAATAAAGATGACGAAATATGCTAAAAATAAATCACATCGAGACTCAGGCGTTACCTTGACCTTGATGTAATGATGATGCAATCTCCAATCACAGTTAGTGTCATAACGCAATGTGTGTACACAGTTAAACTACCGGTAATCGAAATATTGTTTGGTATATGTTCAACTTGTAACAAAGGACATACTGATAGTGCAATTTTATTCGTTTAAATGATAAATATCTCTTGAAAAACTATTGATAATTATAAGATTGAAATTCGCGCCCAGCTTCGATGGAAGCACGTGTTCAGAAATTGGTAAACGTGCTGTTTCATCTGAAGCTTCTAATTAGTTCCTCGCATTGCTATTCAATACATTTTAAACAATATATATTAAATATTCGACATAAATGATTGAACTTACTTGTATTTTCAGTTAATATAAACAAATTAAAATATTAATATTTGTTATCGTCATGTGACTTGTTACAAATGAACAGGGAAAATATCCCAGTTACGCAAACGTTACGCTGAGAGTTTCGCTTATCTGTGACCGATTTAGGGCTGGGAAACGCGAAGATTTTGTTGTTGGAAATACAAGCTATCTTGAAAAGGTTTACATGGTGAAAATCTTTATAATATCAATCAAATATACCAAATGTATTTGAAAGACAGCTATACTATGATCTCAGCTTTCCATAGATACTAATAATGTTGGTCTTTGATTTGCTAAAAACGCTGAAATATGATGCCAAACAGAGAGTAACAATATATGTTTTTTACTGCCGATAAACGCCGTTCTGACGGCAAACCTGGACGCCG
Organism: Siphonodentalium dalli; assembly: GCA_032622095.1. Classification (NCBI taxonomy): domain Eukaryota; kingdom Metazoa; phylum Mollusca; class Scaphopoda; order Gadilida; family Siphonodentaliidae; genus Siphonodentalium; species Siphonodentalium dalli. The sequence goes on from CP136065.1 coordinate 79,060,014, forward strand.
TTAAATACCGTTATGACGGCAGACCTGGATGCCGACATGATGGGTAAAGGGTTAACTGAACATGAACCTATTAACTAAATGAATCCATAGCAAGGAACTCAGGCCTCAAAATATGGTGCTGTACATTTACAGAATGAGGTCCCCAGAGGGTGAATTTATTGATGATACTCCACACAGCAGGCTAGCATCACTAAATTCACCCTCTGGGGACCTCATTTCTGATCAGGCCTCATCTGAAAGAATGGGACAGCTCATTATTTCCCGGGGTGTTATCGAGTGGGTATGATTGATCACGTTCATAATTGAAATGTATGATTTATAATAATTCAATTGGGAAGTGAATAATAGTTCTAAAAGTTAAATACTTTTAAAGTAATACATCTTATTTCCCGAAATTCAATAAAAGCATATACTATTTCATTCCCATGTGCTCTGTGAGAGTCAGTTGGGGTTATTTCAAAGCTCTTGAATGTATCAGACTGAATTATATTACCATAACTATTATTCTGTATTATTTTCCCCATAGGTCTTCTGATGTATACTGCTTCGAGCTGTTATCCATGGTGCTAGCATTGAGTGGCTCTAACGTTGGACGTGTGTACCTCGCTCAACAACATGGACTCATACAGGATCTCCTCAGTCTGCTGCACACCGCGTCACCAAGGATACAGAGACAGGTACACCTATATTTATACCCCCATGACCGATGGTCGATCCGTCTGGGTATATATTCCCATCAAAGATATGTTACACACTGAATGGTATAATCCTTTCTATTCACAGAGGAGGGCCTTAAGGGACCCTTATAATATTTTATTATTTTGGTACGAAATAGCACAAGTATGTTTTGAACTCTTAATAGTCGCAGCGAGGTCAAGTGTCGTTATGTCATTCAGCGTGTAAGTAAGTACTTATTAGGGAATATGTATTTTCTATGAGGACCATCAATGATGTATACAATCGTTTTGTTCGGGTTTTCCTTTCTAAAGTTATTCATATCTGTTTATCTGGGAATGTTTTTTTTTTTTATTTGTCTGAGCAGATATCTCAGCCACAGATTGTTGGATCTCAATGTAATCTGGTATGGATGTTCACTACTATGAGGACATTCAATGATGTGTTTAATCGTTTTGGTCATATTTCCATTCTAGAGTTATTCATCTTTGTTTATTACAGAAATATTGATTTTTTTTCCCCCAACTGCCTAATTATCTCAGTCATGGGTTTTATGTATGCTGTGATGTCATGAGCAAAGGGAAGCAAATGACTCATCCACATGGCTTATCCACAGATTTTGTAATCTTTGCTTGTCAGCGTTTAGGCCCCTGATTGATACAATTCCTTTCGAACATGTTACATTATATCTTAAGAATCAGTTACCCAATTAACCCTTCCATGACTGGAACTTCCTGAAATTTTGCAAAAAAAACCTGTTCCGATGCATTCTCTTATATATGGAGTCTCACATAGGGAGCCTCGCATATATAAGAGAATACATTGGCCTAACAATTTTTATCTTGACCTTGTAAGCCAGTGCATTCTCTTATATATGCGAGGCTATGCAAGACTCGCTTGTATAAGAGAATGCATTGGCACAGGATCTTTAATGCTGCACCAGTGCGACTCCCATCATGAAAGTGTTAAGGCAGTAGAATCTGATAGCAGAACAGATATTTAGTTGGGTTTCAATTACTGTTGCTTGCCAGAGTAGTGTCTGATTAGTTTGGAAATTCAGATAGTAAGTTCAATAAATACAAAAATTTCAACACCTTTTCTCTCAAGCTGATAATTTATCCTCAAATCTGGGATTAAACCTTCCATGACTGGAGCTTCCTGATATTTTGCGAAAGCACTGTGCCAATGCATTTAAGAAACACATTGGCCTAACAGTATTTACCTTGACCTTGTAAGCCAATACATTCTCTTATCTATGTGAGGCTCCCTATGGAGACTCACATATATAAGAGAATGCACTGGCACAGGATCTTTAATTTTGCACCAGCCCAGCTCCCGTCATGAACCTCAGGGTTAAAAGTTGTCTTTCCATGTATTAATTAGCTCATTTATCCTGCAGGTTACATCGGTGTTAAGAAGAGTTTTGCCCGAAGTCAAGCCACAAGTGTTCGGTTCACTTCTGAACGTATTTGATCTACCTCCAGTAGACTACAGCATTCTGTCAGTCGCCGGTGCTGAGCAAGTTGATGTAGACGTCTTCGACCCAAACAAATCAGGAGTTCTAGATGTTTTCCTCTCATGTATTGGAAAAGCTCTCAAAGTGCAGACCAAAGTGAAGAGTGGAGTTAGTGGGGCTCAGAAAGCGGTCTCGACTCTTGGCATGTCGCAGTGTCTAACAGAAATAAAGTGAGTCTAGAATGGGGTACCATATGAGAATTAGTGGGGTTCAGAAAGGAGTCTTGACTCTTAGCATATTGCACTGCCTAACAGAAATCAGGTGAGCCTAGGATGGGGTACCATGTGTGAGATAGTGGGGCTCAGAAAGGGTCTTGAGACTTAGCATGTTGTAGTGTCTAACAGAAATCAGGTGAGTCAAGAATTGGGTACCAGATGGGAGTTAGTGGGGCTCAGAAAGGGATTTCGACTCTCAGCATGTCGCAGTCTCTAACAGAAATTTGATGAGTCAAGAATGGGGTCAAGATTTTTTTACAGGTTAAAAAACATACTCTGTCTTATTTCAGGGCATCAAAATGATAGGTTTCCTTACTTGTATATAAATTCATACAGTACTATGTTTTGCTCAGTTTTGAATTCGCGGACTTTGAATTTTCTCACCCTGCTGCGCGAGTTCAAAACTGACATTTTTTTTTTTTTTTAAAGTCTTGATTCTTCAGTTTTTAACCCTTTCATGACAGGAGCTGCACTGGTGCAGCATTAAAGACCCTGTGTCAGTGCATTCTCTTATATATGTGAGTCTCCCATAGGGAGCCTTGCATATATAAGAGAATGCACTGGCTTATAAGGTCAAGGTAGATATTGTTAGGCCAATGTATTCTCTTATATATGCATGGCTCCCTATGGGGGACTCCCATATATAAGAGAATGCATTGGCACAGGGTTTTCGCAAAATTTCAGGAAGCCCCAGTCATGAAAGGGTTAATAGCTCCCAAAGATATGTGTGTTTGTATCTAAAGACCATCATTTTGTTGTGAAGATGGATGTATATGCTCCAAGTAAATATCATGATATTTAAATACTTATGGAGATCATTGAAATAAATTTGAAAGAAGTAAAACCACAACTGCATGGGTGTCAGACTGTATGACCACACTGCCACGCCATGCATGGTTGTGGATATGGAGATGTGCTTTCATGTGGTCAGAACAAATCAATACATGGTGCTACAGTAATGCCCTAATTAATCGACTCCATAACCACATGGTGCTACAGTAATGCCCTAATTAATCGACTCCATAACCCACAGCAGAATTATGGGTAATTTTTCAGGATTTAGTCGTAAATATGGCTTGTTGCCATTCATCGGAAAGCTCTCAGTGGCTGTGGTTATGGAGTTGATTAATTAGGGCATTACCAGTGTTCACGCTGTCGGTAGCCAAATTAGCCAATGGCCAATCTTTTTCGAATTTGGCTAATAAAAATTTCATTTGGCTAAACTTTTGGCTAAACTTTTTTTTACCCCAAATGGAAACGGAAAGCATGGAGTCGGAAAACTAATTAATAAAAGCGTTCAATAGATCGACATTCAAGACGAAGTTAGGTGACGAAAGTATTTCGTACTTATGAAATATCGTTCCGTAACGGTGGCGTTGATTGAATTGTGGCGGCTGTACAAAGGGGACATTACACAACTGTTTGACATCTGATCAGTATTTTTGTTTTGTAACATTTCACACTTCTTCACATCATAAACGCATGAATACAATAGATATTCAACAGTTAACACCTTACTATAATAAGCAATAGTTAGCGGCCGTCATGCCATGGTATCAATAGTGTCAATGACATAGAGTTATTACAATTAGTTTAGCGGATTTATGTGATTATAATTATATAGAATGTTAGTTTCATGTTTGCGAATTGGTATGGTCCGATGTGAAATCCCGCCGTATTCTATATTAATGTTTTATGAATTGATCTGCCTGTGTGATATGATGCATACATATGTTCGTATAATATTGTTTTTAAAGTTGTTTTTGTGTTGTTTTAATTATGTTTTATTCTGAGTAACAAATAAAGTTTAAAACAAATATTTTAGTCATTAATTGTGAACCGCCCAGAAAATGAGGTTTTAATTTGACCAAAAAACATTTGGCTAAAGATTTTTCGGTCCAGCGCGAACACTGGGCATTACTGTATATGCATCGCACAGAGTGACATCTTACAGTCATAACGATGTATTATAATCTAACTTTCATGTTAAATTGCACATAGAATATGCCGCGTAATTACATGTAACCTCTGTTTGTTTACATTTAATTCACACTGTCAATTCATGAGATTAAATGAGTTTGTATTTATTTAAACATTGTGATAAAATATATTTTTCACATTATATTACTACTTTCAGTTGACAACTCTTATGGTTTCAGAACAAATTTAATATTTTCTATGGAATAAACCGGTTTACTGTCACAATTGTGACATTTATTATAGTTATTTCAGGTTATTTGGGGATTTTAAGCAAGCGGGTCAACAACGCTAAACCCCGATATAGAGCATATGTATACACGGGGCTTCGATGTAAAACAGCATTCTCCCAACTGATTTCCCTAACTTGTTTACATCTAAGGAAACTTGGATTAACTGTATTCCCGAATCATTTTCAATTGAGTTCAAAACAAATGTATCATTTTCCTGTTCCAATCAATAAAATGAGATATCTTTTTATGTCTCTACGGGAAGTAGATCGATAAACTCGATTTTTATTTCAGACCCGCTGGGCCACGATGGTGGATGAGAGGCAATATGTCGAGTGAGCTGTCTTCCAGTATCATCAAACTAGTACAGGATATGGCATCGGTGAGTAGCATCAATTAAGACTGGTTAGATGACATCGATGAGCATCTTCAACCCTTTCATGACGGGAGCTGCTCTAGTGCAGCATTAAAGATTCTGTGTCAGTGCATTCTCGTATACTCTCCTATAGGGAGCCTCGCATATATAAGCGAATGCACTGGCTTAGAAGGACAAGGTAAATAATGATAGGCCAATGTATTCTCTCATATATGCAAGGCTCCCTATGAGAGACTCGCATTTATAAGAGAATCCATTGGCACAGGGTTTTCGCAAAAAATTCAGGAAGCTCCAGTCATGGAAGGGTTAAGACTGGTTATATGGTATCATTGAGTATCATCAATTAAGACTGGTTATTTGTAATATTTGTATTGTAGAAATAACCGTTTTTTCGGTACATTCATAGTTGGGGTTAACTCCTAGAGTTTCTAATGTAGTGAATTGACACTTTAGTAAATGTTTACCCACAAATTTAAGATTTCAAACTTGTATTGAGTGCTAGGAATATTAATTTTTGGCAGAGTTATCTGGAGTTATTTCCTTACAATTTTCATGTAGATAATAAAAACTTGTCAACTCTTCCATGACTGGAGTTTCCTGAAATTTTGCGAAAACCCTGTGCCAATGCATTCTCATATATGAAAGTCTCCCATGGAAAGCCTTGCATATATAAAAGAATACATTGGCCTAAACTATTTACCTTGACCTTGTAAGCCAGTGCATTCTCTTATATATGAGAGGCTCCCTATAGGAGACTCACATGTATAAGATAATGAACTGGCACAGGTTATTTAATGCTGCACCATCATGCCCCCATCATGAAAGGGTTAAACAATATTATTGTTCACATATTGAAGATATGCATCATTTATGAATAAGAGGGGAGTTATTGCCCTTTAAACTTAGAGAATCTTGCTTGGATCTGCCTTTGGGGACCATTGTAGCCTCATCCACTCCTAATATTGCTGATGTAGATAATGATAACTGTATGACCAAGTCTAGATATATTGTATCTGATATTTACAGAATGAGTTCCCCAGATGGTGAATTTAGTGACCCTATCCCACATCACTGTCATCACCATCCGGGAACCTCATTCTGCTTAGGCCTCAACTGCTATAGGAGACCTAGGATTGGATTAAAGTTTTCCAGTTGAAGTTAGATACCTCGATTATGCATTTTATCTTCTGCAAATTGGGGAATATAGAAACTGAAGAGAAGGCGAAAAAGTAACTAAAAACAATGTTAATTTAGAAATATAGATACTTCCCAAAAGATGAGTACTAAGCAGAATGGGGTCCCCCCAGATGGTGAATATATAAGAAAATATTGATATAAAATCAATATAAGGCCAAAAAAAAAAAGTTGTTTGGTTCTCGGGCAATTTTTATTTTTATTTTTTTTCTGCGCATAGTATAAAGCATGGACAAAGATACCTTCCTCTGTCTAGTAATAACCAGAAAGGTAGAGGGAACTGTTATGCATATAAACTCATTTATTCTTATATAAAAATGACATTGTACTAACAGTGTATGACTGGGATTACCTAACAATATATAATGCCCCTGACATTAACTACTGTTATTGTTGTCTAAAACGGATACCTCCCCATTCTAATATGTGATCCTGAATTTAGTCCTGTGCCTTTCAATTGTATAAAGTTACAATTAGTGTAAGTTGTTCGTAATGACTAATTGTAAGAAGAGCATGAGGATCAGCTAATCATTTTCTTAATTGTAGTCATCTACTTCATGTTGTAAGCCTGCAAGTCACTTTTTAATGCATTACATGTTAGAGCTCAATGCACACTAATATTCAACACATATCTGCTGTGGACATGTTGATAAAATAAAAAAATAAAAAATAAAACAAATAAATAAATATTTTCAAATTTATTTTTTCTTGAGTGTTTTTGTCATAACATCAGGCATTGCAATAAAAAGGCCTAATGCGGCCCTTTTTTATTCAATGCGGCGTGGTCTGAGAACCAAAACATTTTTTTTTGGCCTAAATTGATAGAAGCATTTCCGGACAGGTGTCTTCGACTCATATTTAGTATTTTATACCCAGGAAACTATATAAACTTGTCATAGGAAGAGCTAGACCATCTTTAAATCTGATACCAATTAATTTTTCAGGGGAGGCTATCTGAAGCATGGGCAGCCGTAACCAAGGCGGCTATAGCTGAGAACATTCTGAATCTAACAAAGCTGAATGAGTCACTGAGGATACCACAGACCTGTATCAAAACTCCAGCTGTATGTATAATTTAAAGTCCAATCGTGTATTCATTTTTAGCTCAAATCTTCTAGTTGTACCTAATGTTCAATCTAGATGACCTTCCTTGATGACTCGGAAAGGCTGCTGCTACCAGCGACATTTTACCCACATTTGGTGGACTTCTGTGATATTAATATATATACTAAGCGAACAGAGCCATATGTTGCCCTTATCAAGCACACAAATTTATGTAATTTTACCTCAAGTTTGGAATGTCCCACTAGAACCAAAGAACTATATTGCGAAACAGTGTGATTTGGTTCTCCGATTATATTATCAACACAAAAGTTTAAACGCACATGGACGACACGCATGGCAAGTCAAAGACAAGAGTGTTGCCATTTTGCTGAGTAGTGTGCGAAAATCGTCAATGAGACTACCGCTCTAATTCTCCATTCTGCCAATAAGTTTTTAGTGTGGGAATTGTTCTCAAAGCACAGGAAATTTTACTTTGGGTGATCGGTTTCGCCATTTTGTCTGGAAAAAACTGCGCTAAATATAGAAAACCACAGACTAGTGCCCAGCAGGTGACAGAAAGGAAGTATGACTGGTGCGCTCTGGTGGAGATAGTGAATTGTTATGTAAAGTCGCAGTCAGTTGTCAGTCTCGCCTTCATCATGGTTCCACCAGAACAATAAAAACAGTATCTTTTACCTTTTCCTGATTAAATTAAGAGCATTCGGAACATTGAAGAAGATACAGTAATGCCCTAAATAATCGACTCCTTAACCACAGCAGAATTATTGGTAACTTTTCAGGATTTATTTGGAAATATGGCTTGTTGCCATTCATCGGAAAGCTGTCACGGAGAACAAGCCATATTTCCGACTAAATCCTGAAAAATTACCCATAATTCTGCTGTGGTTAAGGTGTCAATTATTTAGGGCATTACTGTAGACCAAACCAATCTTTTATGAATTGGATAATATCAGTAAACTTTTATAAAACTTCACATTTTCTTATCTTATTTTAATACTGAACTTTGGTACACATGTGTTTTTGAGATTACTCTCTCAAGTGGTGTTTAAAATATGCATAATATAATTTGACCATTTAAAGGTACTCAATCCGTAAAGAGGGTCCCCATCTCAACAGATTCCAACAACAACAATCCGATCAGAGGGTCCTATATTACTATAGAACTTAACCCTTTACCCAACAAACCGGCCAAAACCGGCCAAATAAAGCTTCAACAGCCTAAAATATCTTCGGTCTGTCTCAATAGAACCATACAAATATGGATATCATTGGAACCGGCTCCTTGACCACATTGTGATAGTTACAGTTATGCCCTGTGCCAATGCATTCTCTTATATATGCGAGTCGACCATAGGTCGCCTCGCATATATAAGAGAATGCATTGGCCTAAACAAAATCTTTTTTTAACACTTTTTACCATTTTTTCTTACATTCTTTAACAATTTTATAATTTTTAATGTGTTAAGCCAATGCATTCTCTTATATATGCGAGGCGACCTATGGTCGACTCGCATATATAAGAGAATGCATTGGCACAGGGCCGTTCTGTTGGGTAAAGGGTTAAGTAGTTTTATTGAGATTTTACAACTATGTTTTTTCTGGCTGTGGTTGAGCTTTACTGTATTTTTTTTCTAGCTGTGGTTGTGCTTGGCTTCTTTATGTGTGTTGGATAAAGACCACGTTGATCGACTTTCCTCTGGAGAATGGGTCAGTAGCCCTGATGGACACGGACAGCCGAGGGTAAGTCACTTTTCAACAACTGAATTCACACTGATGGATAATTACTTGATTTACATGTTCTAATAAGTTTAGCAGAGATAATGACTCATAGGGCCCTGCAAATTGGGGGGGGGGGGGGGTCAGCCAAGGGTAGGTCTCGTCTTAAGGATTAGCTTTAACTCATCTAGGTACTTATTGATGAGTAGTTACTTGATTCACATTCATTTATTTGCCGATATCTTCTCAAAGCAGGCCTCAAAATATGGTCATTTGCAGAATGAGGTCTCCGGGGGGTGAATTTAGTGATGATACCCCACACTGTTGGCTATCGTCACCAAATTCACCCTCTGGGGACCTCATTCTGCTTAGGCCTCATCTTCTGTGAAGTATCTATTGTACCAAATTAACATTGTTTTTACTTACTTTTTACCATCTATTCAGTTTCTATATACCCTAATTTGCGGAAGATAAAATACATAATATCATCAACTTCAACTAGAGAACTTCAATCTGATCCTAGATCTCCCACAGCAATTGAGTCCTAAGCAGAATGATGTTCCCAGAGGGTGAATTTGGTTAAGCTAACCCACCAGACGGGATAGCATCACTAAATTCACCCGCTGGAGACCCTCATTCTGCAAATGTCCAATACACTATATCCAAACTTGAACTGGATACTTACTCCCCGACGTGTAGTTACTTGATTCCCATTCATTTTATTTGTTTATATGTTTAGCTAACAGTCAAACATGGGATCTCAGGAATATATGAAGCAGAGTTCGTGCTATTTGTAGCCAAATGGCCAGATTTTTCCAAAACCTTTTTGGCCAAAAAAATTTCTAGCCTATGTCTGCAATCACCATTTTGTTCTGTTATTTTTAGTTTCATTTTTATGTTTACCCATACCATAGTATGGTAAACATAGTGTCGTTGTCCGGATTGACCACTCGTCGTTAGTCCGTCTGTCTGTCTGTCTGTAGACACTTTACGCATGGTGCGATAACTGAAATATTTTCTATCTGATCGGAACCAAATTTTGTATATGAATTTGTCAGCACCAAATACAGATCGAGTTCGAATATGGGTTCGATCCGAGTTTTTTTTACGGAGTTATGGCCCTTTTTCGACTTAGAATTCATGCATGCTACCACAACTCAAAAAAAAATTATCTGATCAGAATCAAATTTGGTATGCGAGTTTCTCGAACCAAAATACAGATCAAGTTCGAATATGGGTTTGATCCAATTGTTTTTAAAGGAGTTATGGCCCTTTGATATAGAATTCATGAACACTTCGATAAATCAATAATTTTTCAACTGATAGGAACTAAATTTTGTATGTGAGTTTCTCAACTCAAAATACAGATCAAGTTCGATTTTGGGTTTGATCCGGTACTTTTCAATGGAGTTATGGCCCTTTGATTATTTTATTCATCACTGATATATATCAAAGATACACAGGTGGCACTGTCTAGATAGTATCTAATAAATCACCTTCGCAATGCTGTGAAGACACAGATATAGTATCCAGTTACAATGCCATTAAGTTTCTCTCTCTTGTATTGAGTTAATTAACTGCTAGGTCATGTGTTGGCTTTATCACATATACTTTATAGAGCTAAGTTCCTCTGGTCATATCATAGGTGGAATATATGCATGGTTATTTAAATATTCATCTTAAAGGCATAATCTGGTTTCATTGTTTGATAGCATTACCATTGGAATTTTGTTGGTTGCATGGGAAGACAACTTTGGTTTTCAAACTTTTAAAAACTTGAGAGCTCTGTATCAGTCTATGGGAACAAAATAATTGTTCATAACACTTAGAAATGTAGGTCTAGTTTGTTTTATCTATATATTAATGGAAAGCTTTTTCGACATTGATTTCAATTGGTTACAAATGTGAATTGAAATATTAAAGGGGCACACCAGGTTTGATGTATTTTTTCTGTACTCTGCATGAGATAAAACTTTTTATGTGTACCTATACCATAGTATGGTATGTTACACATAGTGTCATGTCCGGATTGATCACTCGTCTGTCCATCCGTCTGTCTGTCAGTTTGTAGACACTTTAGGTATAATGCGATAACTCTAACAATTTCTATTTGATCAGAACCAAATATTTTATATAGGTTTCTCATCCCAAAATACAGTTCGAGTTTGAATATGGGTTCGATCCAATTTATTTTAAAGGAGGTATGACCCTTCTTTTTTTTTAAATTTGAAATTTTGATTTTTCATATTTTTTTTAGATTGAATTTCCTCGCTTAATTTAACATAAACAAATATTTAAAAACTTTTATAATAATAAAAACAAAATTTAATTAAAAACAAAATTTGTCATTGACACTAAATGTAATTTGTTTTAGTTGTATTTCATTAATTAGTTGTGAAGTCCTGTATTGAAAATGTGAAGATTTTATTGCAATAGTTGCATGTAATATAATGATATCAATAAATTGTCATGTGAACATCCAATATCCATAGTATATGAGAATACCTTTAATAGATGTCATTCCAAGCGAAATCTGTTATTAATTGAGTGATAACATATGTTACATACATGTAGCTCTAGGAGGTGGTTGTATGAAGGTAAAGATGAACAACCTGCTGGCTGGATAATTGTTTATCCTATCTGTCAAATTGATTAATGGCTAAACAATTGGATCTCACAGTGAGAGGTCCTTGTGTGAATAGGGATGGAGTTATATGATTTAAAACGAGATCTCCCCCACCCCAATTACTTTAACCCCTTCTTAAGACAAATTATTTTAGCTTTTGATTTTAAGTTAGGTACTCATATATGTATTTTTTTACTGTGATCATATCTTTGACCAATTATCAGTTATAGCTAATCGCTAGCGCTAAGGTATGGGTTAAACATCTGCCGATCGTGATCGGCCTCTCATTTTTTTTTTGGTTTCAGTTTTGCCAAAACAAATTCAGAAATGGTAAAAAATTTAGTCAATATAATTTTTAGGCCATAGTTACCCTGATACAGTAAAAACCCTTCAAACTGGACCCTCTATAAACCGAATCCCTCTCCATACCAAGCAAATTGTATGGAGAGGGAATCACCCAAGTGCATTCTCACTAAAAATTACCTCTGTAAACCGGAACCTCTCTACTCCGAATAGCGTGCAGCTTTTTAGTCCATAAAAAAATTCAAGCTTTCAATTCATTTACAGCTGACATGTGACAATAATTAATGACAATGGAATTAGCCTGATAATGATTCTATGTTTCATGAATTGTTTCCTGTGTGTTTAACTTCATACTTTTGTTTACTTTGCAGCCGACGTGTGACAATCATGATGACGGTATTACTCTGGCCATGATTTTATGTAACGACTGTGGCAACCTATGTGGTGAATGTGACAAATTCCTTCATTTACATCGGCGAACAAAATCTCATCAAAGACAGGTAAAGTTTTCATGCTAGTAACGTTTTATTTTTATTTTGTTTATCTTTTTTATCATACTTACCCCTTTCTATACTTAGTGTATTCATCCATTCAGTTAAAAAAGTATGCATTGGATTGGTCAATTATTCATTTGGAGGGATGTTCAGATGATAAAATTTGTCATATAATTTCCCCACATAATGAACGTGGTACATAATATGTATGGATGACATGAGAAAGGAGAGGATGTCAGCTAGGCATATCAAAGAAGAGGCTAAATATATTATCCATGCCATCCTGGTCCTGATAAAGATACACAGTTATCGAAAGCTCGAGACCATTACAAGGATATTGCACTGATTGAGAGCCTCCCTGGAGGACCTTCATCGACTATATTTAAATATTATAATGACCAAGATCCCAATTTATCACAGACAAATTGCCCCTCGTTCTCATGACATGAATTTTGAAATGAAAGCAGGATCCTGGAATGGTTTAATGGATTTTTGAAAAGAGTTTTTATAAAATACCCCAAAAAAAGCTGTTTTGTTTTATGCCAAAAGTAGAATTTAGACATTTTTGGAAATTGACTCCCAATGAGTTTGAAAGATGCCAAAAATGTTGCGATAGGATCATCAGTTGCAGATTGCTGACTGTCATACTAAGCGTAGGTCACGTTATGTTTTGGTTCATTTTGTAGACGAAACAAGAGGTCCGGGTCTGAGTTTAGTCTTTAGTGTGCCTGTCATTTGCAGAATGAGGTCCCCAGAGGGTGGATTTAGTGACGCTATCTGCTTATGCCTCATCTTCTTTGGAAGTTTCTTTATTATCAAATTTCTATAGAAAGTGCTTCACATATATTATATTTCTATTTTAGTTTAGTTTCTCTATATCCCCAAATTGGCAGACGACACATTGCATAATCGAGGTTCCCAAAGGGTGCACATCACAATATTCACCATTTGGGAACTTCAGTCTGAGTCTAAGTCTACCATAGCAGATGAGGCCAATCAGAATGAGGTCCACAGTGGGTGAATTTGGTGATGCTAGCCCGCTATGCGGGATAGCGTCACTAAATTCACTCTCTGGGGACCTCATTCTGCAAATGACAGGCAAACTAAACTCAGACTTGAAGAGTTCATTCATGTTGTTGGGCCACATATTGCATTTTATCATTGCAATTGAAATCATTTGCCCTGTATATAAGTTATCTTTAAAATTTTAGGTGTTCAAAGAGGAGGAGGAAGCCATTAAGGTGGATCTACACGAGGGCTGTGGGAGGACCAAGCTGTTCTGGGTTATGGCCCTTGCTGATGCAGAGACTCTAAAAGCCATGGTTGAGTTTCGAGAAGGTATTATTACTATGCACTGTAGCGAGCTCTATGTTTGCTCTTTAGTTTCAAAATGTAGCAGGCATTGAAACAGTGTGTCTGAGATTTGCGGAATGAGGTCCCAGAGGGTGAATTTAGTGACGCTATCCTGCACAGCGGGCTAGTATCACTAAGTTCACCCTCTGGGAACCTCATTCTGCTTAGGCCTCCACTGCTACGGGATACCCAGGATCAGATTAAATTCCCCAGTTTAAGTTTGTGATGTTCACCCATTTGTCACCTCGATTATTAATTCATCTTCTACAAATTAGGGGATATAGAAACTGAACAGAAAGGAAAATGTAACTAAAAACAATGTTAAATTGAGACTATTGATACTTTCCAAAAGATGAGGCCTGAGCAGAATGAGGTCCCAGAAGGTGAATTTGGTGATGCTAGCCCACTGTGTGGGTTAGTGTCACTAAGTTCACCCTCTGGGGACCTCATTCTGCAAATGTCAGACACACTAGTTCCATATATAACACATGGATTTTATAAAATAATTCATTACGACTGAATGTAGGAATGAAGATGTCTACATTTTCTTATTTCTTGACATTTTAGGTAAGACATCGGGTGTGTCACATGCCTCGGGCGTGTGTAGATTTTGTGGTGCTACCAGTAATACAGGACAGCTTGCTCTCGGCAATGTGTGTGCAGATCTAGAATGTCAGGTTAGTTCATTATGTCCTTCCAAACCTTGAAATAGTGTGCCTGTCATTTGCAGAATGAGGTTCACAGAGGGTGAATTTAGTGATGCTACCCCGCATAGCAGGCTAGCATCACCAAATTCACCCTCTGGGAACCTCATTCTGCTGAGCTGTAAGCAGAATGAGGTCCCCAGAGGGTGAATTTGGTGATGCTAGCCCGCTATGCGGGGTAGCATCACTAAATTCACCCTCTGGGGACCTCATTCTGCAAATGACAGACACACTATTTCAAGGCTTGCTTATATCCTTCATTTCTTGATCTTATAAATTGTTTATTCATAAAGTGACATATCTTGATACATATAATTCATATAATAGGATACATTTAACACTTCCATGACTGGAGCTTCCTGAAATTTTGTGAAAACCCTGTGCCAATGCATTCTCTTATATATTTGAGTCTCCCATAGGGAACCTTGCATATATAAGAGAATAAATTGCCCTAACAATATTTACCGTGATCTTTGTAAGCCGGTGCATTCTCTTATGTCTGCGAGGCTCCCTATAGGAGATTCGCATATATAAAAGAATGCACTGGCACAGGATCTTAATGCTGCACCAGCACACCCCCCTCCCCAGTCATGAAAGGGTTAAGTCACTAAACACTACATCCACTCAACTCATTTCTTTCCTCCTTTTGATTGATATTTATTGAAATATGAAGGATGGTGACAGTGGGGGGGGGGGGGGATTTTTTCCGGGCACATATGCCGGGGTGTGTGGGTGGTCGATGGGACCAACAAACAATTTTATCTGCAACTCAAATTTTTTTTCCTGCAAGTCTTTTTGACTGTTTTTGCAATGAGTTTGGCTTAAAACACCTTAGAAGGTTAATATTAGCCATATTAGCATACGTGCCTGAACAAAATTTCCGACCCCCCCCCCCCTTCATGGTGATATGATTTTGTATGTCAGTTTAACCCTTTCTATACTAAATGGATTCTCCCATTCAGTTATAAAGTATACATTGGAATGGTCTATTATTTATTTAGAGGGGGTGTTCAGGATACAATAATAGACAACTGTAAGACGAAAATATAATACAAGCGCTGAAGGATTCATATTCATTGGTGGGAAATGTTCAGATAATAAGTTCAACAAACGACTTATTGTAACCATTGAAATTTAATTATGGGAGTAACATGAAACTGTTTGGTTTACATGTTTTATCAACAAAACCTAGGATATGTGATTCTCGAATCTCCTTAAAACAATTTGATTTTACAATATAAAATCAGATCAAATGTTTCTTGGGGGGGGGGGGGGGGGGGAGGGGGAATGTGGAAAATTTAATTCCTCATAAACCTGTAGACCATTCAGGTAATCAAGTTTCTCTTAAAACTTCCACAATCTCATATATATATATAAGCCAAGTGTTTGTCTGTGTGTTTATCTTTCACAATTTTGGCGCGATCGATTGCTCCCAAATGACCAATTCCTGAGGCATATCATAGAATAAGACATGCAAAATTTCACGCCAATCAGTACCAGACAATCTTGAGATGCAACGCGTTTTCCAAAGGTTATCAAGGCAATATTTTTCTGATATAATCCGGACAAACGATATAAGACGAATGTGGTTTCAGCGGCGTTCGTGCCAAAGCTAAATTCCTGACAAACTCTGCACACCATTTGCTGACTTTCTTTATATTGTTATCAGTGGTGCAGCAGTGATGATATTTTCCTCAAATCATGTTTGTCATCCATTATTTTTTACCTCAAGACGACTTAAAGGGGCGTACATGAGCATTACAGAGCATTCATTATAAGCTTAGAAGATATATAGGAAAATAGGTACACATATGATCACATGACCAGTGGAATATCATGGGGTAGGCACCTTTGACCTCAGACGACTACTGAAAGGGGGACCAATACAAATCATGATCAATAAAGAGCATTATCATCAGCTCAGAAGATATGTGGGGGAACTTGTGCGTGTATATATAGGTAACATGACATAGGGAAGGTCATGAGATAGGTGCTGTTGACCTCAAACGAATTAAATAGGCACTATAATGATTAGCAATACAGAGCGTTTATCATCGGCTTAAAAGATAGATGGTAAATTTTTTAATTTATCCGGAGAGTGTCATGCAAAAAGCGCTGTTTAATTGACTTGAAGGGGCACTAATAATTTACTAATTCTTCACACAATTTTCCTGCTTGTCATGTTTGTCACCCATCATTTTTGACAATCAACCCCCAAGTACACAAGCCTGAGTTTAATGTGCCTGTCATTTGCAGAATGAGGTCCCCAGAGGGTGAATTTAGTGTCGTTATCCCACATAGCAGAATAGCATCTCTAATTCACCCTCTGGGGACCTCATTATGCATGGCCTCATCTGCTATGGGAGACATAGACTCAGATTGAAGTTCCAAAATTGTGAATATTGTGATTTACCCCCATTGGGAACCTTGATTATGCAATTTGTCATCTGCCATTTTGGGGATATAGAGAAACTAAACTAAAAAAGAAATAGAATCTATGTGAAGAAGTTTCTTTACAAATTTGATAATAAAGAAACTTTCCAGAGAAGATGAGGCCTAAGCAGAATGAGGTCCCCAGAGGGTGAATTTGGTGATGCTAGCCCGCTATGTGGGATAAGGTCACTAAATTTACCCTCTGGGGTCATCATTCTGTAAATGTCAGGTGCATTAAACTCAGGATTGCTAGTACATAATATTCCCTCAGAACTATTGAATTTTCTCCTGGAATGATGGGAATTCAATCTCAAAGCACCTAATCTCAAAATTAGGTTTCTTGATTTTTTCTGGTCAGCCGCTTTCATCTATGCCCTTCACTCACACATCTTGGCCATACAAATTTAGGAAACAGTTCATTTCATCTTTCTGTTACCCCTCAGGAGTATGAGAAGAAAGCATGCATAAAGGTGCTTCCATGTGGTCACGTGTGTGGTGGGATACGGAATGAGGAGCCATGTATGCCGTGTCTGCATCACTGCCGACAAGGGAACACCTCAACAATGCTTAAACAGGATGCAGACGACATGTGTATGATCTGTTTCACTGAAGCATTATCGGCTGCACCTGCTATCCAGGTAGGTTTAAACTCCCATTGGATTCATTTGTAAGATTAGTCATCAGACAAGTTAAAACAAATTATAAAAAGACCTATAACATTCAAGAGATAATCATTTTTAACACATGCTAAGCACCACTCTATTGAGGGCAATATATATAGAGATAATCATTTTACACACATGCTAAACACCACTCTATTGAGGGCGATATATTGAGATAATCATTTTAACCACATGCTAAACTCCACTCCAATGAGGGCTACATGTAGTGTTAATCATTTTATACATATGCTAAACACCACTCTATTAATGAGGGCGATATATAGAGATAATCATTTTAACCACATGCTAAACTCCACTCTAATGAGGGCTACATGTAGTGTTAATCATTGTATACATATGCTAAACACCACTCTATTGAGGGCTATATATAGAGATAATCATTTTAACCACATGCTAAACACCACTCTAATGAGGGCTACATGTAGTGTTAATCATTTTATACATATGCTAAACACCACTCTATTAATGAGGGCGATATATAGAGATAATCATTTTAACCACATGCTAAACTCCACTCTAATGAGGGCTACATGTAGTGTTAATCATTGTATACATATGCTAAACACCACTCTATTGAGGGCTATATATAGAGATAATCATTTTAACCACATGCTAAACACCACTCTAATGAGGGCTAAATGTAGTGTTAATCATTTTATACATATGCTAAACACCACTCTATTAATGAGGGCGATATATAGAGATAATCATTTTAACCACATGCTAAACTCCACTCTAATGAGGGCTACATGTAGTGTTAATAATTTTATACATATGCTAAACACCACTCTATTGAGGGCTATATATAGAATTAATCATCTTATACATATGCTAAACACCACTCTAATGAGGGCTACATATAGTGTTAATCATCTTATACACATGTTAAACACCACTCTAATGAAGTCTATATAGAGAGATAATCAATTTATACACATGCTAAACACCAGTCTAATGAGGGTGATATTATATAGATAATGCATGACTTAGTCAACGGCAAGACATGGTTATTTATTATATTATATCAAACATTTGTGTCAATTTTACACAATTTCTGTGTCTGATTTTGTTACAGTTTTAATTAGGTCTACCATAAATTTTGAAAATAGATCTCAGATTTTACAATTTATGGCAATCTTTTGATGATCGTATTGATGTTATTAAATGTACTCAATCCGATCAGACGCTCATAAATTACTATTTCTTTGGCTTCGGGGGTAAACAATATTTGATTCGAGGAACCCACCCATTAAAGTTCAGATTGATTAGATATCGATGTTTTAAAATTTGCTGTTTCTAGCGTTTGTGAACAGATCTTTTCCAGGACCACATGCTAAAAACGGACAAATTGCTGTTGTAAGATGGATAACTCTAAAATCAAGTGGTTATTATTGTTAATAGTAACCACTTGATTTTCGAGTTATCCATCTTACAACCGCAATTTGTCCGTTTTTTAGCAATTGGTCCTGGAAAAGATGTGGGCCACAAACAATAGAAACAGCAAATTTCAAGCATCGATATCTAATCACTCTGAGCTTTGATGGGTGGGTTCCTCGACTCGAATCAAATATCAAACAGTGTTCGCGTTGTCGGTGGTCAAATTGGTCAATGGCCAATTTTTTTCGAAATTGGCCAATAAAAATTTCATTTGGCTAAACTTTTCGCCAAACTTTTTTTTACCCCAAATGGAGACGAGAAGCTAATTCAAAAGCGCTGAATATATCGACAGTCCCTACGAAGTTAGGCGACAAAAATATTCGTACTTCGGAAATATTGTACCATGCAAACCAAAAATTTATTTTGTGACGGGAGCGTTGATTGAATGGGGATGATGAACAGACCTTTGTTGACATATGACATAATAAGGGTATAATGTTCTGTAGCGTGTGCATTCAGGCTGGCGTGAGTAACCATTTCGTGGCTAGCTGCACAACATTGAAACTGTATATAATCAAACTTCACAAGTCAGCAACATGTCAGCGCTTAACGTTTAACCAGCCATTTCAATTTAAAACACTGATCGTCAAAATGCTTAATCTGTACACTGGTTATGTACTTTGTTGTTGATTAGGCAGGCTGTAAGATAAAATACCTAAATGCATTGTCCCATAAGTGGAAGTACAGGCTAGCAGTACTTAACTCAAAGGTAATATCATTAAAATTCACCAATAAGTCTATTGACTCATACCGATATTGCAACAAGTATCGTACAAGGTATACATGTATGTCTTCAGGCAATCCGGTTACTCGAAATGAGTAGGCAAGTAGGAATCCTACTTTTATCGTAAAATAGTCTAGCAGTGTACAGCCAATCAGAACGTGAGAAAGTCACATGAGATATAATATATAGATAGGGAGCCTCGCATATATAAAAGAATGCATTGGCACAGGGTTTTCACCACATTTCAGGAAGCTCCCATCATGAACCTCATGGAAGGGTTATTGCCACTGCTGTCTCGCGAATGTTCTCATATTTTCTGATCATGTTTCAGTTGAAGTGTGGACATGTGTTCCATGCTCATTGTACTAATGCAGTGCTAACAAAAAGGTGGATTGGACCCAGGATCACATTCGGTTTCTCTTTGTGTCCAATTTGTAAGGTGAGTTACTTTCAGTCCTCTGTACCTGTGTATTGTGACCCTATTCTATCTGGCATTATTAACAAAGTCATGTAGAGCTGCATGGATTCTGACAAATGTTATAAGCTCATGTTTGCACAAGATAAATATTTTGTCCTTTCATCAGAAACTATTTTTTTCCTTTCACGAGCGTTTAGCTAGGTTCCTGCAATTCACGATTGAATTTGTTGATTGATTGATTCGTTGAATCAAACTTCAAAGCAGGGGGAAGATTTCACATCGAATGAAATCGTATCCACCATCATGAAACGTTCCGGGACATTAACAATCTGTATTGACAGTTAAGTTCTGGAGATTTTCATTTGTGGTAGTTCCTGCTTCCCAGTGGGCTTTCAGGCAGAGTTCACAATGGCTGAGATGGTGCAGAGTGGAACTTGTTGACATTCCCAGCAGGATGTTTCTGCATCTCTTTGATTAGTTTAACTCCTTAATTACTAAAAGAAGCAATATATATCTCAACTTTCCTGTAATGTCTGTGTATCAACGTGGGTGGAAAACATGCAGCAGTGGCTTTAAAAAAATCACCTTGAAACCGTCAATTCATTCTGGGTTTATCAGCATTTGTTCACCTGTGTATGAATAACAATTTATCTAATGTCAAGCATACTTTCTTATCAAAACAATGATGATTAAATGCTAGAACGGTGTACTTTCTTGATCAAGTGACACAGCACACTACTGCTTTGATAAACGTTGCAGACTGGACCTATTCCAGTTTTTGCAGCTTCCATCTCTGCACATTTCCATTGTCCAACTCACAAATTTTCAGTTATATTTGTGGGTGTTTCTTTATATTTTTGTTTCTGATTCTATTTTCTCAATAATCCCATATTTTGGTTTTTAAAATTTCTGAAAAATGGCCCAAAAAATTTGGGCAAAATAATTTCCTGGCCAGCATGAGCCCATTCAGGATATGTTTTCTTTGTTTGACTCAGTTTTAATTTTTTTCAGTGCAATATTGATCATCCGGTATTAAAGGATATCCTCCAGCCGATCAGGACGTTATACGACGACGTCCATCGTAAGGCACTCATGAGGCTGGAGTACGAGGGATTACACAAGACGGATGCTGTAACGACGCCTGGACTTCGACACTTTCAAGATCCTGCTGGATTTGCTATGGAGAGATATGCATACTATGTATGCTATAAGTGTAAAAAGGTATGATATTATTCGATATTGCTTCTGGTTGTGCTTCATGCTTAAAACAGTTAGAACTAAAGATCACACTGAGATGAGAGTGAGAGTTTGTAATCAAACCTGGAAATAGTGTGCCTGACAATTGCAGAATGAGGTCCCCACAGGGTGAATTTAGTGACGCTGTCTTGCATAGCGGGCTAGCATTACCAAATTGACCTTATACTACTTAGGCCTCATCTTCTGGGATGTATCTATAGTCTCAAATTAACATTGTTTTTAGTTATTTTTTCCCTTCTGTTCAGTTTCTATATCCCCTAATTTGCAGAAGATAAAATACATAATCAAGGTGAGTAATTGGTGAATATCACTAACTTCAACCGGGGAACTTCAATCTGATCCTAGGTCTCCCATGGCAGTTGAGGCCTAAGCAGAATGAGGTTCCCATAGGGTGAATTTGGTGACGATGTCCCACTGTGCGGTATAGCATAACTAAATACAACCTTTGGGGACATTATAACATGAGCTGAATAATTCACATCTCTTCTCAGGCTTATTATGGTGGTGAGGCTCGGTGTGATGAAGCGGTCGGAGCAGGAGATGATTACGATCCGACAGAGCTTGTCTGTGGTGGATGTTCAGACGTTTCTAGGGCACAGGTACGATATAAATACAAGCTGTGTTTTCAGACGATTTTGACAGGGAGGCTTTTCCTTTTTTTCTTTTTCACATTCATCTCTGAGAAATCTTGAGGAATCATTCCTTAGGCTACAAATAAAGGTTATGGCCCTTTTTCGAAAAAATATTTTTTCCTTTTTTTAGATTTTTAGACCTTGCTCAATGTATTAAAAAAAAAAAATTTTGTAGGTAATATTTTTTAGAATTTTTAGATATGAGTTATCCCGCATGTTACATTCTCAATGGATGCAAGCCGTAAAATGTCCCATATTGATTGTATGTATATTATACCAGAAAATTTGAAATAAAATCGATATTAATTGATAGAAGTATTTCCAGACAGGGGTCTTCGATTCATATTTATTATTTCATACCCAGAAAACTATATAAAACCTGTTATACAGTAATGCCCTAATTAATCAACTCCCTAACCACAGCAGAATTATGGGTAACTTTTCAGGATTTAGTCGGAAATACGGCTTGTTGCCATTCATCGGAAAGCTCTCCCTGGGAGCTTTCCGATGAATGGCAACAAGCCATATTTCCGACTAAATCCTGAAAAGTTACCCATAATTCTGCTGTGGTTAGGAGTCGATTAATTAGGGCATTACTGTTGGAAGAGATAGACCATGTTTAATAAATTTACACCCAATTCAGATGTGTCCGAAGCACGGGATGGATTTCCTGGAGTACAAGTGCCGTTATTGCTGCTCTGTTGCTGTATTCTTCTGCTTTGGAACAACACATTTCTGTAACCCATGCCATGATGATTTCCAGAGAGTCACTAACTTAACAAAGCCTGAGTTACCGAAATGTCCCGCAGGTACGTAATCAAATCTTAACCACAGATATGTCTGCAGATAGATACCCAATCCCATACTATGATCATTTGCTCTAGTCTTAAACTTATCAAAGCTGGAGTTGCGTGTGTCTGTTGTCATCCATTCATCATCACTCTTAGGAGGAAACTTGAACTCAATTTATATGAATATTTATGTATATTTTAATAATAGCGCAATAACTTAAATAAAAATCAACCAGGTTTCATTCATATTTGGTATATGGATCTTTTACAACAATATCGAAAACCAGGTTTGTTTGATTATTTTTGCCTGAGTTTCGACCCATAGTTTGTCTATTTTTAGCAATTTTATGACCGTTAGCGTGATAACTTGAACAAACTTCAACCAATTCCATTCATATTCGGAATATTGATCTTTCAATATCTTGATTGAGTTAAACAAAACCAGGTTTGTCTGTTTGTTTTTTTCTTCACCAGAATGAATCCCTTAGTTCTGAGCTTTGGTTCCTTAGTTCGTCCATTTTTTGTAATTCTCTGTCGGCCAGATTCACTCTTATGTGCAAAAAAACTTGATGAGAGCCATCCTTGATGCACGACCCTTCTTTATTTTACCTTTTAATCCTTTTTAGCTCAACTTGACAAAGTCAAGTTTGAGCTATAGCCATGGGTTGGCGTCTATCGTCCATCCATGCATGGGGGCGTGCATCCATCCATCAACAATTTCCTTTGGCACGTATCTCATCCGATCATCATCAAACCTCATATGGATCTTCTGGGTGACCTATAGATGGGAGCCATCAAGTTTTTCAGTAATTCCTTTAAAAAACATGGTGGCATCGACACACTCTGCAGCCCGCATATATTGGAGAATTTTTTTGAAAATTTAAGGCATGTTTAGGATCACCTCTAGATGGGAGCTATCAAATTTGAATGATTTTCTTTAAAAACATGGCTGCCAGCAGCCATCTTGGAATTTACTGTGTATGACTAAATCCTTCGGCACAACCTACAGGCCTCATCCCTTACCCTATATCACCACCGAACTTTATAAGGATCTTCTGGGTCACCTCTAGATGGAAGCCAACAATATTTTCCAAATTTAAAAAAAAAAAACATGGTCGCCAGTGGCCGTCTTGGATTTTACACTTTTCATGACTAAATTGGTTGGCACAACCTACAGGTCACATATCCCTCATCTGATCATCACCAAACTGCAAATGTTTCTTTGGGGTGACCTCTAGATGGGAGATATCCCAATTTTTTTCAATATACATTTTTTTTTAAATGGCCGCCTGTAGCCATTATAGTTTCCCATTTGAATCCCGTCAGCACACCCTGCAGCACATATTTATTGGAGAAATGTTTGAAATAAAATTAACTTCATTTACACAATACAATCCCTGTACTGAAACTTTTTGACTTCCTTCTTTATCACTCTATTGACTGCTCAGCATAAAATTATTAATGCCTCCCCAAGTTGAGCTACAGTGTCATTGACACCTTCATATATGTTTGCAGGCCCCAGAGGAACACAACTTGAGGGAGATGAATGCCCACTTCATATTCAGCATCCGCTGACTGGAGAAGAATTTGCTCTCGGCTGCGGTGTCTGCAGGAATGCTCACACATTCTAATTTGAGTAACAACATACCACACATTTACTCATATCAATTGTGTGCTACTAGACATCTACACCTGCATCCTCCGGTGAAAATAAATTGCGGCGTTGGAATGCCGCACATTCTAGTTATGAACGATTGTAGTCGGTAGTCCACACAATTACTCATCTCAGTATTATACTGTATGATTTCTACACCTGCTCAAGGCTGGATATAGTTTGTCTGACATTTGCAGAATGAGGCCCAGAGGGTGAATTTAGTGATGCTATCCTGCACAGTGGGCTGGCATCATCAAATTCACTCTCTGAGGACCTCATTCTACAAATGTCCGGCACCATATTTTCAGGCCGGCATGGCTGTATGGAAATCATTTCAAATAAAATTTTCAACAATTTTCACCAGTTTCTGACATTCAAATTATGATCACCTCTTCAAAGCTTGTGTGCATTTAATGTTTATAAGAATTTTGTGTTGATTAGTGCTATAGTAACCATGTTTCGAACATTTGATGATTTCAGAAAAACTAACATGAGATATTTCAAACATTAATAAAGAATCCTGTCGATGAACAATACAGACCGATTATGTTGACGACATTCTTGATGGGCATAAAGACTGGCAAAATGTTTTTTCACTGTTCTGAGATATGCGCTACAAAAATGGCTAATTAACCCTTCCATGACTGGATCTTCCTGAAATATTCGAAAACACTGTGCCAATATATTGGCCTAACAATATTTTCCTTGACCTTGTAGGCCAGTGCATTCTCTTATATATGTGAGGCTCCCTATGGGAAACTCGCATATATAAGAGAATACATTGGCACAGGATCTTTAGTGCTGAACCAGCTCAGTTCCCATCTTGAAAGAAGTAATATCATATTCAAATGAATTCTCAATTAGCTAAAGTCTTCAGAGTATGTAATATGCGAAGAACAAAACATGTGTGCATATTGTGTCTGTCATTTGCAGCATGAGGTCCCCAGAGGGTGAATTTATTGACGCCATACTGCACGGCAGGCTAGCATCACCAAATTCACCTTCTAGGGCCCTCATTTTGTTTAGGCCTCAACTACTATTGGAGACCTGGGATCAGTTTGAAGTTCCCCAGTTGAAGTTGTTGATGCTCACCCATTACTCACCTCGATTATACATTTTTTGGGGATATAGAAACTGAATAGAAGGGGGCAAAATAAATAAAACAATGTTAATTGGAGACTATAGATACTTCCCAGAAGATGAGGTGTAAGCAGAATGAGGTCTCCAGAGGGTGAATTTAGTGATGCTAGCCCGCTGTGCGGGGTATCTTCACTAAATTCACCCTCTGGGGACCTCATTCTGCAAATGACAGACACACTATTTCAAGGCTTGCATATGTGGACCAGTTGTCAGAACAAATTTTGTGCAATAATGTCAATCCATACTCAAATGTATTTCTTTATTTATAACACGCCTAAAAAACGAACTATAAAATTTAATAATTTCTCCCTTTTCTGACATCGACTACCAAGACATGGTTATCAGATTCTGATTCACCATATATGAAGCCTAGAATGTGGTATGGAGGCTGTGTTTGTAACTTTGCACTGTGGAAGATAATGAACCAGGCATGCAAAAATTAAATTCGCCAAGCATTTAAAGGCCTGGATGGCCAGATCAAAATTATGCACAGAACACATGTCGGTCGGTACATTGACAAAAACAACATGTTCACAGTTGATTCTATGGGATAAGTTGATAATACAATGTTTTGAAGCTCCCTCTTCTCTTTCAAACGGTATATATATAATATGGAATATGTTGTATACAATGTGATCTGGTGATTCGAAAATTAAGTGGACATTTAAAGAAGGCACGGTTGTAGGTTATAATTTAAAAATAAAAGTTATCAAATTATGAATTTCCTCAAGAATATACTAATAGTACAGTATAATGATATTATGAATGTGATAACTACCCACAAAATACTTTGTGTGAACTGAGTATTTGTCTATATACAGCATGCAAAGAGTGTACGATAATCAAAACACTTAACACTGTGACAATGTTTTTGGGAGAGCGATTCACAGTGACCCATTTAACACCGAAATCTTGAGTGGTGAGGATTAGCAAGTGCTATATCGGTATGTTGTAAACATTATGGTGTCAATTTTAACCAAAGGTCAACTGGTGCATGGAGTCTCCCCGGTGTTGAGTGTTTTGCATATAGCACACAATTTACGCACTGTACTGTATCATAATATGGCCTTTGTTTAGTGACAAGGCGTATGATCTTGACAATAATATGATATGTATGATTGGTATAAGAACAAAATCTGTCTATATATAATATATTTTCTATTTATGGCAGTTTAAACGCATGTGACTTTTTTAACAGCAATACCCATCGCGAAGGCCATCCGTATCTTTAATTGAAATATTTTTTTCTGGGCAGAAACTGAACAAGTGTTTTCATCGATCTGCCTGATAATAATCCTAGCTTGTGGTCATTCTTTAAATCTTCCAATATTTAATTCACCTGGTGATATTAGACCAACCATATTTCACTTTTCTACTGACATATATGGTGAATTGTAATTGTTGATATAAATGCCACGTTTAGTGTATGTGTATAATTGAAGTTTGTAGTGATAGTTGTGTTTATGGGTTCTTTATATATGTTGTTTCTTTGTACAATCACGAGTCTAAAAATTTCCAAGATTGTTCTGTTTTTGTGTAAATTATTGAACAACTGTTTCTTATTTTTATTTATTGTTGAGTGAAACACATGGAAACTGAAACGCATACTGACTTTTATATGAGTATGGATGCAAGTTGGTCTGACATTTTTATGTTTAGAACAATATCTCATAAAAATGTCAGACCAAATTGCATCCATAATTAACCCTTTCATGATGGGAGCTGCGCTGGTGCGGCATTAAAGATCCTGTGCCAGAGCATTCTCTTATATATGCAAGTCTCACTATGAGAGACTCCCATATATAAGAGAATGCATTAGCACAGGGTTTTTTGCAAAATTTCAGGAAGCTCCAGTCATGGAAGGGTTAATAGAGCATTTAGTGCTCATTTAGCATCAAACGACATTCTAATGGCAAGTTGCATGCGATGTCACTTGACACAATTTCAACCAACCAACGTCCTGCATGTCAAGTTCTACATCACAAATGCATGTATGAGTACATATAATGATGGATACTACCAGGCTTGAAATAGTGTGTCGGTCATTTGTAGATTGAGGTCCCCAGAGGGTGAGTTTAGTGAAGAAACCCTGCACAGTGGCTAGCATCACCAAATTCCCCCTCTGGGAACCTCATTCTGCTTATTGGCCTCATCTTTTGGGAAGTATCTACAGTCTCAAATTAACATTGTTTTCGGTTACATTTTCCCTTCTGTTCAGTTTCTATATCCCCTGATTTGCTGAAGATAAAATACATAATCGAGGTGACTAATGGGTGAACATCACCAACTTCAACTGGGCAACTTCAATATTATCCCAGGTCTCGCATAACAGTTCAGGGCTCAGCAGAATGAGGTTTCCAGAGGATGAATTTGGTGACGCTAGACTGCCATGTGGGATAGCGTCACTAAATTCACCCTCTGGGACCCATTCTGCACATGACAGACACTATTTCAAGGCTTGGGGAGACTCTGGGTTGTCTGGTTCACCAACGAGGCAGTCCAGTTTATCGTGGTTCAGTAAACTTTCCTAGACTGCTCTTTTGCTCCGTGATATCTACGTGAATATACAGAACACCACAAGTGTGTTAATGGGTTTGTTGATATGGCACGAGTGCTAGCACGGAAGGATAGAATGAGTGACACAGCCTTGAGTTATAACCTTCCGCGATGGCACAAGTGCCATTTCCACAAACCCATTAACTCACGTATCGTTCTGTGTTTATTGCATGACAGAATTCGTGAATTTAAAAAAAAAACTGACATGATTGTTTTGACATGTGTGATGATGCTTTTATTTTATAATTCCCATTTCATGGTCGGTGGGAACGTCAGTTACATACTGATTTATAAATACGGCACAGCGAGGACACTAATTCTAGGGAGAAGCTTGTAATAAAATAGTGAATGGATTGGGCCTCATCTCTGCAGGAAGAAATTATTGTGACAAGCAGAAAAACTATTTCTGTCATTTTGATTTGCACTGTTTCGCACTCTTTTGTAATCTTTTGCTTATTTGTCTGTTTATGGCTCATTGTTTAGTGACGACAGTTTATGATAGTAATGATGGCATGCTGATCAAGCCTGAGTTTAAAGCTAGAAACTTCTTCACATAGAATTTGGCAGATGACATTGTATAATCGAGGTTCCCAATGGGTGTACATCACAATATTCACCATTTGGGAACTTCATTCTGAGTCTCCGTGTCCCATAGCAGACGAGGCCATGCAGAATGAGATCCCCAGAGGGTTAATTTGGTGATGCTAGCCCACTACGCGGGATAGCATCACTAAATTAACGCTCTGGGGACCTGATTCTCCAAATGACAGGCACACTAAACTCAGGGCTTGATGCTGATCTGTACATACACGCTCATTAGATTTGAGGATGGTTCACATTTTGCTTGTATGTGTTTTGTATGTTTTATATTATCTGTGATAAGTCTTTCTTTCACTTGTATCCTAACCAAAGAGGAATGTGATAGAAAGAGAAATAAACCTCAACACTAATTGTTGTTTGTTTACACATTCCCACAAGAGGGCCCTCCGAATATTCAAGATTCGATTCAATGTCTATATTGCCGGTGTGATTCGATTTCGACACTGAATTGGACTCCCGATTGGAATAGTTTTGAATATCCAATTTATCCCAATCATTGTTGCACATGCATATGCAGGCTTGAATCTTCTTGAACACCCTTGAATATGAAAATCCTTTTTCAAGGCCCTTAAATACCCTTGGATTTCACCTAACTCCTTGAAAACCCTTGAATAATAGCCATGTATAAATCCTTGAAATATTGGAAAACCCTTGGAATAGTTTGCATTCCATTACAAGTTTTACTGTATTTAGTTACAACACTTTTATCTCCCCAAATACTTTGTAGTCTATCATGCACCCGCTGTATGAAGTACTTTATACTCATCAGTCTCATGTAATACTAGTATGTAACATGTATGCACTTACTAATTCATTAGTCTATGTATCGGCCAACCCTACTCCTGGACTACCTTTGAATTTCTAGCAGGCACACCCTTGAAAAACCCTTGGATACTCCTGGAATACCATTTAATTTGATCACAAAATAGGTGCAGGAACCATGTCTGGGTTTACTAGAGCAAATGTGTGGAAAAGTTCCAATTCGCAGGCCCCTTTGTGTCAATGGCCTTTTTTTCAAATTTGGCCAAAGAAAATTCCATTTCGCCAAACTTGTTGGGCAAAGTTCAAGCCGTCAGCAAGCACCTCTCAGAACTCACTAAAACCATTACACTTGTTTAAAGGTACTCAATCCGATCAGACCCTCATAAATTACTATTTCTTTGGCTTCGGGGGTAAAAAATATTTGATTCTGAGTCGAACCTACCCATCAACATTCAGAGTGATCAGATATCAATTTTTGAAGTTTTGTTATTTCTATTGTTTGTGGCCCAGAAACACACTGTCAAAAGGGTGGTCTCGGTCAAAATTGCGTTATTATTACGACTTGATTTTAGAGTTATCCATCTTCATCCGTTTGAATAAGTGTTTCTGGGGCAATTATTAATACACATCTCGAGAAATAACAAACTTCAAAAATCAATATCTGATCACTTCCTCGACTCGAATAAATTATTTTTACCCCCGAAGCCAAAGAAATAGTAATTTAGGAGCGTCTAATCGGATTGAGTATCTTTAATCAGTGGTTGCTTGCCCGTGTATTTTTGCATATCAATAACCAGAAGTCACACATGCTTAGAAAAACAATGGTGATTTCAGGCCAATGAATAGGAAAATCATGGCACATTTATATTGGTATACCATACATGTATCGGCTAGACCTGTTTTCAGATTTTTTGCAGATATAATTGGTGCATATGTGCAGTGACAATGTTTTCATTTTGAAATTTATTGGGATTTTGGGGGGGGGGGGGGGGGGGGGTGGAAGTGCAGAGTTTTAGTTTCTTGCTATTCCTTTTTTTTTCCATTTTGTGTTTCACAATATTCTATTTTTTTTTTTCATACACCTGTTTTGAAAAAACAGGACGTATTATGTTATTGGTTCATCCTTGTGTCTGTCCATCCATTGGCTTTTTTTCTTTTCCGGATGATAACTTTAGTAAGTATGGAATGAAATTTGGTGTGTGTGTTTAGTAGCCCAAAATACAGTTCAAGTTCAAATTTGTGTTCCGCCCTCCAATTTTCAGCAGACTTATGATCCTTTGCTTGAATAACCACAGGCATATTTTGCCACGCCCTAGCGATGCTCTTGTTCAATTTGGCCTAGCGAAGTTTCTGAAAAATAGGCCGAACACAAACATTGGTCAAAAGACAATTTTTGACGCCCTAGAACAGTTTTTATCATGCTGGTCTACTCGATTGACCAATGACAATGGAGATCTAGTAACAGGATATTAAGTTCACCTTGATTGACACCGACTCCATATTGAAATCCCCAGGGGTTATATGGATTCATATGGGGTCAATAAACGACATGTTTTTTCTTGGATCTCTGCTGCTTCAGGCATAATATAGATTGCATTTTTTTTATAAATGGATATCTATCGGTAATCATTTTCTACGACTTTAAAACAGTACGATGTACCAATACCTGCATCTGATATATTTGAAGACAACATAAATTAACTTTCAAACTCAATGTGCTACCAAACTTCTGGTGATGAGCCATTGATTGAATGTGTTGATGTTCTATGTCCATGGTGCGTCACTGTGACGTTATATAATTTAATAACCATAGGCGGCACATTTAGCTCACCAGAATATAATAAACTTTATACCATTAATTAAATTTCTCACATGGAGAGCATGATAAATGCGTTAAATGACTTAGTTGCTGGTTACATTGTTATGTGAGGCTCAGTGAGATTAAAATCTGGCTCGGTTGGCCCTCAACTGATATTAATCTCACTTTGCCTCACATGACACTGTATCTGGCAACTATTCGCCTGGTATCTTATAATATGCTTGTCTGCATTCCTGGAAAGATATGGGTATTAAAGGGGACCTTTTTACCTCACTAAAGAAAAGTTCTAAAAATTCACCCCTCTTGTCTGATGGTCTGTAAAAGTCATGGATTTACAAAATTGCCCTTTAAGTTTAAAGTGATGTGAAACACTCCGGTATGGTGATCAAATAGAAATGGAGAAGAAGCTTGTTCAAAGTAGTAATTTAAAAAAAGCAGTATATCCAAATTTACAACACACACGTCATTCTTATATATTAATTAAATGCAGTGACTCTCGATGGCGAAATCGTTTTCGTTAGTTTATCGCCCATAGATGCGTCCCGAATCGAGTAGTAAATATTTACAATTGAGCGTAGCTCTGACGATGTTTTCTATGGAGTGGTACGGTCGATTTGCTTCAAATTTTCGGCGATGTTAGTAGAATGTTACATTCCTCCAGTTGTCATAACGCCTGAATACCAACTTCTCAGCTTCACGCACCCGAACAAGTACATAATATGTCTTTAAAGCACATGCGTTAAATGCATGTGTTGACAATATCATGCGAATCGCTTTGAAAATAATGCTAATTTAAAGGTATTATATCCGATTTGATGGACCCCATATCATCAAATTCCAACAACAATTCTTCAATAGACTCTTTTGTTATCGGAATCAATTAATTACTAAAAAATAATGTTAACAGATTTAATAAATTGATCTCTCAACAAGCCATATTTCTGACTAAATCCTGAAATGTTACCCATAATTCTGCTGTGGTTAAGGAGTCGATTATTTAGAGCATTACTCTATGCAGGGACATGGTGAAAAGGTGGGGTTGAGGTTTGAATCCATCAGCACACCTTGCAGACCACAGTTATTGGTGAAATGTTTTGAAATTTACATGCATGTTTGGATCACCTCTAGATGGGAGCTATAGAATTTTTCAAAATTTTTGACACACAGCCATCTTGTATTTTACTCATAGCATTAATACATCCTTTGGCATGCCCTAAAACCAACATTTTCCATCCCAATTGATCCCAAACTTCATATGGCTCTCCCGGTTGACCTGTAGTATTACTTAAACATTTAAATTTTCCACATTCCTTATCGTTCCATTGACTGTAATTTGTAAATTTCAAGGTTGACACCCCACCACCCCCCCCCCAAATGGGTACCCTCTAGCCATGTCCCTGGTGTATGAAATCGGGAGAGGGATAAACTTTACTGCTACTTACTGGTTGTTTTGGATATAGAGGATCTACAACGAGTCCACAGTTTTGTAGCGGAATTTACAAAACGATTCCAGTAAATTAGGTCTGGAGCGAGCATTTGGCGAGGTTCAGACCTAATTTACTGGACAAGTTTTGTAAATTCTGCTATAAACTGTGGACGAGTTGTAGATTCTATTTATTACATGATCCATAAACCTAGATTAAACATACTTAAATCAACAAATGGGACATGAAACTAACATCGGTTTCAAAAAGACATACAATGATATAAATAAAGACTCTTTTGGGTATTTAATGGCGTATATTTAAAGGTACTCGACCCGTAAAGAGGGTCCCTATCTCAACAGATTCCAACAACAACAATCCGATCAGAGGGTCCTATATTACTATTTCTTTGGCTTTGGGGGTACAAAATATTTGATTCGAGCCGAGGAACCCATCAAACAAAGCTCAGAGTTATTAGATATTGATTTTTCAAATTTGTTATGTTCTCGAGATGAGTACTAATAACTGCCGTAATCTGCTCTGGATGTGTACTCCAAATCTATTCAAACAGACAAGGATGAATAACTCTAAAATCAAGTGGTAATAATAACGAAATTTTGACTGTCTTCTGGGCCAGAAAGAGTTCCCGATAATGAAAAATAATAGATTTCTAAAATCGATATCTAACAAATCTGAGCTTTGATGGGTGACTTCCTCGACTCGAATCAAATATTTTTGACCCCCGAAGCCATTGAAATAGTAATTGAGAGGAGTTTTATCGGGTTGAGTACCTTTAATCACATAACTTTTCAAACTCTTCAATCATTATAGTTTGATAGAAAAATATTGCAAGCCACAGTATTTTGAGACGTAACGTATGGAATGTAAATAGACGACAAACCAGAAGTCAAAGGTCACCTGGCACTATTTCCTGTTATTAAACGAACGTTTAATATCACAATTTTTAGAATGGGTTTATTGAATGGAATAAGGGTAGGATCATGTAATAAAACTTTATATAATATAGAGTATAGTCAATAATTATAGTTAAAGATGGTCTTCCTAAACACATTCTATGTAGTTTCAGGGGTACAAAATAATAAATATGAATCGAAGACACCTGTCCGAAAAGTATGGAAACCTGGAAGCGACAAGTGAAGTTTAGTGAACTCTTTATTTCGTTGTAATGAAACAAGAAATAACTGTGAGATTGTGATTATTAGATATACAGTATAGAAACAGACTATAGATTGACAAAGGTGAAAGAGACTAGTGTGGTGAAAAGAGAGGGAACAACCAAGATGGCCGTTGAAGGTGAAAGGAAATAGTGTTTACAGGTTGTTCATCCATAAGTATTTGATAACCATTCTACCTTAGTTTCATGGTAGCAGAGCGAGTGGCATTATGGCTACTAACTACAAAGTTCCACCTGTATTTGATGAAAATAAATCATATGAACAATGGACCAACGAATTAGAAATTTGGAGGCTTGTGACTGAATTAGATTCAAAAAAGCAAGCTTTGGCAGTGACACTTTCATTGACTGGTCGTGCGAAGGAAGCAGCCCTCAATATTGCTGCTGCTGACCTTAACAAGGAGACAGGTTTAGCCACCCTTCTAAATACACTGAATGATGTATTCAAAAAAGACAAGATTGACTCTGCCTACGAGTGCTACAAAAAGTTTGATAGCTATCGTCGGGAAGACAACATTCCTATATCAGAGTTCATTGCAGCCTTCGAAGGCCTCTATGTGAAATCAAAGAAGTATGAAATGACACTGCCTGATGCAGTTCTTGCATTTAAACTGTTGGACAGTGCAAATTTGTCTCAGCAAGAAAGACAACTGACGTTAACTGCATGTTCTGAACTTACTTTTAAAAGTATGAAGTCTGCTCTGAAAAGAATATTTGGAACTTCGGACAGTGATATTTCACATGGAATACACATTAAGGAAGAAGTATTTACAGCAAGCAGTGATCGTAGACCACAATTTCGATACAACAGGTATGCTGGGGGTCAGAAAGTGAACACTGGAAACTCTACTCATGACATTCCGAGAACTAATCCACTAGATGCGAGAGGTAGACGCACCAAATGTGGCATCTGTTATTCTATCTTTCACTGGATAAAAGACTGTCCTCAGAGGACAGAATCTGTACATGAAGTACAAAACACTCTGCAAAATGAGGAACCGTCAACTAATGTGTGCAACATAACATTAATCACAAAAGAAGAGGAGTTTGATATTTTTCTGACGGAAGGACTTGGCTCAGCTATATTAGACACTGCGTGTACTCGTACTGTTTGCGGTACAGATTGGTTGAAATACTATGTTTCTAACAAACTAAAAACTGATGAAAAACAAA
Organism: Siphonodentalium dalli; assembly: GCA_032622095.1. Taxonomy (NCBI): domain Eukaryota; kingdom Metazoa; phylum Mollusca; class Scaphopoda; order Gadilida; family Siphonodentaliidae; genus Siphonodentalium; species Siphonodentalium dalli. Next base: position 79,095,156 of record CP136065.1, read on the forward strand.
TCAAGAGTTTTCCTAGTCATCGTGTGTTTCGGTTTGGAGACGGAAAGAAAGTTTTCTCATATAAGAGAGTAATATTCCCAGCTTGTATTAATGGCACTGAATGCAACATCGATACAGAAGTTGTTGACGTGAAATTGCCTCTTCTGTTGAGTAAGACCTCATTGAAACGAGCTGATACCCAACTGGATCTAAAAAATGATGCAGTGACGATGTTTGGTAAAAGTATTCCACTTGAGTTTACCTATAGTGGACATTACTGCATCAACCTCATGGACAAGGTAAATACTTATCGTGATAGTTTAACTTCCGAACATGTGTTAATTAATTTTTACCTTGTTTTCTGATGAGGAAAAGAGAAAGACTTTGACGAAACTTCACAAACAATTTGCGCATGCTTCAATTGTTAAATTAACAAGTTTACTCAGGAAAGCTGATGAATCACTGGATTTATCCCTTATCGAACCAATTCTCAAAGATATAATTTCTCGTTGTGAAACTTGCTGCAAGTACAAACAAACTCCTCCTCGTCCAGCAGTAAGTTTACCTTTGGCTTCAAGATTCAATGAAACTGTAGCTGTAGATTTACATCAACTTGAGAACAATCTCTGGTATCTACATATTATTGACTTATTCACAAAATTTAGTGCTGCCTGCTTGATGGAATGTAAATCTCCGTCGCTATTTGTTGATAAGTTTATGCAACACTGGATAGCAATTCATGGTGCTCCGGCTAAACTTTTTAGTGATTTAGGCGGAGAATTCAATAATGCTGTTGTACATGACATGGCTGAGAATTTCAATATTGAAATCAAAACTACTGCAGGATTTAGCCCGTTTAGCAATGGAATTTGTGAACGCCATAACAAATATCTTACAGAGTTACTCACCAAAGTGAAATACGACACGAAAAGCAAATGGCAAACTGCTTTGAGCTGGGCACTCATGGCAAAAAATGCTCTTTCAAACATTCAAGGATTCAGCCCATTTCAACTTGTTTATGGAATAAACCCAAATTTACCATCAACTCTGATTGACAAACCTCCAGCATTGGAAGGTTCAACTGCAAGTTCTGTGATTGGTGAGCATATTGTGTCTCTTCAAACTGCGCGTCGAAGATATATGCAAACTGAGTGTTCTGAACAAATTCGGCGTGCCTTAAGAAAACAAACCCGTACATTTAACTATAATGAACATTATGTTACAGGAGACAAAGTCTATTACAAACGGCCCAACATCGACGAATGGAAAGGACCTGGTATAGTGATTGGACAGGAAAGTGCAGTTGTTTTTGTCAGACATGGTGGATTACTGGTGAGAGTGCATGAAAGTAGATTGAAGAAAGAAACTTTTTTAGATAATTCAAACATTTCTTCAAACACAACATGTATAAAGAAACCTGTTGTATCTCCTCTGAATGACAAATTTGATCAGTTTGATGACTCAGACATTCCTAATTCTCCAATTGATGTCAACGATTCAGAGTTGGAATCAGAAACCAGCCAGGTTTCAACAAATTTCTCATCTGTACATCCTGATTCTGTACATAAACTTAGATCTGGACAAATAGTTTCATACACAAATGTTGATACTGGTGAAAAAGTCGAAGCCAAAATTCTTGGTCGTGCTGGAAAATCTACTGGAAGAAACAAAAATTGGTTCAACATAGAAATTGTTCAACTATCTGCGTTGGAATCCTCACAAATATCGATTGACTTAGGGAAAGTGCATAACCTGTTAGAAACTTCTGGAAATCCTACAGAAAATGATATTAATTCTGTCATTGGTAGTGTGTCTGATGATTATTGCCTCATTACAAGTGACATCTTTGACGAGGCTAAATCTACAGAGCTAAAAAACTGGATTGAGAACAGTGTATATGAACGTGTTCCTGATACCAATCAGAAATGTGTGTCCACCCGATGGGTATGTACTTTTAAAGAAATTGATGAAAACAACAGAGTTCCTAAAGCAAGGCTTGTCGCTCGAGGATTCGAGGAAATTGATAAGGACTCTCTGATAAAAGATTCTCCAACATGTTCAAGTGATTCCCTACGTTTAATACTTTCTATTTTTGCACAAAAACATTGGCAACCAGCATCAATAGACATTAAAGCCGCATTCTTACAAGGATCAGACATCATACGAGATGTTTATATTCGACCACCTTCTGATGCCAGTGAAAAACATGTAGTATGGCATCTACTCAAATGTGTTTATGGACTGACAGATGCATCATATCATTGGTACATTAAAGTAAATGAAGTTCTTACAAGTTGTGGGGCAACACGTTCTGTTATTGATCGAGCTGTTTATTACTTTAGAAACAAACAAGGGCTTCAAGGAATTATGGCTTGTCATGTTGATGATTTTTTGTGGGGAGGATCCAAAGAATTTGAATCTCAAGTAATCGACAAAATTCGTGCAGCATTCAATATCGGACGTGAGTCAAATACTTGTTTCAAATACATAGGACTTAACCTTAAATGTTAACCAACTGCATTGAAATTCTCTCAGAAAGATTACATTAACAATCTTTCTACTATAGAACTACCTAAATCCAGATTTGTAGAACCTGATTCAGCTCTAACAGACAGTGAATTGGATCTTGTGCGGTCAAAAATTGGTCAAATTCTGTGGGTAGCTAATCAAACTCGTCTAGACGTTTCATTCGAAGCTAGTATTCTGGCTAGTGAATTCAAGAAATCCACAGTTAAAACAGTTTTACACATCAATAAAATTATAAAGAAAATTAAATCAGAAAATGTCTGTCTAACATATAAACATCTTGGTTCTGAAGATTCACTACATCTTGGTGTATATAGTGATGCCTCATTGGGAAATTTGGACGATGGTGGTTCTCAAGGAGGTTATTTCATTGTTTTATCGGGTGGAAATGGATATTTCGCACCAATTTCATGGAAGTCCAAGAGAGTCCGTCGTGTGGTGCGTAGTACACTTGCTAGTGAAACATTAGCATTGAACGAGGCTATTGATGCTGCAATTTCTCTTAGCGTGTTATATGAAGAACTGTTCTCATACAAATTACCCATAAAATGCTTCACGGACAACCAGTCACTTATTGACGCAATTCATTCAGAAAAATCTGTGAATGAAAAGAGACTGAGAATAGAAATAGCGGTCATCAAAGAACTGATTGCATCTAATAAGATATCTTCAGTGACATGGATCGAGACCAAGCAACAACCAGCAGATTGTCTCACAAAACATGGTGCTTCTAGCCTGTTCATTCTCAGAGCACTAGAGGCTAACAAGATGAATGTATAATACAGTCAACAAATGTGTATATAGTTTGTACAGTATATATCTATGTTAAAAGAAGGGGAGATTGTGAGATTGTGATTATTAGATATACAGTATAGAAACAGACTATAGATTGACAAAGGTGAAAGAGACTATAGTGTGGTGAAAAGAGAGGGAACAACCAAGATGGCCGTTGAAGGTGAAAGGAAATAGTGTTTCCAGGTTGTTCATCCATAAGTATTTGATAACCATTCTACCTTAGTTTCAATAACGATATAAGATATCGATATAACAAAATAAGATATATATATAATAAAATAATATTTGTTATAACAAAAAAAGATATTGTTATAATGAAATAAGATATTGTTATAACTGAATAATATTGCGTTATAACTAAATAAGATTTTATTATAACAAAATAAGATATATATATTTAACGAAATCATAAAGAAATAATAATTTGTTATAAAGAAATAAGATATTGATATAACGATTTTGTTATAACAAAATAAAGATGTCGTTATAATGAAATGCTCATAATCGTAGGTGCACAGGTTTCCAAGGTATTAAATTAAACAAATTGACCAAAAAATGTATGAATAACAACTCGGACAAAAGTGTGTCCACAGACGGACGGGCGAGCTGATTCCAGTACCCCCCCCCCCCCCCCCCCACCACAACTTGTAAAAATGGACTAAAATTTCCACTAAATTTGTATAAAACAACATATTTCACACTAAATAACGGTTGGGGATGCAATGTCCCAGAACAATTACAACTTATTTTTTTGTCTGAGATTTCCCACTGATGAAAATTTTGACCAAAGTTATGAGGCTTGACAGCACCGCCACCCCCCACACCCCCCCCCCCCGCCAATAGTTAAAATGGGCAAATCGAATTATATTCAACTATTATATCTCATATATATTTTGAAGACCTCTGTCTGTCTGTATGTTTGTATGTTTGTTTGTCATTTATACAAATCTACGATTCTCGACCGATCGGGACGAAACTTGGTACGTGTGTGTAGTTTGACCAGGCGCTGGACGTTGTCTTATTGGCGAGCCCGTGCGGCGCCCGCTTCGCGCATGCGCAGACGAGATCTCGGAAACGGGTGGAGCTATCGACTTGAAATTTGGTATGTGAATGTATCTTGCCCCGAATACGAATTTTATCGGGTCGCCGAGCCCGTGCGACGCCAGCTTCGCGCATGCGCAGACCAGATCTCGGAAACGGGTAGAGTTATCGACATGAAATCGTCGGGCTGGGTAGAGCTATCGACTTGAAATTGTTTTTTGAATAGCCCGGACAACGTCGGGCTCATCGGCTAGTCTATTATATATTTTGGAAGATCTGTGTGTGTGTGTGTGTCTGTATGTGTCTGTCTGTAATCGATGGACTCGACCTTGAAATCGGGTAATTTCAAGGTCAAACGCCCGAATATCACGGGATTTCGATGAAACTTGGTATGTGGGTGTGTTTTCGGTCGGGGAGTGGCATAAACCTATTAATTTGCCCGTGCGACGTGACCTTGACCTTGAAGTCGGTCATTTCAAGGTCAAACGCCCGAATATCACGGGATTTCGATGAAACTTGGTATGTGGGTGTACTTTCGTATGGGGAGTCTCATAAGATATTAATTTGCCCGTGCGACGTGACCTTGGCCTTGAAATCGGGTCATTTCAAGGTCAAACTCCCGAATATCACGGGATTTCGATGAAACTTGGTATGTGGGGATACGTTCGTATGGGGAGTCTCATAAGCATATTCATTTGCCCGTGCGACTTGACCTTGAAATCGGGTCAATTCAAGGTCAAATCGCCAATTTTGATGGTATTTCGACGAAATTTTATACATAGGGTTACTTTGGTCCACTGGGTGTTTTGGACGGGTCAAATCGTGACCCCGACCTGACCTTGACCTTCAAAATGATCAATTCAAGGTCAAATCGGGTAAAACCGGATGGATTTCGACGGGTACTTTTGTCTGGTACTTTTGTTCGGGCAGTGTTTTGGACGGGTCAAATCGTGACCACACTTGACATTGGCCTTCAAAATAGACAATTCAAGGTCAAAGCCCGGACGAAGTCGGGTCACCTTCTAGTATATATATATATATAGAATACAGTTGAAGCTGACTCTACGAAATCCACATTTCATCCATATTTCAATTCCTCAAACATTCACGTGCTGCACTTTGGATTCAACAACCCTCGCCATCATATCAATACAACATGACAGATTCGACAGAAAGGCCACCAATTCTAGTGAGCGAGTATGAAAAAGATCTGGGAGTGACTATTGATACGCAACTAAAGTTTGATTACCATATTAACAGTGGGTGTAGTCGCGCATATAGAACTCTGGGCATAATCAGGAGAACTTTCGTTAGTTTAGAACCAGATACATTTATCTACTTGTACAGGTCCATGGTGAGACCAATACTGGAATATTGTAATACGGCTTGGAACCCTCATCACAAGAACGGAAGCATAACCATTGAACGGGTGCAGAGGCGAGCAACAAAAATGGTGCCGAAATTTCGAAAATTAAGTTATAGAGACAGAATTATAAACCTCGGTTTGATGTCCTTGAAATATCGCCGATTCAGAGGTGATATGCTAGAGACATACAAATACCAGAATGATTTATACAACGTGGATGAGAGTAAACTGTTCAAGCGAGCAGAGTATACCCGAACAAGAGGTAACACTATGAAATTGGCATATTCGAGATCATCGAAGGATATCGGGATGTTCTTCTGCAAAGGCTGCAACCGAATTGTTTCCAGCTGGAATGCCCTGCCTGATTATATTGTACAAACGCTAGCAGAATTCAAAACTCTATTGGACAATCACTTCCGCCCAATATGGTACGAATATGATACAGAAGGGGTGGATTGCCATGCAGTAAAATAACTTTTGATATAATCCGGAACTAAGAGTCATTCGACTCGTTCTGTGTATCTTGATATTATGTTATGTTTATTTCACGTTCACATTATGTGCAAATCTTAATTCGTTATACCTATATGCTTATATGAACTGATATAATCAGTCGATATAGGGACCAAAATTATGCTTTTTTTATAGACAGTCGTCGTTATAACGATATCTTATTGCATTTTATCGATATCTTATTGTGTTATATCGATATCTTATTGCGTTATATCAATATATTATTGCGTTATTTCAATATTTCTTTTCGTTATAACGATCACGTTAACCATATACTATTTCATTATAACGATATCTTATTGCGTTATATCGATATCTTATTGCGTTATAACGATATCTGATTTTGTTATAGCATTATTTTATTTGATTTCGTTATAACGAAGTCTTATTTCGTTATACCGGTATCTAATTTCGTTATAACGAAACAAAACAAAGTAGTTCACTTGACATCTCTGGCGCTTCCTTTAGAAAACGGTTCTATCAATTAATATTGATTTTATATCGTTATTTTCTTATATAATGCGACAATCAAGTGGGACATTTTTTTTTACTATTTTTCGAATTTTAGATAGAGTTATCCCGCATGGTACGCTACGAACGAACCCAAGCCGTAAACATGTCACAAATTGATTGTCTGTATACTTACATCAGAAAATTTGAAATAAAATCCATATTAAAGGTACTCAATCCGAACAGAGGGTCCCCATCTCAACAGATTCCAACAACAACAATCCGATCAGAGGGTCCTATATTACTATTTCTTTGGCTTTGGGGGTAAAAAATATTTGATTCGAGTCGAGGAACCCATCAAACAAAGCTCAGAGTTACTAGTATTAGATATTGATTTTTGAAATTTGTTATTAACTCGAGATGAGTACTAATAACTGCCGTAATCTGCTCTGGATGTGTACTCCATATATATTCAAACAGACAAGGATGGATAACTCTAAAATCAAGTGGTAATTTTAGCGCAATTTTGACTGAGTTCTGGGCCAGATAGTATTCCCGATAATGAAAAATAATAGATTTCTAAAATCGATATCTAACAAATCTGAGCTTTGATGGGTGACTTCCTCGACTCGAATCAAATATTTTTGACCCCCGATGCCATTGAAATAGTAATTGAGAGGAGTTTTATCGGATTGAGTACCTTTAATTGATTAGTGTTTCCAGACATGCGTCTTCGATTCATATTTATAAGTCCCAAATGCATGATTTCCCTGGGATTTTTTTTTTGTGTGTGGAATTTAAAAGATTGCACACCTTGTGCATATCCACAACATTGAAGTGTTAATTATAGTCAAGCTAATGAACATGGTCCAGATGAAATTTGTTTGCAACATATTGTGATTTGTTTGCAACATATTGTGCGAGTCTATTCTGTATAAGACTGACACAATTATGGATTTCTAGATGGCGTCAACATGGTGGTATGTGCTGTATGATCGCTCATTCACAACAACTTGTATATATCAATTGAAGGTCATGGACTCCTTTATTTCGCCCTCCGGGTGTATACTAATATAGAGATTCTTGGTATCCTATGGGCGCAGGGGGTTTTATTTATAGAAATGGGATTTTTAGGGACGGATTAAAAGTCGAACCGTGACCCGAAGGCCAAGTCCGGTAAAATGTGTAGTTGTAGGTGTAGTTCAATTGTTATTCGGATGCCAAGAAGTGCAAGGCGATTAATTCTAACTGGAATTCGTGCGTTGACCATTAGCGCGCTGCGCGTTATGTGTTTCTATTTATCTGTAAACTGCTTTGTTGCATTGTTATTTGAACATCTTTCATTTATTTTCATGTGACATAAATCGGAATGCTATCTATTGTTATACTGCACGGGGATTTGTCGATTGTATAAGAACTTTAATTCGAACATTAATCTGAGGTGTTTGTTTATATCGGTGTTTAAAGGTACTCAATCCGATCAGACGCTCCTAAATTACTATTTCTTTGGCTTCAGGTGTAAAAAATATTTGATTCGAGACGAGGAACCCACCCATCAAAGCTTAGAGTGATTAGATATCGATGTTTGAAGTTTGGAGATCTGGGCCAAAACTTATTCAGATCCACGTGCTTAAACCAGACAAATTGCGGTTGTAACTTAATGTAAGATGGATAACACTAAAATCAAGTGGTTATTATTGTTAAGAGTTACCACTTTATTTTAGTGTTATCCATCTTACATTAAAGTGATGTGAAACACTCCGGTCGGGTGATCAAATAGAATTGGAGAATAATCTTGTTCAAAGTTGTTGTTTTACAAATATTATATGTAAATTGACAACACACACCGTAATTCTTATATAAGTTAATTAAATGCAATGACTGTTAATGACGAAATCGGTTTGATTAGTTCAATGCGTCCCGAATCGAGTAGTAAATATTTACAATTGAGCATAGTTCAGACGATGCTTTCTTTGGAGTGTTACGGTCGATTTAGTAGAATGCTACATTCCTCCGGTTGACATAGCACCTGAATACTAATTTATCAGTTTCACGCACCCGAACAAGTACATATTATGTCTTTAAGTTAAAACCGCAATTTGTCCGTTTTTGAGCATGTGGATCTGAATAAGTTTTGGCCCAGATCTTCAAACATCGATATCTAATCACTCTGAGCTTTGATGGGTGGGGTCCTCGACTCGAATCAAATATGTTTTACCCCCGAAGGCAAAGAAATAGTAATTTAGGAGCGTCTGATCGGATTGAGTACCTTTAACAAGTTATTTAATATCGTTTAGTGAACTTTTTCATTTAGTTATACGCGACAAATATCGGCATGTTATATTCTAAATGAATTGGGATGGTTACTCCTTCATGCTGTTTGTAAATATTGACTTTTCATTTGTTTGTATGCGGAATATATCGGAGCTGTTATTAAGAAAAGTTCCAACACTAACCCTTCACATTGGTTGTTTAACATACAATGTGGCCTAATTCTAAACATCATTTGATTTATGTGTACCGAGGAAATATCAGAATGCTATATGAATTGAAGAATGTTCAGAAATTACCCCCCCCTTCCTGGGACCATGTTTTAATTGATACTCATGGGGAGGGGGCATATTATAATTAGTCCTCATTGGACCATATTTTAATTGACCCTCATGGGACTATATTGTATTTCACCCCAATGGGACCGTAGTTTAATCAACACTGATGACACCATATTTTAATTTTAATTAATAATTTACCCTCATAATGGGACCATATATTTATTCGTTAATTAAGTCACGTTACCATATTTTAATTGACCTTAATGGGACCATATTTCAATTAACCCCCATGGGTTCATATTTTTATTAACCCTCATGTGACGATATTTTAATTAACAATCAAGGTACAATTTTAATTAACCAACATGGGACCATATTTTTTATTAACCCACATTGGACGATATATTAATTAACCCTCTGTGGGTGTTACAATATTTTAATTTACCCTCATGGAACCACATACATG